>BLKR01000346.1:0-557179 GCA_011170035.1 Teleogryllus occipitalis
AGTCCTAGAAGTTTGTAACATTTGTTATGAGACACTGTGTATAGTGAAAAACGGAAGTGATTTTCTTTTCATCCTCACTACACCAGTAACACCGCTTGCTTCTTCCAGCTACTGTATCACCCGCTCCGCTCCACCGGCAGTCCCCGTCATGACCCGTCTTGTACGTTCGGCCCGTCACGACCATGCCCTACACGCCCAGTCCACAACGTAAATCTGAAATACAGTGTTGCTTTGCAGATTGCATTAATTAAAATTGTGTGTTTAAATAACATAATTTACGGACTTATGAGTTGATAAAAATCAATTGAACTATTCAAAGTTAAGATTACGTATATATAAGTTCAAGAAAACAGAATTAGCGATTGAAAATATTTTCGCCGAGCATTAATATATGATTGTTTCTAGTAAATGCAGACTAATTTTGCAACGGCAATTTTGTCTTTCGAAACATTTTTTCAAGGTTGAAATGTTTTTGCCATCCCCGATTTGTCAGAAGCTTCTCCGCCAACGGAAGCCTTCGAAGACCAATTTCAAGAGTTTCCTCATCAAGAAGTTCAATGCCACCTTAATCTAAAAACGGATACACGTCTGCTGACAGCTATGTCAACTTCATCGAAGAGGAACGAAGTTGTAATTTCCCATTTCGACTCAGAGCTGATTGCCAGGATTAATCTGGAACAAGATCGAAAACCCAATGTGGAAGCGTATTGGCAGCGATTGGAGCAGAAGGGCTTGGTTTCCTGATGATATGCAGGAGTTTAGAAAAAAGTGAAGGGAGGGAATTGGCACTTTGTGTGTAATGACACGTGAGATGTAAAAATGGAGAAACATTTTTCTTTTTAAATATAAAAAAATATTTTTGCAAGTGAGGTGATATGAATCGAGGTAACGTTTTAGAATCTTCATTGTACGAGAAAGAGTACATGACGTTCTCTCTAGCACGCAATTAACCTAAGTACAGGTGGTATAACATTTTTAACAATATTTTACTTAAAAGATACTACCATTAATCAAAAATATATAAAGCATATTAACAATATTATTAATAATAACAATAGTAATAATAATAATAATAATAATAATTATTATTATTATTATTATTATTATTATTATTATTACATCTAGGACACAATCTCAAAATAAATAAACTTGAGAGCTTGTAGCTTTAAGGGGGGTCTCAATGAGTCAGTCACTATTTAGGTAGTCTCTTTACCTTTCCATCGCACCACACAGTACATCGGTGTTGATAAAAGAGTATATTGTTGGGTTTCAGTAGTTGTTCTCTTTTACATTTTAACTAAACACATATCCAAACCGTTTTAATAAAACGCATAATGATGTGAATACACTCCACGTACAGGAAGTTTATTTTAATGTAATTTATCGGGTGCTTTAGTTTAAGCAACGTCACATGGTACGTCAGAGTATTATATAAACTGAGTTCTTCAAAACCGAGCATGTCACCGATAGTAGAAGTGGTGCGAAGTTTATAATGTTTTCTTCAAATAAATAACAAGACAGTTCCATCGTAGGTACAGATCAGAAAGCTCTTCTGATTCTATCGCAATCGCCTTAAGTGGCATGCTAGCTAGAACAACAATGCGGTTCCACATGAACCCAACAAATAAGCTACTCTTCTACCTAGTCTTCATCTGCATGGAACATATTCCTCTTCACCTTCATCTCACACCGATGAATTAACGACAATTGCTATTTATTATTCTCTTGGACTGGTTTGGAATCTCAGTTTGGAGATACCGACATCGAGATGTTACGGATCAAAGAAAAGTTGAGAGCTTGGATAAGATATCTCGAAATCGCACATCAATTGAAATTCAAGATACTAGTAAAAATAATTATGAGACAAAATATAACCGTTCACACCATTTTTAGAAACCACTTAAATTTTTCCAAATTACGAAGGACGTTCTTTGAACTTGATGAGTTTCGAAGATAATATCTAATATTAGTAACTTATCACTGATGTATAATGAGAAAAGTCACAAATATTGAATTTAGGTACAATAATGGATGATAATAATGGAGCATTTTGGTTTACAACCACTCGCCAGAAGTGTTGGAAAAACTCCAGATGCACATCTAAAATGTATAGTAAAAAAGAAAAAGATGAGGTGAAGAAAGGAAAATATTTCTCAAAATTCGATTATTCTGTGATGTATTTTCGCGTGAATGTGATGTTTAAAATATTATAACATTTATTCCATACGTAATATATCTTGATAGATTCATACCATTATCAAATAAACGTGATGTATTTGAATCTCTATTAAGCACACACAATGAGTTAATTTATTACACTGTTCGCCAGCGGTATCAAAATATTTTTACAAATAAATTTTAATTTTATACGTATTTACACGTCGACTCCATTGCAATCCACTTGGCAGTCTGAAGCATACCGCTGCAAATGCGCTATTCTCAGTGCACTTTTCAGAGCCAAGGCAAATAAAAGATCCACCTCAGCAGGGGTTTAGTACTTTTCTTGCACTAAGTAGCCGGTGAGAGACGGTTTCTCTCGCGAATAACAGGATTTACGTACCACTTCAACTAAAGGGAGGCGAGCGTTCTTTTCGTTAGTACCAGACTTCTAGAACAGTTTCAAGAAAGTTAGCCCAACTACACTTACATTGATTGTTCAACTTGAAGTCAACGAGCTGTGCAAAGGATGCCCCAGGTATCGTAAGATCGTATATAGAATCATGTTATCGTGCTGAGGAAGTCAAAGTCTAAATCATGTAGCTCAAGACAAGAGCCCCTGTTTCGTCCCGCAAAAATAAAATTTCAGAATATTGTCTACTGTCCCTGGTAGATATCACTCTAAAATATGAGAATAAATGGGCCAGTGGATTCATAGCATACAGAAACGGTTACTTATTTTCGTCTCGTAAAATACGGAATTTGGATGTTTGATTTAGAGGAAATTTAACAATTTATGTCAAAAGTTTCACAAAAGTTAGAAATAAACTGGGTATTCATAAACTGTGAGGTAGCAAGTTCCAGTGACACATGGGCTAAACATATTTGCCCTGCTTTAGGTACAAAACTGTATATCCTCGCCCACCAAAAGCAATCTTACAAAATTTTGGTACGGCACTAACAGACCTTATTCCGGATATGTCTTTTAACTTAAAAGTCAAAAGATTCGAATCTGTGTGTTGACTGATTGATTGATTATTTCGTGTTTCCGAGCGCGTCAACTGCTTTGGTCACTAGTCCCGTAAGTGTAGAGCATGTTTTTTCTCTCGAGAGAGATGGCGGTGTTCTTCCCCCGCAGGGTGGCGAGATCCGGCGCCGACCTACCGTCGGCTAGCGTGGTTTCCCCCTAACCAGGACTCTCCCATCAGCGGGGCACTGCCCCAGCCGAGACCAGTTCTAATCTCCCGACCGGTCTCCCGGAATATGTGGTGGGGTAGTGCATGTTATTGTAAGTGTGTGTGTGCAAGGGGAGAGGATAGGACAAGGAAGAGGAAGGAAATATCGCGCGCGGTCCGTGGCCCGTTTATTAGGGTACTGCTCCGGCATTCGCCTGCTGTTGATCGGAGAAACCACGGAAAACTACCGATCAGAGCACTAGAATTCTCCTCCAGACAGCAACTGAATTCGACCTAGCTGAAAAGCTAGTGTCGAAAATCCGGTCGCCGTCAGGACTCGAACCTAGGACCTCCCGGTCAGAGGTGCTGCAGTGACATCAGTTGGAATCTGCTTGTGATATGCGTGACACACGTTTACACATTCATTCATCCATCCACACAAACATCATGGTATAAATCACTTCCTTCGACTCAGGGTACATAAAAAAGGAATTTTACAGCCGAAATCACAATCTCAATTTTTGGACCGGTTTCAATACATTTCCTCTATACTACGTATAATCGAGGAAAAGTAAAAGTATAAAATTTAAAAAAGTACGTCAGTCAATGTTGTGACAAAGTGTATCTTTGGCTTTAATAACCGAGTCTTTTGATGTTATTAACATTCCCGGGACAGTCAATGCAGAACGTACGTGGAGCAGTCAACTGGGTAGTTACTAAAAGACGTCAGTAGAGCAGAAAATTATTCTGGGAATATGCATTTAATAAGGATACTTAGGTCAAGAGAAATACGGAAGCATTGAGTTTAAATTGTAATAAAGGGAAGCAAGATAACTCAAAGGAATGCGCAGTGTCAAACAATCGCAACGTAGGCAACTCACCAAGAACTAATTATATTTGGTAGCAACTTTCAAGTTTTCTCGCACAGTAACACAAAGAAAGGTCACTGTTGTAAAAGCATTTCATTTGTTTTTCGATATTCCTTCGCAGTAGGCAGCCAAGTACACTACGCTGTCGAGAGGGTTGCCTGCAATGAAGGCGTTACACCAGAAAATTACCTTGTGAAACGACGACGATAACAACAATCCCTTTTAAAAACAACATAATAATTGTACTTGGGGGAAGATAGCTTGGTTCCCTTTGCCTTTGCTAGTAACATGAATAGATACTTTAATAGCAGTTTTGGTCGAGAAGTGTTCCTGACTAATGTTAACAAGGTATAAGCAGTCACCACTTTGACCTTGAATTTCTAACCATTATTATTCAGCATTCAACGTTCACTTCTCGCCTAATTCCATCATACAATGTTGAGGCATTCAGGCCATTCAATGAGTGCAACAGTTGATCCCTACGCACTCTATGTTAATTGTGGAACGATAAAAACTCCCAAGGCGGAAGTCTATGGTCGCTTGATGGCTTGAACACAATAGCCTGTGTTCTCATGCGGTTGAACACGCAACACCACAGTAACCTCGAAATACTTTTGCGTGACCTTAAGTACAATTAAAAAAATCATTTGGAAATGTATTCCTTTTGCAAGAAGTAAACAATGCAATGTATGCGTTTGGGTGCGCTGAAGGTATTCTCATATTCAGAAATAAATAAATAAATATTATATATACATATATGTCGAGAGGTAAATTGCAATGAAGCATCATCTAGGAATAATAGTTATTCACAGTATCTATCTCATTCCTTTTTATTCGCTATTTTCTGTGGAGAGAAATACATTTAACATTAAAGTTTCAACGCCCCAAGAATACACCATTCGAATGACATTACTGAACTGAATCTGGGCATCCCAGTTAGACTTTTTAAATGGTAGAATAAACACAAATAAAACAGGAAACTAAAAAAACACGTTTTTACAATTTCTTATATACTTCTCAAAGATAAAAAAATAAGTCAATATTATGTAGAATCAGTGTTGCATATTTGGCGATAATACTATTTATGATGAAGTTTAATTGTTGCTCATCTAGTTAGAATTATTCTTACCGTATTATGCCTCATAATACATTACTACTACTTTCTCGGAGTTTTCATGAGAAAATGAATGTCTCTTATCGGTGAAGATCTTTTTTTTTCGCGGAAATTCAATCGCTGTATCTTAGAAGCGGAGGCAGGCTTTTCCAAGAAGTCAGGAAGTAGTGGTATGGAGACTTCTCGTCAAATCCTTGTCCTGTACATTCATTTCTCGCAATTTTACAGATTAACGCAATATAAAATTAATATCATCCTTGTCTGTTGTGCTGACACAGAAGAAAAAAGTTAAAAGAAGCCATAGACCAAAATTAGGCAAATTAGTCTCATTTTAGGCTTTTAAAAGTAAAGACACAAATAGGCATTAATGTTGAAATAGGCTCTTTTAGGCTCTGTAAAATTGACGGGTTTTAGTTCATCTAATCCTAAAATGTGTATATAAATCTTCTTTTAGTACAAGGTACCCAGAAAAAATAAGTTTTACCTAAATATCCGCGATCTATTAATCGCCATTACTTCGTTCTAAAGGCGCACCAAATCTACAAACGAATAGGCGAGTGCACTCTAAAACAAAGAGGAACGGACAATATATTTGGCCCCTGAGAGTCTCCTATCTCATTCAACATTTTTATTTTCTTATGGCATATTTTAATAGAAAATAAATAAATATACATTGTGAATGAAGTTATAACTTTAATTATACAATTTATTAATAATAGAAATTAATACCATTAATAATTTTGCGTAACCATTTACAGGGCTACCAAATAGTTTGGAGAGCCACTTCCACAATGTGTGACGATTCTCCAAATTATCAGCTTAGAAACTGGCCAAACAAGGAATTAAATCTATTTACGGAAATAAAATGTTTTATTACGTGGAGCTGAGGGGCTCCTTTAGAATTTTTCAAAGGGCTACGCCCCCCGCCCGCGCTCCCTCGCCAGTGCGCACACCTATGTATCAACTACAATACTAAAATCCAATGCGGAATATCTTGTCGTGGAAGCCTGTTATAAAGCGAAATCGCTGAGCTACGGTTTCACAAGCGGCAAGAGACCCGCTGATGCGGAAGATGAAATTTAGGACTTGGAAATTAACGCAAATGTGGTGTGACAAGACGGAATGACGCGACACGGCTGTCGCGCAGTGTGGACGTCCTCGACGCAGAGAAGACTGGGCGGAGGCCGCAGCGTGCGAGGGACTGCGAGGTCGTATGCTGTTACTGTCGCCTCCGCTGCTGCCGCCACCGCAGTCGTTGTCATCCTCATCAACGCCGACCTCATTCAAATATTTACTGATTCATTCAAATCTTTACTTATTGATTCAAATCTTTACTTATTGATTCAAATCTTTACTTATTCATTCAAATCTTTACTTATTCATTCAAATCTTTACTTATTCATTCAAATCTTTACTTATTCATTCAAATCTTTATTTATTCATTCAAATCTTTATTTATTCATTCAAATATTTACTTATTCATTCAAATATTTACTTATTCATTCAAATATTTACTTATTCATTCAAATATTTATTTATTTATTCATTTACTTATTTATTCATTTATTTAGTTTTACGGAGCATTCAATTACTCAGGTCATCGAAATCCATCAGTAATATTGTATTGAGAAAATGATCACGATAATGATGGTATGCGTGGTGGAGGAGATACGGTGGATTGAGAAACCGGGAAGCTGGAGAATCCAGAGGAAACCTGCTGAGAGCTCGCTTTGTCCATCACAGATTCCACATGAATCGGCCGCGAATCAAACGCGGACGTCAACGGTGGAAAGTGCACGCGCACGTCACGGGACTCGCCGTCGTCGTCGTTGTGGTTGTCGTCGTTGTCCGCCCCACCTCAGGACACAGTCTCAACGGCGCTTCCAGGAGGAGTTATTCACACTCCAGACTTCAAATTATGACCAGTACTCCGCTTCGCGAAACATATCTCATCGAGACTTTAGCAGGGAGAATGTATAAACGCGTTGTCGCTCAGCTTTGGACTTCTATATTTCTAACAAATATTATTCAGTAGCTCTATTCTCGATTCCTTGCAATATAAAAAGCACGTTGTACTCCCTATGGATTACACTTAGAGAGGTTTGTATATGAAAGGGGGTTGTAATTAAAATTAATTGCTTGCTTGATGATTCTGGGCATGTCTACTGCTATGGTCATTAGTTGCATTAGTGTAGGAAATGTTTTATCGCGGGAGGTGGCGATGTATCTCCTAGCTTGATGGCGAGATCCGGCACCGACCTACACATCGGCTCGATTGTGATTTTCTCTCCAAGAATCTCCCCCCCCCTGTGAGGCACCGCCCCAACGGGGACAAGCTGGGACAAGCTCGAGTTTCCCCACACGTGTCGTAGTGTAGCGCATGCAAGTGTAAGTGTGACTAAGAGGAGATGATAGGATAAAGACCCATTTGTTACCCCTCCTGTATTCGCATGATATTGATCGCAGAAAGCACGGAAAACCGATCAGAGCAGTCGTCCGCTAGAATATTTAACAGGCAGAGGGTGAATTTGACTTGCAGGCGCGTTAGAGTAAAAAATCCGCCACTGTCGGGACTCGAACCCAGCACCTTCCGACTAGAATCACTGCAGAGACGGCAGAAATGCTAACTCTGAGCTAAACTCAGTATTTTGTAATTAAAAATTTCCTTAAAAAAATCAAGGAACTTTTCGTGCAATGACAGTAGGAATAATAAACAGATTATGGTTCACGATGTTTTCATGCTTGATGTTTGCAATAATAGCATGAGGGTGGTCCATTAATACTAGTCGCTGAGTGGGTTATGACTAGACGTTGCTGAACCGACCGAGCGGTGTGCATCAGAATGTCTCGTGCGCCTCTGTAGTAAAGAGGTACCACATATTGACCAAGCAACGTTGGCCAGTCACGCTGTATAATATGGACCTTGTGTTTCCAACACGCGCACGATAACTGCACTTGATGGTCGAAAATGATGTTCATATAAGTGGTGAATCACTAAAGTTTTGTGGCCCACTATCTTGAAACGGTTAAACATTAAAATATTGTGGTCCATTATCTGGAAATAATTCTTACAGAATATGGAAAGCGAATGAAACCCGTATTCTAACTTTGGAAGAGCATGTTTAGTTAGAGACATTTAAAACGGAACCTCAATAACACAACGCTCAAAGGAGGCGAAACAAAATTACTTTGTTCTTGGACATATATCTAGTTATTTTATTCTAGTTACAAATTTAATCGTAGAAATTATTTACGGCAAGAACACTAATAAACAATCACAAAATAGCGAACGAAACTTAATTTCCTGCTTAAGGATAGACATCGTTGTATAAGCGCCAACCTGAGCAAATGGTAATGCCAAACTATAAAATCACACGAGTTTTATTTTTCCTTTATTTACGAGTGGCTGATTCCATGGTCTTGTGACACTAGCGCTACCTACAACACTGTACATATATCATTCTGCCATAGAGAATTATACGTCAAATTGAACCGCCCTTAAATGGACATCTTTAGTGGTCAATTATATCTTTCAAGAAGGCAAATGAAACTAGTTACGACGAAGTAAATTAAAGATGAACGATGCAGTCGTGCGCAATGCAATCTCAAGGAAATAGTCCATGGAAAGATGTGCTACATTAAATGACGTAATGTTCCGTAAGTATTCGTTTCTAGGATCACATAAATATCTGTACAGAAGTTACTATTTACTAGATTCTTACGAAGATGTTGGATAAATCTACATTATTTTCAAGAAACATAATAAGGCGTGATCAATACCAGATTGAAGATAATGCTGCTGTCCTCTGTCTTATGATTCAGTTTATTTTTGTTGGCAGCATGAAGTCCTTTTTAAATTCACGCGATATAAGAAGCTGGTGAATTCTTCCACGTAAGTATGCTGCATTGTTTTGGGCTCAGATTTGTTACAAATTGATATCAGATATTCTGGTCGAATTGATCACCCAAATGGACCTATCCGACCCGATTATATCCCATCAGAATCAATTTGACAGCCCCAGCCAATCGCTAGTGCCTGTCTATCTGAACTATGTACGATTTCGTATTTCTGCCCAGCACCACCGCAGGCACATGCTGTTTGGAGTAATGTAACCGGAAGCTCATTTGTTGACGTCGGCTAATAAGAAAAGGTGAGTCAGATCGCCCAAAATTTCGACGGATTGGTACGATCCATAGCAGTGAGACCGTGACGTTCCCTGAATCTGACACGAAGATGACCCGAATTCTATCCATTCGCTTTGACATTTTAGATCATCTCAGTGAATTTGTGCACTTGCTCTATCGACTGTTACATAAAGTAATATTCCTCTAGTCAGACGTCTAAAACGTAAGCGCACAAAGAGATCAACAATAATACGATGTTTATTCAAGGATGTATTTTCAATGCACAGATTTTGATTGCAGAGTGTCTGGTTAAAGAATTTCTACCAAACCATTCACTGAGGAAGATTACTGAAAAAATGAACGATAGAGACAATTTTAAAAATCAAACAGAATAAGAGTTTTCACTGCAAGACTGGAATTATTTGTATCAAGTTTCACACTGAATTTTTATTGTTGTATCTTTCAGACCCGTCTTCTGATGTCGTTAGTTTCTCTTCATTTTGTTTTGTTTTTGTGTCACTGCCGTTTTATATTATTGACTTCACGCTCGTGAAGGATATGCACGTTTAATATTGAAGTTGCGAACGTAGATTCTTAAGAACAGGTTAGAGGGGTTTTATGGAAATGTGCGAGAACGGCAGTTATTCAACTTCATGACATCCTTGTTTTCAGTGCAAGAAAAATTACTACAAAAATTATTTTTCCTTGTAACATTTTAATCGAACCTCCATTGTTTGCTTTTTTACCCAAGTCGTTCGCAGTTTCTTACAAGTATTGGCTGAGAACTATACTCAAAGTTTGACGTTCCTATGTCCGTCTAAGACAGGGTTGTCCAACTGGCGGCCCGCGGTGCCATTTATTGTTGCCCGCGAAAGGAAATTAGTCAAAAGTGAAAGTTCGTTGCAACCGAGTCGGGTGAGAGCACTGTGCGCTCGGTGCATGCGCCCTGCCGGGGTCAACACACCCTTTAATATAAAAGTAGATTAAATTTAGATTTAAGGATTTTTTCTAGTAAATTGAGAAATTCAAAATCATCCCAATGTGTTTCACAGCATTGTGCATGGTATGGCCTGATATCACGCATAGTTCCATTGCCCCCACCTCGTTTCAGAGGAGCCGGGAAAAGTACCGAGATCAGCAATACGGGGAAGTCAGATGTGGATCGGATCGCCCCAGGAAGGAAAATATGGTCTGCAACCATAATAAAGGATTTAGTAGTGGCCCTTGCAAGTTGGACACCCCTAGTTTAAGATGTTGATACACCTATAATTCTTACATCGTGGTGTGAATCACGCCTGAAAGAGCAAGCTCTCGCGCTACGTAGATTTCCAGGAACGGCTCAGTCTATCTGACGCCAGCACCCCTTCGCCCCGCCCCTCTCCTCCCCCGCCATTCCCAGCCGCACCCACTTCGCCCGTGTTTGCGGAACGGATCAGTCAGAACGGGTCTCGCAAACTGACTCCGCCTGATGGGTGTTGGGTGGTCTGCCAGACACCCGACACGTACACACGTCGCGTCCCCATCACTCTGGAGATCTTCAACAACTTGGCGCAGGTTTTCATCACCTTCAGGAACAACACATTATTTGGCGTGAATTGCATGAATTTATAATAATCTTATATTGCGAATTAAGGCTGTCGTTATTTTGGGAAGTTTAATCTATTTCCATAATCTCTTCATTACATTTTAAAACGCAACTTTGGAATATTTTAGACAATTAACTACAGGAAAAATGTAGTATAAGTAATGATTGTGTATATAAAACGAATTTTCCTGGGAGGAGGATTTAGAATCTTTCCACACAAAATATTTTTTTTAAATAAAAAAAGTGTTGTGCGGGTTGTATTGCGTCTCAGAACGGCATTCTAATAAGGCCCATATCATTGGCATATTACTAACCTTATAGCACTTCTTTATTAAAATATTACACAAAGGAGTTATTTAGGCGGAACATTACTTGAAAAGAAAAAAAAAGCACTTTTCGATACAAGTTGAATCCCTAATATACTCGGAGGAGGGGACAACTGTATACCCGGAAAGGTATCCTGCAGTTATTGAACTTCCGTCTCAGGAGATAGACAAAGGGACGAGCTCCAATACAATAGAGAACTCTTGTATCAGTAATGTGCATAGTAATTTCATCGAGTCACAAATTTTCATTTTGCGTCGTATTCGAACAAAGTAGATTTTCTCTTCGGTGAATGAGATCAGACGAGTAATCGGGAACACACAGTAGTTACTTCGAATTTCACTTTCTCAATATTCTTGTCACAACTATTTTCAAAGAAAATGTTAATTCTCAGCTGAGAGTTTGGAAGAATCCCTAATTATAGATTAAAGAAAGATAGTGCTTTTATCAGTCCGTGCAAATTAATTCGAAAATCAGTTAGTGCCAATGCAACAACTTTCAAATTGTAAAAACAAAGTTCAAATTGTAAAAACTGGAGTTCGGTGTTTGTTTTTACCTCGAAGTAAAACTTCAGCACTATTGGGGGTTATTAGTAATTCTTCGTCTCTAATCTACTGCCCAACTCACGGATGGGATGACGGTCATCACATTTCAATTCGAGCTGCTCAGAAGGAAAGTTAAATTTTTCTCTGGCACAAGGAGGTACAGCGAATTACGCGCTTTTGCGAAACTTTCCATTCTGAAAAAAGATTAGAATAATTAACGGTGTACATTTAGTTTGTATGTAATTTAATCCAGGATACGATGAACGAGTTAATTTAGTTGTTTTACAGATTCAATGAAAACAACTATTTGGTATCATCAGAGCAAGATGTGTAAACAAACTTACATACAGACGTGTTTCTACAACACATTCATTAGTGTTAACCTTGAAATTGTACGAAAAGTGTATTCAATTTATTTTAATCTACATATTCATCAATTTGAAACACACACACACACATATATTCCGAAGTTTAGTGGGAGGCCTCCACTTTGTGTCGCCGTACGTGCAAATAACCATCCGAACATCGTATTTCCCACCTTCCACGCAAGCCTTGCAATTTGCTCTGCAAGCGCCTTCGCCGCCAGCTGTTCTCAGAACGAGCAGCCGCAACCCGGCGAGGCGCTCAAGCTGGAACGGTGCGTCGACTGCAGCGAGCGAAATCAACGGTGGAGAGCGGGAACCAAGTCATCTTCCACTAGGTTTTAGGTTTTTAAAAATTCCAATTAGGTATCCCGAATAGGGAAATTTAGTTAGTTTACATTAAATTGATACAAGGGCAGATCATTTTGAAATATTGATGGTCGCATTCCAATTCAAATTGACATGTTGCCTATGTATTACAATTATATGGAGGAATGACTAAACCAATGCGTCAATTAAAGAGTATATTTACTGTTCTATTTACACGAAATTTAATACACTGAAATTCAACAGAATATTCTATATTCAAACTCACAAAATACATAAAATTACAAATTATTTGGATTTGCAGGAAGAAAACAATTTGATGACATTCACGGTTTACATCCTTCCGAGCACATCCAAACTCGCAACCATTGTATTTCTGTCTCTTCAGAAATGTTCATCATATGCAGCTTCTACTTGCGATTCTTCTAAATCAGACCTATTGTGTTATTTAGACGAATTTCAAGAGAGGGCAACAGGTCAGAACATAATTTCTTTTTCTTCAGTCTAATCTTATTACATAATCAAAATATATGTTTTTTCCATAGTTGATATTTATTACCGGATCATCGAGTTTACAGCAGTGAACTTTAACAAGAAGGATTTTGTGAATGTCGCTGACGTCGGTCATCCATTTAATAATTTGCCCTTTTGCTTTCCACCTCGGCTGCGTTCTCCCTATGAAGAATTTGAAAGTGGAGGTGCCGGAGGTTTAACATTTCCACCGGCTAACAAGAATGATGATGCGCGACTTCCTGCATTGAGAGAACCAAGTTTCCCTTCAGCTGCTTTCTACGTTCGCGAACCAGCGTTTTTTCGTGAGGGTACCACTCACTGTAGAGTGCACCTAGAAAAATCGCGAGCACAGGAAAACAAATTTAAAAATAAAAATTTATTTTTAATAAATATAAATGATGGTCTTCCAAGGAAATAAAATCTTAAAAAACGAAACATCGCGAGCGGTCCGTGGCACCTTTGGTAGAGAACTGCTCCGGCTCTCGCTCGGTATTGATCGGAGAAACCAGAGAAAACTATGGATTAGAGAAGCTACGTAGCTAGTGTCGAAAATCATGCCACCGTTGCGACTAAACTCTAGGACCTCCCGATCAGAGGAACTGCTCCCGATCAGAGGAACAGTGACAACAGTTAATGTTGAGAAAACGCTAATCCAGAGTTGACTAATCTACTCGTGAGTATCACACAGGCTCAACCAGTTTCTTTCCTGGACAGGCAAAAAGTCTTTCCGGAGAGAGCGAAGAGTTTAAAGGAAGATTTTTCTTTCTTGCCGGATAGTTGGCGGTGTTGAAACGTCGTGAACGACTGATGAGAGCAGTACTTATACGTACCGCTGCACGGAAAGAGAACACACACACACTTACTGTTAAATACGTGCATTTTTTGCACATTCGTAAATATCATTTTATAGTTTCTAACCACGGCAATTCGTTACTCGAATTCGCCAAAACATTAACAGGAACAGTAATTACGTAAGAATAATTTACTTTTTGTTTCTAATAAACCATTATCTTCGATAGATTTAAATTAAAAGGAGCTCCGCGTGGAAGATTTAAATTTAACTTTTTATCGAGTTAAATTGAACCAAAATAT
This sequence comes from Teleogryllus occipitalis, assembly GCA_011170035.1. Taxonomy (NCBI): domain Eukaryota; kingdom Metazoa; phylum Arthropoda; class Insecta; order Orthoptera; family Gryllidae; genus Teleogryllus; species Teleogryllus occipitalis. The sequence goes on from BLKR01000346.1 coordinate 14,189, forward strand.
TCATGTCATCGTCGACATTCAGTTTCACTATTTACTACAGGAAATATATCCACATAGTTGTAACACAGATTTTTCCTTTAATTTGTTTCCAAACCTTGCCAATTTACTCTCTTGTATAAAAAAATAGGCATTAGTTTCTTTAGGCATATTTGCGGAAATAGTTTAAGAGATTGGAGTTCTGCATTTTAATACAAAATTGAACCAATAAATTGAGCCAGAATGTAAACAATCAAAATTAGAATGGTTAAACTGAAAAATCAGAGAGAATAAGAAAAGCAGAGAAGGAAATACTGTATTAAAGGAGAGAACAAACTAATGCATGTGGATGATCTTTGCTGTCCGGGTGACGCCGCGTCGAAGGCTGTGTTGCCGACGTTTCGACCATCTTTTTCGTGGTCTTCCTCAGGGCAGGACCAGCCCTGAGGAAGACCACGAAAAAACACAGCCTTTGACGCGGCGTCACCCGGACAGCCAAGATCATCCACATGACTCCGGCCGCGGAAGCCTACGACTTCACTTAATGCATACAATACACAACAAGATACTTAGCGTGTTGTGTGTTACGAAGCAATTTATCACAGGAGCTACTATGGCTCCTTCCAAGTGCTATTCCAAGCAATTAAGTCTCTCTTTACTTTTACACGCATTGACAGACAAGCACTAACTGATGTACTGGACGCGAAGGAAAAACGTGGATGAAGAAAGGCTGAAAATAAGTTTGGAATTACTAATAAATGACAATGGTTCAACGAATGATGATTCAACCAAATTTTAAGTAATACCAGTTTTATTATCTTTCAATTATTTCTCGTCGTTTGTGTTACTCTTTTTAGATTTGGGGTTACTTTAAATCTCCAGAAATTTATTATCATTTAATTGCATTGCGACGGGGCAATGTCTGAAGTGAAGAGAGACTCAGAAGCTCAAAAGATAGCTTTCTGTAAGCCCGTTCGGGCCACAAAGGTCATGAGCTGTGCACGAGGTATCCGGTTCATTCACACATTCACGGAGAGGTACAACACACCTAACGAAGCGACACGTCTATCGTTCCGAACACAACCTCGGGTAGATTACCTCCTTTGATGGTGGAAATGTCATATGTTTTTAATTTAACGGACCTTTATGAACTGGACACTTGTAATACAGCTAAATGAATAGAGATTAGAAAATAATTAAAATGACACAAAGAGAAAAAGATAGAAATCCTAATAGCATCGTTCTTTTGAAAACAAGCTATCTTCGGTCGCGATCCGTTTCATTACAAGACAATGAGTTTATTTAATTTCGTGTCTTCTATAAAGTGGGAATAAAGACAATTTTGATTTGTCCTACATTCTATAGTCGGGTCAGGTGATCCGAAGCTAGAAAACGTGCACGCCACAAGAGTGTTTATCAACACGTTAAACCCCTTGAGACATTCATTCCTCGATAAGCCACTATCGTGTGGAACTTATTCATATGTAGGGTACACCATACACCGATACGCTTTTACGGAAAGCACAAGTGGTCGGTCGGGACAAGGTCGGTTTGTTCTCGCGGAACCTGGTGTAGTAAACAAGCTGACTTTTTTCTACGTCCCGTCGGGCTGCAGTCACGTCACTTACATTCGCAACACGTTCGTCCGAGCAATGAGGCGAAGAGGGAGATGCCGAGGGAGTTTCGACATTTCCTCTGAAGAAACTTTCCGTTCACTGGCGTCCATCGGACACTCGCCTTCCGCCGGGCGGCGATGCACGGAGCGGAGCTGCCGGTGAGGCCGCGAGCAAGGCAGAGCGCGCCACTCTACCCTTCGAGCAGAAGAGTAGCGTTTTGTTTGTGTTTGATAATAAGCTCAGTTTACCAATCTACGGAAATACTATACTGTAGCTCTAATCCAATAAATATACGGTCGACTCCGGTTATAGTGAACTTCTGGGAACTGACATGTTTGGTTCCCTATATCCGATGTCAAAATTAAATGAAATTTCTCCAAAACGATTCTGATGTCACTGCAGCGCCTCTAACCGGGAGGTCCTAGGTTCGAGTCCTGACGGCGGCAGGATTTTCGACACTAGCTTTTCAGCTAGGTCGAACTCAGCTGCTGTCTGGAGGAGAATTCTAGCGGCCGGCTGCTCTAATCGGTAGTTTCCGTGGTTTCTCCGATCAACACCAGGCGAATGCTGGAGCAGTACCCTACCAAACGGGCTACGGACCGCGCGCGATCTGTCCTTCCTCTTCCTTGTCCTATCCTCTCCCCTTACACACACACTTACACTAGCATGCACTACACTACCACATATTCCGGGAGACCGGTCGGGAGCTTAGAGCTTGTCCCGACTGGGCCGGTGCCCCGTTGGTGGGAGAGTCCTGGTTAGGGGGAAACCCCACTAGCCGACGGTAGGTCGGCGCCTGATCTCGCCATCCAGCGGGGGAAGATCACCGCCATCTCCCGAGAGAAAAAACATGCACTATACTAACGGGACTAATGACCGAAGCAGTTGACGCGCCCGGAAACACGAAAAAATCAATCAATTAATCCAAAACGATTCATTTTATTAATATAGAGAAACGGCTAAATTCATTTTCAGCACGAACTGAAAATTCATTATCTTTATTTTATTTTAAAAAATAAATTATTTTTAATTGTGTGCTTCGTACATTTTTCATTATTAATTTCTCTAGAACCTTCTCTAGAGTTCGGTCTCTCTTCATACCTGATTCGGTAGTGTCCTCTGTCTCTAAGAATCGTAATGCAGTCTTGACGCCTTTCAATGCCTCTTGCATTGTTGGAATACGTCCAACTCTCCGAAGGCTCTTTTAATCGTCTAATAACATGAGGCAAATTAATTTACAGGCCTTACTTCTTACGTTCACTATAACCGAGGTTCAGGTTCATTATAACCGAATCTTCTTATTTTAATTTGTAATGTAAGTGAAACGGGACCAGTACAAGGGTTAACTATATCAGATTTCACTATAACCGGAATCGACTGTAACAGCTTTTTGCGTGGAGATACGTCGTTTTATTTCAGTCAGTGAACTACAACTTAGTTACTATCAACAACTACAATACTCCCTTGTTTTTCTTTGTATATCACATTGACGTGTCACACGAAACCCATCGCAAAAGATGATACATGATAGCCAACAGTTTGAAACAATGTTATGGTCATGTCGACTGTGATTCGTACGACTGATGTTCAGTTCCGTGTGGGAGTTGCCGAACCTATCGGTGTCCGCTGACTTGACAGTCGTGACATCCCATCCGTTTTTGACGACGATCACTAGGAAATGGATTTTCATGTGAATACAAACGTTTACAGGAACAAGTTAGTTGCTTTCAATAATACTTTTTGAAGGTTACAAACCATTCTGAATGAATTAGAACCATTTTTATTTTATGTACTTGGTATCACTACACATGTTCACTTACTGTACCTAGCAATCCATGTTTCATATATATTTCCTTACATTTTAATACATTTAAACGTCGAAAGAAAAATTTCAGATGCTAGTTTTCAATGTATGTTATTGGAATCGTATTTCTTACAAAGCATTGTAATGCTACTGAATTTCTACGGTCATCGGACCTTTGCAGTATTATCGAACATATCTCCCGTCCCCCTGCTCCTTGGAAACCCCATACTCGGAATCAAGGACGAGAGAATGTGAAGCAGAAGAAATCTGTACCACGTGCTTGCTCATGTCTCATAGAAACCCCTACGTAACTGGACCGAAAAATAATAAATATTTCCTTTGCAGATCACTGTCTTGTCACATTGTTGGATTTGGAAGGGGGTATTTTCCTTTTAACCTCCCCCCCTCTCTCCTGGATACAAAACCGGCTATACGGTACTACCATTCCCTTGAGGCTCCTCGTAAACAACATTGTATATTCTACGAACGTAGTTTATATTTCGAATAAAACTCCTACGTTCGATGACTAGTGAAGTTTACTTCCACAGCGATAGAACTTTCTTTAGGCCGTCCCGTTTAGATCCGATCGGCGACGTTCTGTCCTGGGAAAATGCTTGTATAGAAACATTTTAAACATTACAATGAATTTTTATTTTACTTATTTTCCTTTTTTCATACACATTTTGGAAACAATAAAAACATACATATGTAAATATTTTGTTGTTTTTTATTACAATAAATTCCATTCCCTTCCACCCCACGTAGATTTTCCTGTCGTCCTCCAGGTCCTATAATTTTCGGAAGTTTGGCCGCGACCCGATCCCAGCGATTAATATCGACGTTGTCTACCCGAGCTGACACCTAATCCCATGCTCGATCTAGCTCGAATTTCGGGGCCCACGCCGTGGCCTGGGAGGCGGCAGATTGTTGCTGAGGCATCGGATGCTACAGCGCCGCCAGGATCGACGCCGTCGGTTCGAGTTAAGACATAGTCTGGGACGATAAATCCCGGCTCCGTGTAAGGGAGCAGTTCCGGAGTATAAATATCAATTTTCTTGATGGCGGCTTCATAAAGCACGGATACTACCAGCTGGGATTACGTCACGGTATGTCTAAATACAGTGGCATAAGTTGGCCAGGAGCTCCAAGCAAAGTTGAAGTTCGCGGAGCCGAAGGCTGGGGTTCAAATTTCTCGTAAGACACGAGCATTTTCGCCGAGTTGTTGGCTTGTTTCACCACTGTGAATTACCACTCTTATATTCATTCATCTCTCAAAATCATTCACCAAAACGATCACCCTACTCTCTTCGACCCAGTGGAAGGCAAAGCACAGATCATGTGCCAGGATAGGTGTAAATCATGCCTCTCGTCTACAATCAGAAAAGGGCACGTCATCCATACATCGATATATACTAGATAAATTCATTATTAATAAAACTGTTAAATAAGTATTTAAATTTTTGAATTACTCTGTATAAAATTCATAAATTAGTAGAAATGTTTATACAAATCTTCGATTATTTCCAGAAAGCGCCAGTCTGGCTTATGACGTCACGTCACGTGACGACGTGGGAGGCACAACTGGAATGTCAACTTCATGGAGTCAGCAACTCTACGTGGGTGACGGCAGTTCCGCTGAAGAGATTATGTCTCAGAGGATATGCGCTCTTCACATCCCGAGAGATAACTTTCTTTGGATATAAGAAGTGTTGAAATGTCAGCGATTAATATGCGACTGTTCTCTCTGGGATCTTTACGTGGGAAATGTGCTCTCGTTGACCGCTTCTGGTTTACAGTATCCATCGCATATTCGAGAGGCAGCATTAAATAATAATAATAATAATAATAATAATAATAATAATAATAATAATAATAATAATAATAATAATAATAATAATATGAGAGTAAAATCACAAAGGCAATTATGACGCATCATGTGTTTCAAATTATGGTAACAGTTTTATTATTCTCTGTACATTTTGCGGGTGCTTTGTTCCTTGCCATCTCTCGTACTTTAATGACTGCGTAAATAACTAGAATCAATTCCATATGTACCACATGTTGCATCTGTGACTAAAATATACAAAATTGTAGCTTAAATACTATACTATTTAATTAAAACTAAGTACATACGGCTGCTGTTAAGAGTCGACCCAGCTAACTAAATGAACTAAACAACTTTTCATATATTGAATACCTAGTCTTATCTCGTCGGAACTTCTCCGTGTTCTCTTCTCCTGGATCCGTAAGCTATTGTTTTAATTCCCTTAGCATTGAGAGACACCGCATCCAAACCCTTGTTCTAAACACTGTGCGCCGCCGTTTGCGAAAGGCGAAGACCGAACGGCGTCTGCCAGACGGCCTCGGGAGGCGGGTTTCCTTTTACGAAAGCGGGCAACAGGGCGCGCGGATGTGGTTCAACGACACAATGGATCAGCGGGACGAGGCGGGACGAGTGGGACGCGGCGGGACGGGGCGGAAGAACGAGGGCGGGGACAGGTTGCGCGAGACCGGTTCGTCGGCGCCCGCAGACAAAAGTGCGCAGTTCAGACAAACCGCCCGCTGGGTTATTTGCATATTTGTGTTGGCGCATTTTTCTACAATGGCGTCATGCTTTAAATGATCAGGTGAATTGTTATCGACGCCAACAACAGAGCAGACAAACTTCTTGGGATACCTTTTCGTCGTCGTCGTCTCGACCTACGACTCCATGGAAAAACCGTTGGTTTAAGACCTCACTCATTATTACACGAGGATAACTATGCAATGAAGATTTTTATGTATACTCTGTGTAAACTGATTGTAGGCGGAAAAATGTTTACAGCTGGCATGCTTGAAAATAACAATCACCTTCAGCCTCTTGACTTTAAATCGCTCACGAATCTCAGAATAGAAGAACAATTGTTTAGAAATAATTTGTGAAAATATTGAGGTTGAAGAAGGCGCATATCGACGACGAACAACAACAATGAGGAATTATTAGGTGAAGAAACGAAAAAAGAAAATAGGACGATATGAAAGTACATGCCTTACTGACTGAACTTCAGACAGAAATAAAAATTAGGGAAGAAGCTGTTATAAAAATTGCAAGAGATAATATACTACGAAAGGAACATTGTCAATGAAAGGATACGATTTAAAACGACAGAATTAAATACGAAGGGGAATTAGATAAAATGTGAGACAATGGATGCTAGTAGTGACAACCAGAAAAATTAGGTCACATTGCCAACTTCTAGGTGTAGTATGTTCGACAAACAGCCAAACTCTTATCCCGTTCACATGAATACGCATCAACACCACACATACACAAATACGCATCAACAACAAAATGGCTAAACCTGCAACACAATGAACTTTTTTCTGACATACATTGCGTGAACATTTTCATTTAAATGAAGTTGATCTTCAGTTAAATGAACATTAAAACAAGAATGAATGTCAACTGCTTAACATTTTTAGGCTGTTAAAAGGAGATAAAACTTTCGTAAAAACGACGACTCCATGAAATCAATGATTTTCTTTCAACATTGTGTAGCTTGAATTTGAATATGAGAACATGCAGATTTCTAAGATAATAACTGAAATTAATACATGTTATTAGTTGGAGTACACGAGATAGTTTTAAGTAATCGTAAATATAAAATAAAGTTTGATGAAAATGTTTTTGTTCTAAAGCGCAGAATTTTATACCGCGAAAGTAACTATATTTTACTTTACAGTTGTGTACAACGCATAAACGTGCAATTTTATAAGAAACGCTATTTACTTTCCCTTCATAGTGGGCTCAAGACATGAGCGTAGAGACATGGATCAACTACAGAGCGTCCGGAAAGGCAAGCCGTCAAAAAGATCTTTTTAAAAGTTTATTACCCAGAACATATAAGGCTATGCAGACTACCGCTGACGGTGTTCGAGGAAAATAAGAATAAAATCCTAATCGCCACCAGAATCCTTATCTACAATTCCTTAAATATCTCAATGCTAAAATCCGTGATGCCTAAATTGACTTGTAATATTTTCTTACTAAAACAGCGTGGCGCCACCAGCGAGCACTTTCATATTGAAACTTCATTTGTACTACGCAAGTTCGTAACAAAGGTACATTTGTACATAGCACTGTTGTCTGCTTCTATCAGCGACCATACAGTTCCATAAAAAATGTTGATAAAACTATCTTTTATAAAATTTGTGTTTCATTAGGTTTACCATATGTCAATGTTATGAAATGTCTCCTAAAGAATCATGTTATGCCGGTATGGCAGTTTCCCAACACCATTTCACTAATACAGATCCTTCTAGAAAGATGAAGAACCAATCGTTTCGTTTTGTCGAGAGCAATTGATAACATCCGAAGGTATCTTAAAATGCCCCCAAGGAATAGTATATAGACATGTCAAAAGCAACACGACTGTCAAAATAGCGTCAGAAGAATTAAGATGGTTTAAAAGAAAAGGATTTCAAGATTTAAGACTAGAAGTATTTCGAAATAGCCTATCTCGATTTCCTGCAGGATACTGTCTATTCATTGTCACGACAAACTTTTACTTCGGTGTATCCCGTGATTATATATTAAAAAAATAAAAATTATACTTATTTTTAACCATTTACTACTGGAGACTTATGTAGGCTAGTCTTTGGTTTTCTTCAATTGTTCAAGGTCTCTTAGCACGCATGAGACTGGGGCCCGAAGTCTCGCTCCCACTGAGCTCTCTGCTGTTGGGAGCGTCCGCATGCCTTCAAGGCGACGTAGGAGTCTGCGATTGACGTCCCAGGCGGAAGAGCGAAGTGTCTACGGGGAAGGGGTGTGGCTTGGACAATGAAGCTCCCAAGCAATTAAAACTAATGATGCTTCAACAGCATACGCTTTCTCGTAATACTCGTAACGATTTTGTAATATAATACTAGTTAAAACCGTACGAAGATTTGAAATCTATTGAGGGGTTATCGCGACCAGTCATGGCTTTTCAACTAGGGGTCGCTTCATTGATCCAACACTTCGTTTTGAGTTTTCAATCCGCGAAAATAGTTTCCTCACGATGGAATTTGAACTTGGCGTGTAGCAGGGACTTTCGAAAAAACATCTACTTTTTGGTGTCTGAGACCCTCAAAGTGTGTATTTCTTTTAAAACATCGACACTTTTTTGCAGCAAATCTAACTTTCTCTAAACATCGTACACGAGAAGGTAAAAAGGAAACAATACAAGAAAACAAAAATGACTTAAGTCTCTAGTGAAGTATGAAATAAGATATAAATAAATCTTACATCGTCATAGCGTCATGTTTCCTTGCAAATATGCAGCCACTGGGAGTATAACGATGTAAAAAGTGCTTTAGTAATTATGAACTGTTATATCGTCATATCGCATCCAAACACGAATGAAAAGTCCCTCTTAAAAGCTGCGGCCTATTAAGAATAATCAAAACAAGTGAGTTGCACCAGTAAAAGTTGGCGTATGAATACTACTATTCACAGCAAATGTATTCTTTTATATATTATTTCTTACGAAAAGTACTCACCATACTGTCTACAATACAAATAATGGACACCAGTGACTTGGCGTACAGCGAATTTCTACTCTTCCCGCTTCCTTGGCTCATGTACAGGTGCCAGAACTTACGAAAGGGCCCTCAAATGACTAATCGGTTGACAGTCAAATGACTAATCTAACCATTTAGAATGTTACATTTTTTATCGAAGGCTGAAATGATTTGTCTAAAAAATTACTCGTCTACTTGCTTATTGAGCTTTGATGGAATATTCGAAACCTCATATTCGAAAAAAGGGAGATTCAAGCATTCGAATCGTCGCATTTCTTTCCATGATCAAATTCAATAATATCTTCCCTTTTTATCAAATTATTTTATTTATTTGTACGTCCACTTTGATCAACCAGTGTCAAACTCCACGAAACTGAAATCTGTTTCCTAATAAGAATTATAAGAGCAGAAGTGTTCAAATAATCCAAGGGCTACTATTAAGTTTCAGTTATTCAGTCATTAAAATATAATTAAAAGTACAAAAATGAATATATAGTAATTTTATTACAAGTTTCGTAATATTATTATCAAAGCATATTATAATAATAATCCATTATTACATTAATCCAATTTTCTGTTTGCTATTACTACCAAGACTACTAAATTTTAGAGTTAGAATAAAAATGTGAATCGTTTAATTATTAATTTTTTACACTAATTACTTGTAAATGGCGATTTTTTAATGTTTCTTGTGGTTTGCCCCCCACTTAAGCCAGAATAAATGCCTTTTTTTGCTTGCCTATTTTAGTAAAAATAAGTGCCTTTCGAGTGCCTATGTTATATGCCTGAACTTCCAGGCTCTAGTAATGATACCTTACGATATTTATTTCGCAAATAACTATTAAGTACTTCTTTTTTGCTAAGCAGCACCCGAGACGAGCGCTTGGCGGGCGTGGGCGAGCAGCTGCGGCGGCGGAGCGGGGCCTCTTCGGCGAAGGGGGCGTGGCGAGAAGTCTTCGCGGCGCAGGCGCAAGGGGATGCGTCATGGGCCACGAGGCAGCCGGGCACCTGCACCTCCTCTCACCCTCCCGCCCCCTTTGTCTTTCCATCCGCTCCCAACCGGTCCGGCGACCGCTGCTACCCGCGAACACCAGTTTCGGCACCGGTCAGATGGAGACGTCAGACGAACATACTCCATAATGTTTTGCTTTTGATTGATTGATTAGTGATGCCGGGCTCATCAACAGCTAAGATTAGTCCCGTAAGTGTAGTGCATGTTTTTACGCCTGGAGGTGGCGGTGATCATCACCCGCTGGATGGTGGGATTCGGCGCCGACTCACAGTCGTCTAGCGGGGCTTTCCCCAACCAGGTATCTTCCACCGCAAGGGTATCGCCCCAGCCGGGACAAGCTCTAAACTCCCGATCGGTCTACCGGCTTGTGTGGTAGTGAAGTGCATATAAGTGTAAGTGTGTGTAAATAAGGGTGAGGATAGGATAAGGAAGAGGGAGGAAAGATTGCGCGCGGTACATGGTCCGTTTATTAGGGTACTGCTCCGGCACTCGGCTCTATGTATTGCGCGTCCAGTAGGTAAATAAAATGCATTTCGTTTTTACATATTAATATCATTGGATTCTGTAAAATTAGTGTTGTTGTGAGTATAATTTATTTTGCTGTAATAACAAATAGCATTTCATTATCCTTTGTCCACTGCACATCTGCATTCGGATCCCATCCCTTTCGAAATTTTCTCCACACATGTTAGTGTCCTGAGTAAACGTTAATGTTAGAAAACTGGCGAATCCTGAACATTATTTCAAGTATATTGCACTTATACACTTCAAGCAACCTCTCCCGTTGTCTTTTATTTTGAGCTTTTCTGAAATCCCAATACTATGAAATTCCCTCCTTTACAACTGTTCTATAGGACAATTACACAAACCACTAACTTCTGGATTATTTACACACTCCATTTTCACAGAAAATTGAGAGATGCGTAACTTACGAACGACGAGAGAAGGACTGTGCACCGCAGTATTTTGTGGTGCCTGTCGACCGTCCAACCGCGCATCCTCCCCTCTCCCCGCCCTTGAATCATGAGGAGGCCTAGGCTATCGCAGCTGGTAAGCGGTGCCTTCGACTGCGCTAGCGAATTCTCTGGACATAATTAAGAACTGTTTGAAATTTCTCACTGTAACGCATTTCATTACACTTACGGATAGACTGGTTCTTGGTAGCAAAACCGAGGTATTTTTTCGCATCTGTTTTAAACCTTTCAAAATCTCAATAACTTTTTAGAGGATTACCAAAGTTATGAAATATATCTTATACATTTCGAATTGCTAGGTATACCGGTGGTATATGCGATGTATCGGAGAATTCGCCACTGTGTTAAAGAGTCTAATATACCAGTTTTAAAAGTTTCCATTTTGAACATAAATGCTTTGAAACATTGTTCGTTGGCGATGTCGCATCTCTACCCCGTGTGTTTTCCAAACCCCACCCGACCAAGAACTTGGCAAGCGTCTGCCAGCAACCTTCAGAAGAAGAACAAAGCCTCTTCGCCGAAGGGGGCGTGGCCGAGAAGCGAGAGGACCCCCGCAGGCGCCAGGGACTGCGTCATGGGTCACGAGACAGCGCGGCTCCTCAACCGCCCCTCCCCCTCCCCTTCGTCGTCACTGCCGACCGGTCCGGCGACCGCTGGGTGCCCTCTTCGCCCAGTTCCGGCACAGCCTCCGTCTCCCCCCCCTCTCCTGAAGCCAGCCCGCGGCGGGGAACCTGTTGCCCCTCCGTGGCGACCGCAAGCGGCGAAATTGATGGACGCTTCAAGGCAGGTTTGCACGCTGGTGCGTAGGATCACGAAATCTGAAGGGAATCGTGGTTCTTCTCGGTTCGGGCCCGCGCACGCAGAGGCGGATTCAGCCGATCAATTTCGAGGCGACCATCATAGATTTTTCTTAAATAATAAACATTTGTTGTTATAATGTATATTACTTTTGTAGTGAATATATTTTAAATAATTACATAATTCTAACAAATATTTAAATCAATTTTGCCGAATAAAAAAAGGTAACAAACGAAAACTCTAGGCCTTTCAGGGGTGGGGGCATGGCCCTCACGCCCCCTCCTGGATCTGCCATTGAGCAGACGATTATTTTGGCAGATTCCGAAACAGTTGAGCATCGCCGAAAACAGCGTTGCTCTCCGAAAAATGTTATTGCACCAGCTGAAAATGACTCTGAACAGCCAGTTCACTGAGTGCAGTTCTAACAATAACCTAGGAACAGTTTTCAGGAATGAATTTAGTATCTTCTGATATACAGACACTAAAAGAACGAAACAAATTGACAAGACCAAGCCGAAAAGCATGTGAGAATATTAAAATGAATTCTCTGAGAAATAAATTAAAAGTGAAGGAAAGAACATTTCAAAGGTAAACCTACAGCTCACAATCGCCCCACAGAGATCCTGCGTAATTCATTTTATCACACATTCCATTAAATTCACAATAGGGAATATGGAATACATAATGTCACCGCAAGAGAAAAAACGTAGTCCAAATATAATTGAGTGTGTCAGCAGCAGGGGTTGATTCCTGGTGCATTAGCGTTTCAGTATCTCGGGAACCAAAAAAAAGCAGAGGACAAACACTTGGCAACACTGATTTTCAGTTCGACCAACTTCGATAAACTCCACTTTACTGTTTCATTTCTACAAACGTAATAAAATTATTAGTAAAAGCGATAAAATGTCACTAAAAATTTAATTTTTTTCCCTTATTATTATCATTAAATTCACCTAGTCAGTGCCACCACTGTCACTAATTGTTATTAAGTATGATTTATAATTATTAAATTATATTACAAATATATAACTTTCTATTACATTAATAATCATTTCTTGGCGCGTTTGGGGATCTAAAATTCTATAAATCCAACACTGGTTAGCAGTATAAATGTCACCAAATTTTTAAAAAAAATTCGAACAGTGTAGACTGTACTATGCTCGAGGTGCACCACCAACACGTTTCTAAATCCCGGACATTAGACACTTTAAAAAATAAAATAAAGTATTTATTACATATTAATTATACCTTTTGATTAATCGGTGCGTTTACACTATACGAGTTTAACATGGACCGTATTCATGAAAGTGTTGAACAAATACAAAAAGACATGAATGAAAATGTTAAATAAACAATCAGATGTAAGATGTTTCCAAAAGTGTTTGGACATAAATTAAATGCCTATGTTCATCGTAAAATACACCCTGATAAAAAGTTGAATTAATTGATGCAAAATGGTTCGTCGAGGAACCGTGCTGCTACAAAACTGGCAACGTCAGAACTTGAATCTACGACCTTACGGACCGTTAATTATTAACTGTTACGTATGATTTGTAGTATGACTATACCATACGGGGCTTTGGTGAAACGAAAGAGCAAGTTTGTTCGCCCGAGTTTCATCTAACTACAACAATAATTTATTTATCAATCAAAATGAATTCAGTTATTAATCATACTGATGCAAAACATGGCAACGCCTCAAAAATAATGTCAGGAATAAAAAGAAATCAGAGAGAGAAAGTTTTATGGATATAAACCTGTGTTTGCACAAAATGAACAAGAATAATCAGCCCAAGATTGTCTATTTTCTGGCATCAACACTTCATGTCCGTTGCGATCTCAGGATCTCTTTCTTTCCTTGTGTGAGACCATAATACAGGCTGCCTCTTTCTGAATTTTCATTTCGTCTGGGACGGGCTCACATTCTAATATAAGACTTTACATGAAAGAATACAGTCGATTCCGGTTATGGTGAACTATGATTTAGTAAACCCTCGGTTATAGTGAACTGAAGTCATTCGTCCAGTTTCACTTACTTTACAAACCAGCATAATAAAATTCGGTTAAAGTGAACCTAAACCTCGGCTATCGTAAACGTAGAAAAAACAGTGTCCTGGAAATTAATTCCCTTCTGGAGAAAAATATATCGCCTCAGTGCCACAAATTCCAACACTAGGAAGCTAGAAAAAAATATGGTACGCCAAGGACATTATTGAAGAAGTGTCCCCTGAGGTGAAAGTACTGGACCTGGAATGGGGGACCTTACTGATGACCTTATGCCACTCTTCTTCACTGCGGAAACAAAGGCCGTGTCCTGCGTGGGCTACAACTGGTGGCGGCTACGCGAGATTGTTTGCTTCAGTATCAAGCTTGACGTTACTTAATATTCCGCGGAACAAAGCGCGTTTTATTTATTTACTTTTTTATTTATTTAGTCAAAAACTGTATGTGACGTATGGGGGAGAAAAGCGTTGAGTTCTACGTACGTGACAGAAAGCACGCAACTGTCGGAGTCTGGCGATATCCAACGTGCTGTGCGGAAAAGCGATTCAGTTTCATTAGCAGCTTGCTCCATCCCGCTACCGAAACTATCTCGTATGTTATTTGAAGAGTAAAAAGGCCTTCGGAGAGAGGGATGGTGTTGCAACAGTGCAAGGGGCATTGAAAGGTGTCGAGCCCGCAATATGATTCTTCGATAGAGGACAATGGAGAATCAAGTAAGAAGAGAACACGAACTCTGGAGAACGATCTGTAGAAATTAAGAAAAATGTACCACGCAAACAATTGATAATTGATTTTTTTAAGAACAAATAATGATATTGAAATTTTTAGATCGTGCTGTTCATGTATTTTGCTCTCTCTATTAATAACATCAATCGTTATGGAGAAATTCTATTTAATTTTTACATCATGGGATACAGTGAAACAAAATGTTGGTCTCCAGAAGTTCACTATAAGCGGAGTCGGCAGTATTACTTAAGCTTTAACTAACGTACTCATATGCATCCACAGCACAACATGTTTGATATTTTACTTTAAAAGGATGCGGAAGAATGATAAGGAAAACAAGCTAGTTATAAAACAGTGGTAGAACGAGTCCGTGTGACATTGTAAAACTTATCTCAAAGGTAAATTCACCACTAATATGCAACGGAATTCGTCAAAAAATACGATGGTAGGAATTTTATACTCTGAAGATTCGGCAGACACTCAGGCATTTGTCACAAGGTATTTTCCGATTTATTACGAACTATCAGATAGTACAAGGAATTTTAGAATATCAGGAATTTCAGAATGTAATTCCTTAGAAAAAACGAACGAATTGGTACTACTCAGAATATATGAGGCTTGCCTTTTATTAAACAAATGTAGTAATTTACTCCTTCAATTGCAGTTCCAACTACAATGCCCAAGAACTTCACCAAAGAGATACAGTACTTATAACCACATCTCTCCTTCAACTTCGCCGTCAGTCGTCAGCACACAAACATTCTACTTTGTTACCGCGCGAAATCTGACAGCTCCTTGTGTCAATAGAACCCTGCTTCCCACAGAGAAACACGCCCACGCATACAAACAAATTATCTTTCTCCCTCCCTGCCACACACACACACACACACACACACACACACACACACACACACACACACACACAAACTCCACACAACTCGGCACCACACAGGACCGTTTGCTTTCCGACAGTCCTCTCGAGTCGCGCACAATTGTTCGCGCTATCTACCGTCTGATGCTGTGTCGTCTCCGTCACCGTCATTCGAGGCGTTCTCAAGGTGGGCGGAGTCATCGGAGTCTGGAAGCGGCGGCGGCGACAGCGGCGGCGGCGGCGGCGGCGGCGGCGGCGGCGGCGGCGGCGGCGGCGGCGACGACGACGTCGCGGAGGCAGAGCCAACAGCCGCAGCGGGAGACGTCACCAGCTCCGTTTGCGAGGGCAGCGACGGCGGGGGTGGGACGAAGCCGTCCAGAGCAGCTTCGTCCTCGGGCATCTGCATGCCGCCGGGCGCCGCGCGCGGACTGACAGGAAGCGAGGACTGCCGCCGTCGCCGGACGAGCGCGCCGCCGCTGCCGCCGCCGTTGTCGTCGTCGGCTTTGATAAGACCGCCCGCTGTCGCCGCGATAACGAGCAACCCACCGCGGCTTCGTGCCGCACGAGGACGCCCATCCCGCAGCAGTCCTCGTTCTGTCGCGCCTCCTCTCGCCCGTTGTGATTCTCCGCGTGCAGCAGTAGCGAATCCTGAATATTATTTAAGTATATCGCATTTTATGGAAGCTACCTCTACAACTGTATTTTCTTTTGAGCTTTTCTGAAATCCCAATACTATGAAATTCCCTTCTTTATAATTGTTCTATAAGACAATTACACAAATGACTGACTTCTGGATCAGTAACACACTCCCTTTTCACAAAAACTTGAGAGAAGCGTAACTTACGAACGACCAGAAAAGGACTGTTCAGTGTTCACCGCAGTATTTTGCGGTATCTACCGACCGTCCAGACACGCATCCTCCCCCTAATCCCGCCCTTGAAACATAAGGAGCCCTAGGTTATCGTGGCTGGCATGCGGTGGCTTCACCTGCGCTAGCGAATTCTTTGGACAGCTTTAAGAACTGTTTGAAACTTCTCACTCTACCGTACTTCATCGCGCTTACGGATGCGGAAGACTGAACGACTCTCGGTAGCAAAACAGAGTTGTTGTTTTTTTGTTTTTTGTTTTTTTTTTTTTCATCCGTTTTAATGCTTTCAAAATCTCAATAACGTTTTAGACCAAACTTATGAAATATCTATTATTACAATTACAATTCGAATTACTATGTATACCGGCGGTATACGCGGTGTAATAGAGAATTCGCCACTGGTGGGCAGTCATCGTTCCTTTTTCATGTGCCATTGCTCAAGGCCGTAGAACAAGCGATGGAATTCGGAGCAGCGCGTACAAGAATAGAAGAATTGCTCTAAGAAGGAAGCACTTTCACAGGTTGGGAATAAAATGAATGTCATGAGAGCGATAGCATTGCAAGAGATAGTGATAAAATCATTTACAAATTAGCTAATTGTAAGCGAACGCACTGACAAAATGAGTGCATTGACATAACCTGCAGTGGCATGCAGTACCTGTCAAAGCGGTCCCTTCTCATAGTCTAATCTCTCTCTAAATAGGTAAATATTCGTGTGCATTACTCGTTCGTTTTACGTGTGCCATTGCTTAAGGCCCTGGAACACTAACGAGACAATTCGGACTCGGCATCCAAGTACACGGAGTCGAATGTTTCCGGTTCGAGCACCGCATAAGTGTTTTCACCAAATGGCGTGGCTGCCTTCTCATACTCCATGCATCCCCTAAGAACATTATCGCATAATCATTCAGATCTACCGACCTATGTGGTTCAGAGCATCAACTGATGTCATTGCAGTGCCTCTGTCCGGGAGGTCCAGGGTTGACAGAATTTTCGATACTACCTACATGTACTGTAGGTCGAATTCAACTGCTCTCTGGAGAATGCTAGCCGTCGGCTGCTCAGATCAGCAGTTTTCCGTGGTTTCTCCAGTCAACAGCGGGCGAATGCTGGAACTGAACCCTCACAAACAGGCCACGGACTGCGTGCGATATTTTCTTCTTTCTTCTCCTATCCTCTACTCTTACACTTACATGCACTACACTACCAAACATGCGGAGGAGACCAGTCGGGCGCTTAGTGCTTGTCCCGACTGGGGCGGTATCCCGCTAGTAAAGATACCTGGCTGGGGAAAACCTGCAAGCATGAAAACCGCAAGACACAAGAGCATAGGCGCCGGACCTCCCTATCCAGAATCACCGTTCTTTCACGTTAAAACATGCTTACAAGACTTAAACATACTTACGAGACTAATGACCTTAGCCGTTGATGCGCCCAGAAACACTAGTCAATCATTCAGATATCAGTCATCATCCAGCCATCATCAGTCATTGTGAACACCATACTCGCTTTCAGGCTGTGAAAAGCAAAAGTAAACTACCTTCATGACCGCCTGCCTAGGAAACGGAATAAGTTTTCAAGTGAGGGAAGACATTTCGTCCGAAGGAAGGTCGCAGAATGGCGGACGAAACATTGGCACTTGTGCCTACAACGCGAGTCTCCCGGACAGCTACTAAGTTTCGAGTTAGTTCCCTCGCTCACTCCCTTGCCCCTATTGAACATTTTATTAAATTTTTTGGAAATTTAGCTCTTCTGGGTACATCTATCCGTAGCATGTGTGATCAGAAACGACACAAGAAAAAAAAACAATACGATCAACGTAATTTTAATTTTTTCGTTGACGTTTATCTTCTAGGCAATTAAATCTAAACGCTTGGAAGTATTAGAATATTTACTAAAAATGTCCAATCATTTTTCAAGTCTACGTTGATATGTCATTCTTATTGTTTTGTTTCTATTCCATTCCTATTACTGATTTCAAAGTTAAATTCCCCGTTTTCCTCTCATTGTTTCCTTCAATCGTGTGAGACTATTACGAATCGGGAATATCTGCTATTCGAGTATTCATCAGTCCTTCCAGTAATTGTGTTTTACAGGCAAATGTTTTTAAATGAGTAACGGACAAACTGCTTTATTCTGTAATTAGTTTTTGTTACATGACGGACCTGACATACATCGTTCTTAATTTATTCTGAGAATCTCATTGCAACATAAATTAACAATCGTACGTGCACCGTATTAATTCCATTGCAAATTAATTAATTAAATTTGTTTGCATCTTTTTTATTATTTATCAATTGAATGTCTGGTTACAATACTGTTGGCACATAGGCGGCCAAAATTAATTCAAATTTGGCGCCGCACTTGGAATTCAATCAATTATTGCAATTCCTTGACGCTACTTAAGAGCAAAGGGTATATATTTTAAAACTCGCGCGTTGGACTTACATTTTTTTCTGTAAAAACCACGTGCGGGCTTCCAGAGAGAAAGGCAATGCATTTTCCGAATGAAGCTCTTTGGAACGGCCGAACTCCTTTGAAAATTTGAACTACATTCTAAGGAGCGGCGACAGACAACGCCACCAGACTGACACCATGAAACGAGGAGAGAGGTAGCATTTCATATTATCGCGAATCGAGGAATATTTGCCTCCTTATCCTTCCGACGCGACGTGATCGAATTTTGTGAAGATCCAGAAGTCGAGTGGTGGCACGCCGCGCTCATGTAAAGATCGAAGGAAATGATAGCTAGAAGGTTATGTTGGTAGTGGTCTACTTCACAGCAGTGCAGACTCCGTGAACAGAGTTTTGGCGCAGAGCCTCTGCTTAACATTTTATCACGCCCAAATTACGACAGAAAACTTCTTTTCGCTCAGACGAGGAAATACTGACTTCTTCAATATTTAATCATTCTTATGCTGAGGTAAACTAATAGCTTTTAAGTAATTGGCTTTCAGAAATTTCCCTTGTGGCAAGGAAGAAAAACGGGGCAGGAGTCTTGTTGTCAAACCGAATCATCGTCTAAAGCTCTCCCAAAAAACTCAAGCTATTTTGCAGCCTCAACACAATACCAAAACATCGCAATGGAAAACAATTGAACAGCTGGCATGTCCATTTAAAAAACAGTAATTATAGAAGCCTCCAATTCTAAGTGAGACATCATGTAATTCTAAAATAGTAATAATCTGTAGCATTATCACACGCGAACTTGTTCATTCCTGTTCGGGGCTCTCCCGGTAACCTCCCCCTCTTCTCGCTCATATGCGTCCATTTTCACACTTCATTTTTTTTTATCACTGGCGTCACCTGCGTCTAGACCGGCGCAGATATGCAAAAGTTATTGCCAGCCCCAAGTGGCGTGCTTAGCCTCAGTCCGTTGAAAGCGACACTGACTGGGAAGGCAAGTGAAATGGGGCCCTTATAAAACTGTATGAATGATCATTGCTCACAGAAGGCCAAGTAGATTCAACCTTCTGATAATTGGCAATAACAAAAAAAGATAGAAACAAAAAGTTTAATAGAAAACAAAAGATATAAAAACACGGAAAAGAAGACCTGAGAGACAACACCAGATATCAACCACTTCGAAATGGAATTCATTGTTTGGCTGGTAATGACCAGCGAATACCATGGCTTCTGAGGTCACAGAAATGCAAGTCCTCCTTCACTTGACACCCGATAGTAAAATAGATATTTATGTATCTAGGGCGTTTAATAGATTTTTTGCCCCCGAGGGCAAAAGGGGAAGGCCCGTGGGGTTGGAAGTCGCCTGAGGGGAAAAACATCTAGTGACGCCCGCGGTGCATACAAAAGTTTATGGTTCACTAGTTCGTTGCTGAATCAATCACAAATTCTAAATATTTTATATGTTCTCTTGTGTCTAAGTGAAAAGATGTA
Source organism: Teleogryllus occipitalis (assembly GCA_011170035.1). Classification (NCBI taxonomy): domain Eukaryota; kingdom Metazoa; phylum Arthropoda; class Insecta; order Orthoptera; family Gryllidae; genus Teleogryllus; species Teleogryllus occipitalis. The sequence goes on from BLKR01000346.1 coordinate 34,276, forward strand.
TCGTAATCGTCATTTGTCAATATGACGTCAGATAAACAAAAGTGTGTATCTAATTACTATTGCATAATCGTTATTGGACTGATTTTTTCGTACAAAATGAAAGAATATTGTGAAGTTCTGCGGAAATTCTCGCAAAAGCTAACAAAGCTACGAACAGCGGTTTCCAGTAAAATCTCGAGAAATATATGAAAATGTTATAGTATATTTGAGAGTTATATTACAGTGTGAATTGCGCTGATAAAACGGTTCTTTTAAGTTACTTGCCTGTATTGCCAAACGTTATTTAGAATATTTCATAACATCAAAAAATAACATTTCGAGGATGTTCGACAATGTGCTTTACACATCTTATTACTATGAGTAGTTTTGCTACTCAAGCATGTTTAAAAAAGGTGTCACGAAACAGTGAATATGAGGGCATGGTGGCAAATATAAATCCACGGGAACATTCCAAAATTACAATTTTTCACATCAATTTAAAAAAATAAGGTTTTTAACGACTATTTTACTTATTTGAGCATTATAATACTTATTTATTTATTGTATTTGCTTGCATCTTAATTTTAATAAATGGAATTCATAAAAATGTTGGGTGTGTTGTGTTGGTATTAGTGCGGGTCATAAAGTATTCAAAAGGCTCGAGGGCATAAAGAATCATAAAGGTCCGCAAGAGCACATTAACAATAATGTTACGTGTTTTGTTTCAGGTCCGTAAACACACAGCAATGAACTAGTAAACCATAAAATAATTTGTTGAATATTGATTCAAATTATAAAAGATATCGAATGAGCTTTAGGCTTCTATTTTGCGTTCACAATTACCCCATATTTACAGTTACGCGTTTACAGTTACCCCACATAACCATAGTTTGAAAAGTCTGTTTATCAGGTCATTCTGAAGATAATGCTTTGGTTACTCATACTTGCATCCATTTCCACACAGTCGGAAGAAAGGGTTGGGCGAGCTGCAGAGGAAAAACAATGCATTCCGGTTATTCAACGTTTTGCGTAATACCATCCATATTCACCGCTACTCAGATCCAGAACACGTTCCATCCCACAATAAGGAAGAGCTGCGGCCTTCCAAGAGAGGCTTGCATAACAGCAGATATTCACTTTTCGAAGCGAGAAATTGCCTCGTGTTCTAGTTGGTCAATGAGGGTTTAAACGATGTGCAATTTATTTTTGCCTTATCTACTGGAACAAGTCTATCATCTCAACGTATTTAATAACGATATTTTTTCGGTTAAATAAGAAATCCTAAAACAAAATATTTTTTAAACTATTTTCTTTCCATATTTATTAAAATATTCACATTTTGAAGATTCCAATATCCTTCGGCAAAGATTTTTCCCATACCATTCAAACTTTAATGATGCGTTCGATTTACTCATTGCGTATAGAATATTTTCCGAAATCTTTCTCCTTTACATTAATCACCAAATGTCAATTTATATACCCAAAGTCATTGTGCTTAATACACTGAATAATGCATTCATATAATGAATAATATTACGAATAAGTTTTTCCACAAATCTGAACACACATTTCACCTTTGAACTTCGACTGAACGTCAAAAGAAAATTAAATAATCACATTTTATCAGATGAAATACTATAACACGAATTTTCTTGGCGTAACATAAGCATTCAACAACGAGACACATTTCCAATCACCATTACCAACAGTATGAGCTAGTACGGACAGCGTGAACAGTACATACAGTATTAAACAGTACCGTACCAAATACTATAGTAATAAATACTACAGTATTAGAAAAGATTTTAAAATCCTATTTCCTACTGCTTGTGAAGGACGTAGTCAGCGATATGGCAGCAATGGTTGTTCTGATGGGTATAGTGATTGTTTTGGTGGTGGTGATGGAAATAGCAGTGGTTGCAGTGATGGTAGCGGCATAGCCTAAAGAGGTTCTCTACTCTATGGTAGCGGTCGTGGCGGCCGGGCCCTCCGAATCCAGGGCAGCGGCTCCTCAAGGGAGCCTTTTCTTCGCCACCCTCCTTCACCGCTGCTCCTCCCCCCGTCACCCTCCCGCCCCCCGGCGGCCAACGGGGCCACGCCAGTCGTTACTCCGGGAGGGCACGGCCGCCTCCTGGAAACCTCGTTACATACCAGGCACTCCGCCAACGGGGGCTGGCGCTGCCCTCACACGAAGGTCGAGTTTGCTATACATGCGACCATAAGAAGAAAATGCAATCGAAATTACTTGATCTCTGATGAGATACTCATGTGATAGATAATAGATAGATAAGTTAGAAAATGTATGGATGTTTTCGAACAAAAATGCGGTGGAAGGATGCCGGTTTACAATACAAATACACAGAACACGTACAAAATAATGGAACTAATCTAGTTGATTATATATCAATTGAAAGGAATGTATGGTACACAAGTGTACGTTTGAAGCCTGAGGGCTGCAATTTCACCGAGGGAGAAAATTTTCTCTGACATTAACACAGTTTATTTTTCACAACAGTATTTTTGTGAGAATCACAACAAATACTGAACTACAATACTCTGAATCGTGGTATTGAACATTATTTGTTTTCTTATAAAAATACTACATAAACAACAGCGCGTTTGATGATTGACATGGCATAACCGAAGTGTATTGCTCATGCTGCCATATATTTCATTTGTTGCGATATAAACAGGAGAGAAAATAACTCCCTAGGGAGAATTTTTCATTTCTGTCCGGCATTTGTTATTGTGGAAACGTACTTCTACTCCTAGTCGTGGATAAAAACGATTTTCTTATTGCTGTGCACATACAAACTGCTCCCGTTTCGCCTCCGCCGCCCACCTCCCGCACATCCCTCGCCTATGAAAGCGTGTTCAGCCCAGCGAGAATATTACTACATAGAGGGGCTGATTGAATATTACTACACAGAGATCCTGTTGTTTCAGCGCACTTTAAGGACGCTCTCAGTTTTATATTCTCGTACCATATTTTCTGCAGTGAAAACATGGATGTGCCAGCATATTGAAGAATTGTATGCATGCTTGTATGTTATTATTTTTTTCGTTGAACTTCATTTCATTAGTATTAATGATTAGAGTACTGAATTTAGTTTTATCGGCGAATTACTTCACCAAAAGAAGTAACCAAATCGCAAACACATTTTTCAAGCAAGTTTCATTGAACTATTTTATTCTTTTGTATTAGATTTACACATTAGATTTACTAGGCTTAGTCGGTTGGCATAGGCGTAGTGCTAATTCTAATATGTCAATATTTTCGATTCTTATTCAAATAACTAGTTCAGCAAGCAATGAGTTTTTAAAGTTGCTAAGGTTCTTGTTTGCTTCTGAATATATATACATATTATTCAGAAGTATTCAATAATGTACATAGCTTCACTACGCGCACGAATTGTTGAACGCGCACGTTTTGCAAGTTGAGGTAGGAGTACAGCCGGAGATTTGGGTTGTTATTTATTTAGCATTACTATCAAATCAAATCTGTTGTTTGTTTACCGAAGCAAATAATTTTTTTGTCAGCAATAAAAGTATCAGATTTCAAATTTTGCTAACCACACTTGATTGGTCACATCATCGTATTCGGATGGATTCTGGAGCTCAAGAAAACGTGCGCAAATTATACTTCTCCCCCATATATCACATACAGTTGTTAAGGTTTTGACGAAAATAAATCGAATGAAATCTAAGTTTTCAATTCGCTCTCCTTACTTATTGTGGTTTTGTTTTTAAATGATTTGTTTCTGGTCATAAGAGCTCTAATGGAAGATTTCTATTACGCACGGCCCGCATCCATTCAGACTTGTCAATAAAACAAGTATTATCCACATTTTCGTTTCCAGGAAAATAAAGTTTTTGTGTCGAAAATTCCCTGTTTTCCGGGGCACAATTACATTACTTTCCCTTCTTAGGAAATAAGTTTCGCTTCTTACGAAGTAAGCGCGGGAAAGTAAAAATTGTAGCTCGGCATTCAATTTACTGCAGAGGTGGGGCGCTGCAGTCAGTCCATGGAGTAACATTCTATCCTGCTGGTTCAGCCCGCCGCCGCCGGTTCGCCGCGCCCTCTGCATTCACATGCACAGCTTGCCACGCCCTCCGCCGCGCCGTAGCCGCGCCCGCCGGCGAGGTGCACGCGTGAACGAGGTTGAATGAAGGTGTCGCCGTCGACGACCTCGTGCAGGGGCGGAGCACACGTAGGCGAATGAAACGGAACCACCGGCCGCAGCAAATGCGACGAAGCGATGCGAGAGAAGCACGGCAATCCGCCATGCATCGGGGCAGAGGGTGTCCAATTACAGGGGAGGGCCTGGTTACTGGTTTTTGAACGAGAAGTTAAAAAGGTGAGGGCTGTCGTTCTGTTTCCGAATGCACAGACATCGCAAACCTGCAGTCACGATGAAATCTGTTGGCAAGTTTCTCATTATTAGAAAAAAAAACACATAACTACTTTGTTCGAGTGAATAGTGGATATTTAACACATTTCTGTTGTGAAACTACTGAGTGTGGGAGGTCACTGACACTTTCAGGATTCTCTCCGATGAATGTTCATCGTGAGTTCTCGTAATAAAAAGGCGGATTTTCTTGTGCATTAAGATTAATCTGTATTTTGAACAATGAATTATTGATGAAAAATTCATTTTAGTCAGTTTAAGGGTAAATTTGTTTATGTACCCGTAAAAGTTCAATTTTAATTGCTTGTACGTAGAGGTGAGGTGAATATTAATTTACTCAAATTCAAAAAAATCCTGTACAAAAATATCACCGAATCTCATGATTCCAATCTTAATGACAAATTCTGGAAGAAACTTAAAGCAAACCAGCCATGTCAGCATTTCTGGACAATCCATCGATTCCTTGGAGAAACTTGTTTCTTTTTCAATTTACAATTAATACATTACCATTTACAATTAAATCAAATAGACGAGCGTAATTTTAAAAATATAAAAATAAGTTGAAACGTTGTTGGTATCTTAAACTAACATATATATTCTAGTTTAAGATAATTAAATATGCGTTTTAATGTTTCAGAATGTTCTGTTCCGTAAGAAATAAATTAATAGAATTCTATTAATCCCTATAAAACCACTGACATAAGCAGAGCTATTAGCGTTAGAATGACTCAGTACGGGTAAGTTGTTTTTGTGAAGTTGAAAGTTGTGAACTATTCCCAACAGGCAAAGCTAATCATTTTTATCTTATACAATTATCTACATTAAAACTGATCTCATCTTCGTAATGAGCATTATTAGAACGCAAGTGCTCTATTCATCCATGACCTTCTATTAACTACCATAAACAAGTCAGTGATCTTTCACAGGATAAATAGTCAAAATTAAACAAAAAATTATATTGTAGTACACTGGACTTTTTACACAGTGGATACTGTAACACTGTACCATATACCTATCATAACATCTTACGATATGTATTTCGTAAATAATTAGAAAGAGCGGGGAGCAACACGGCTTCTCGCGCCGAGCAGTGAGGTCCCAATCGCATGTTGAGTCCCTTAATTACTTCTCTAGCCACTTCATTCGGAAACTGTCGGGGGCGGTCTGGATTCTGCCAACGGGGCCGCTTGTGCAACGGCCTCGTGCGCTCCTGAATGGAACGAGGCAACTCCCCGCGCTGTGCGACGAGTGCAATAAAATGAGTGGTAACGAAGCCCGGACCGCCCGGCCGCCGCACACTGGTTCAATCGGGCCTAAAACCCGGTCATAATTGCACATGCGAGTGGATTTGCGTAAAAAGGGTATCAATGGGTGTTTGAAGTCGCTGAATTTGAATATCATAAATAAATTTCAAAATTCAAAATGGCGGCTTCAAAATGTCGGATCTACTCATTTAAAAACAAAACAAAAAATGCAAAACATATACATATGGGGTTCTGGAGATCTCTGATTCTGAATATCGTAATGAAATTTCAAAATTCAAAATGGCGGTTTGGAAATGGCCAACTGACTCATAAAAATAATGTGTAGAAATATGGATACAATAGTTCTCGCGGTCGCGGGTTAATATTGTTATCATTCCAAAAATTTATATCAGTAATTTTCTTATTAAAAGAAATTATATGAATGAGAAATGGAAAAAATATATTGAGAAAATAATTCCCTGTGGCATGGAAGGCAATTCCGGGAATCTAGTGATAAATCTTACTCTGTAGCATTGCAGTAAAGAGGTTATAAAACAAGAAGGTGCAGATATGTGCAGCTAAATGTGTGTTATTCTGATTAAGGTCATTCCACTTGATAAATAAAAAAATTGATCTCAATCAATGGGTAGCTATAGCAGGAATCAGCAGAAATACGCAGGACAAAAAATATAGTCCACAATATACGTGACTAACATTGTTACGCTCTATAAGTTAGAATTCAGCCGTATTATACATAAAATTATTTGACAGTTTTTTTTAAATATAGCTAACTTATTGTCAAAACTATCTTCTTTTAGGTAATACAAAAAGAATCCACAAAAAAATTAAACACATTTTTTAATTCCACAAATATCGTTGACAAGAATCGAATTCGAGTGTTTCGAGCAAACAGTAACTTCACCGTGAGGAAGGCAAAAACGATTGAAATGACTTTTTGGAGCTGAAGTAGTGTCCTTCAGTGTCTTATGAACGAGATTTTCTAAGTCAGGGATTCCGAACGCGGACATTGAATTTCGTCATTATGGCAGGTTTTTGGCCCGATTCAACCAGTGTGCGCCGGGCCGCTGGCACGCGCCCAGGGCACCCGGCGACGCGACGCGTCCACGGGCATGAATGGCGGTGCCCATCGGCGGAGCCCATTCACGGGCAGCCTGTGATCTCATCGTACCTCGATGCACAACCGCAATGCTTTGGAATGAGCGAGTATTCATTCCGTGTGAGTCATCTAAGGCCCCGCAAATGTGATGCATATTACACCTCGGAAGTTGGTGGTGGTTTTTACCCGCTGGAACGTGCGGTCCGTCGCCGACCTACACGTGAATATGCAAGTTTTTACCCGTATCCACCAGTGAGGCACCGCCCCAGCTGGACAAAGTAAGCACTCGACAAATGTAGCTGAAAAGAGAATGTAAGTGTGTGCACTCGTGTATGTAAGGGGAGAAGAATGAGGAAGGAAATATCACGTACGGTCCGTGGTCCATTTGTTAAGGAACTGCTCAGGTATTCACCCAGTAATGATTGGAGAAACTGTGAAAAAATTCCGGTAGAGCTGCTCGAATTCTCCTTGAAGCAGATGTTAAATTCGACCCAGATATTTACCTAGAGTCAAAAATCTGCTACTTTTGGGACTCTAACTATAGAATCTCCCTGACAGTGACGCCTGCTGAAGTTGCACCTGAACACTTCTTTGAGTGCAAAAAGTTGTGACGTTCGTTTTTCGTTAGGTTGACAACGGCGAACGTTTAACTCCAGCAATTAACAAAAAGTAGAGTGTGTCGATATACTCTTAAACATACTAATTTAAATTTCTTTTGATAACTCCGCAGATTAACGTTAATACCAAACGCAAAATGGTCTACAGGAATGAAAGTCGGTGTAAGTGTGCTGTAAGTAATTAATTGTAATTTCACACAATTGAATCTTGGATACTTTCAATTTTTTGAACTTTTTTTGTGTACATATAATATTTTTTTTAATTGGAAAGGAACGTTCATTGACACCTATTCGGTTTCTAAAAGAATCTTATCTCAAATCTGATTATAAGGACAAAATAGACGTTCATGGTCATGGACCACGCGTGCATATGTCATCACGTACGGTACATAGTGACTGTAGTCTACTTGAGTACATGAGTATTTTCTTCGTGTTTCTTGTGTCGTCTTCTTGTTCTTCAGTGTATGTACTCTCGAGCAAACTACAGGCAGCAAGCTCCACTCCGCATACATCTGTTAAAAAGTTTCAGGACTTTCTTTGAATTGTTTGGTAAATTATACATTTTGCCAGAATGCGGTAGGCGGCGTTTTGTAACTTGAAATCACACGGGAAATCTCCTTCCTTCCCTTTGTTTACATATTCAACAGACAATACGGTATCGTACACGCAAAATACGAACACAAATAACAGACATCAGAAAACAGCTATATCTTATTCTCCTAAATAAAAGTTTACTCAAGGTAGTCTCCCAAATATCTTGGACAAAGTTTTCGGCAACGAAAATTCAGAATATCTCCAATGTCAGTTTAAAACATTTAATAATACAAAAAGGATAGTATTTTAAATCCATTTTCAAGGTAAGTATAAAATAAAACACAAAGAGTCAGGAAATACGAGTAATTCATGGAAATAAATATACTATGGAAATAGAGATCTAGAACATGCCACTAACACAAGCCATGGCTAAACAACGAACAGGGTGGAGATGCCCAAGGAAGCCCCATTCACCTAGTGTGAAGAATGTATGTCTTAACAATTGTTTCATTAATTCTAGGGATAAATTATACTTTTTTTAAAAAACCGGGTAATTTCTCCTTCTCCGCTTTCAGAGTTGCGTTTGAATGATATCAGCTGTTTCGGTGTCCTCCAATCGGAAGGCTGAACGGTACCATTATGACGTCACTGTAGTGACGTGTGAAGTCCCGATTGGATAAACCCAAAACAGCAGATATCCTTCAAACATAGCTTTGTGAAAACCGCAGTATAATACTAGTTTGATCATTGTCAACTTTACGTAGCCCTTCTGAAAATATTTATGAGAATGTTTCTCAAAGGAATTTTATAGAGTAATATTTGTTTGTATGAAAAATGCATTTGGTTTCTACACACTATAAATATTGTAATATTTATTCTATATTAATGCACAAGTTAGTCCCGTCACTTTTGATGTGTTATCCCTTGTTTATTAAGAAAAAACAAATTAAAGATTGCATTATAGTTTGTAGATTGTTTGAAAGTGTAATTTCAGGCTGTGTACCCATGTAAAGCAAACTTCATTTCAACTCACAGCTATCACTTACAGCATTGCAAGTGCATATTCTTCTTCTCATCTAAATGCGCATAACGGATGAAGTCTCACCAGAAGTCTGAATGGGCGTTTTCCATTGAGAGAAAGCCTGATCCATTCGAGTTACAGCATTGGACACAAAGAGCGCAGACGCTTGCAAAATCACTTAGCACGATTCTCCGTGATTGCACCGTTTCGAACAGCTCTTCTGAAGAGTCACGACCGTTTCCATCGCAGCCGTTTCGACACCGAGACTATTCGATTACGGCAGATGAAGTGCGACCGACGAAATCCTCGGGAAAGGGGCCACGTCAGCTACAACTGAGGCATCGAAGAACGGGTTCATTACGTATTTCGTCGTATGGAACAACGCTTTCTCGAGATATTCTTCTTCACCAAGTGGAATGTTTTTTCTAAGGCTTTTATCCAGCCAACAGCCGGTTACCCTTTACGTCCCGAAGGGACGCTTATTCGACCATACACTAGACCAACACACTTTCGGGCTCCGCTGATCTGGGGTCGGTCAGCAGAACGCGAGGCCCTCCGCGACAACACATACAAAGTCAAGGGACAAACAACCATGCCCAAGGCGGGACTCGAACCCGCGACCCTTCGGAACGAAGCGCTGAGTCGATACTCGCTCTTAGACACCTCGGCCATCCAGGTCGCCACCAAGTGGAATACTCTATAAAAGAAAAAGACATCTTCATCTAACAACGTTTTCCGGAATTAAAGGAATGGTAATAATCAATAAGCTCCTAATTCTGATGTTTAAACCTATTCTAAACACATGTGTTAATGTTTGAAATCTCCACTTTCTTAATGAACCATGAAAACCACACGTAAATTCCACTGACCTTAAAAATACCTCATTTGTGCTCTAAGACGTAAAAAGACGTGTTATTATTGGTTATTAGAACCCACAGTGCCCGTATTTGGGAAATTACATATTCGATATTTTATGCGATTATTTTAATAGCGTAATAATTTTTCACATTCTAAAATCTACCTTGGAACCTCTCAGAAAATTGTTATGTATCCTCGAATTATGTAGAGGAGAGATTTTTCTCATTTAAGCTGGTTTTAACGGAATACATGGTAGTTTATTTCTAAAGATCTGCGGAAGTATTTGTTGTTCCGTGTTCGAGCTAAAAGCATTCATTATTATTTTATAGGTGGTTTTAGACACTGGACCATCAGTAAGAAATTGCGTGAATCAATTCTTGAGCTTAAAATCTATAAAATGTAAGTCAGAAGCGCAGAAGCGGCCAACTTGTGGCGGATTGGACGATAAGAAGTAGCGCGTTGCACCTATTTATTCTTTTGAAGTAGGGTCCATAACTGAATCCACTTTCATTTCTTCAACAACAGAGTGCTCTTCTTTCAATTTAACATATCGCATATAAGGACCAACAACTGTGGTCCAGATTTATGTTCCTCAAATGAGAGTCTCCAACAACTATAGCAACCAAGTAACCGGAACCGCAACAGCGATTGCCATCTCGTCTAAGAAATCATCTCCCATTATTGTAACGATAGGTTGATTCAGTCATAAACGTGTGTCTTTTGAAGTTGCATACTATGATTAATTTAATTATCTGAATGAGTTAACTCTTTTCTTCCCCTATGTATATCCTGCCCACCTAATCCTATTCCCATTTTCCTACTCCAACCATGAACTTAAAACGCGGCGATTTCGGTGATGTGGATTCAAACATGATCAAAAGAATAGATGATTAAGGGAGAAAAAAACCATACGTAACTTTCCCAGGTGAAGTAAAGCCAGCTGTCTCGGGGCTAGACTGTTCCAAGACCTGAGGCTCTTGGTGGAGGCGGAAAAGTACACCTGGACCAGAGCTTCCCGGCGGTACTCACGTCGCTAGTGCCAATGTGGGCGCAGTGAAAAGGCGCCGTGTTGCCGTGTTCGTTCGGCGACTCACCAGTTGGGTCCCTACCCACCGACATTTGGGCAGGATCGGGTGAGAACTTGCTCCCAAACCCACATATAAAACTCCCACGGGGAGCATTAATCTTCCTATCAGGTTGCCTAGATACGCACGTCGCATATGATACGCACGTCGATAGCGTCAAGGTGGATGTAGTGAGGAGACGGGTAGGGGGCTCCGGGCCACCTGACCTCAGTCCGGGCGACCCGGAGATGGGCAGTACCCGATACTCATGGGCACTTGAGTAGGGATTAGTCCCGAAGATTTTGTGAGTGGCGTTTACTTAGAATCCGGTACTTGCCGGATTCTAAGTAAGCTACGATCTTGACAGCTCGTAGCTCTGAGCTGGCAGTGGCCCTAACAAGGCTAAATTGGGGAAACGCTCCGATGGGGTTTGCGTTTCGGCGTATCCGGAGGCCACCTCGAAGGCCAAAGAGCTTAGGTGTCCATCCTGGGGAGTAATACCCTTGGTAGTACAAGAATTGTGTACGGTGGTAGCCTACGCAGAGTCAATCGACGATGTCAAAGTGCATGTGATTGTCAAGCCTGAAAGATGCCTCTGAGCTAAATTCAAATCGCCTGTTTTGTCGCCCGAGTGATATCTCCTTTCACCGCCACATGGCGAAAGGAGCGTAAAGGAAATTGCGAGGTCAGGCGGAAGAGAAGGCTTGAGCCTCGTCTCGTAAAATGAGGCATCATTAAATTGAATTGTATTGATTTACGACGGTACTTGAGAGGTATGGCGCATCTGAACTCGTTTGTGTAGAAACTGGCCCATAATATGGAAAAGGTTGGTTACCTCTGACCTCACATCATTGATTGAAATTATCTAATTTTAAACCCTTTGAACCAAAACTTCCACAGGGTATCATTGAGTATCAGATCTGCCACCAGATTTGTAATGTGTAAATCAATATCCCAGTACGAATACCTCGGTTGCAGGAAAGGGAATTGAAACCTCGATATCTCGAAGCTGAGACGATACACTCGATAATCAAGTTTTTTTTCCATTTTCTGTTTGCGTTTCCGAAGTTTGTGAAATGTGTAGAGAAATGAAAGAAAATCACCCGTCAATAAATTCGATACTTTGATGTTCCACATCCCGTCATCTCTGAACAGTAGAACGAAAACGACCGCCCAAACGTCCGAAGTCTCAGACTAATTAACTGTTTTATCGACAAAAGCAATCGAATAACGGAGTCACATTCATCCACTACTGCAAAGGCAGTGTATTCAAAATTATATTGGGTAAGTAAAAATGAAACTTACTGCACCAAATCCTGGAAAACCTCAATCTGATAAATCAAAGGACAGAGACCTGCCAATGACACATTCAGGCATTTGTGGAATCGTGTTCGAGTAGTGATAGGGAAATAATGTTTAAAATAAAACTTAGCACATTTTGAAGACTTTTTTAAAACAGCGGATACTCCTACTTCCTGCAAATGTAATGTTACTTCTCTACCACAGGATGTACACCGTGGTTTAGCCGCGAAACCACCAAACTGGAGGGGAGAGAAATAAAGAGAAGGCGGACGTAAGAGCTTAGGAATTCCTTACTAAAGTCACTGACCGGAGGTCACGTGTTTCTATATGAACAAAAAAGTGTGCCGAAGACATTATTCTACATTACGAATTAATTTACTTATCTATAAGCGTTATTCATAACTGGTATATATGTAGCCGGGGATTTTGAGTCCTTCGTATTTGTTTTTCTATCTCTAAACATTTTATTTTTCGAGTTGTTACATCAGAAAGTGTGTGTTCTCGTTATTGTTTTGATTTGAAATATCCAATAAATAATTTGACAACTATGTATAAAAAACTGAAAATATTAATGAATTAAAATGTTGAAAATTTAAAAGTTAATTTTTACTTTTCACGTCCAGAAACACATTTCCCGTTATTAATAATATATATTTTGAGGTAAATTAATCAAACTCTGGGAGTGATGCCTTATGAGACATTTACACTGTAATGAGAAATTTACATGGCCGATGGTTATGGAAATAACAAAGAGTGACCACTTAGTTTCGATATTCCCAAAACTCTTTTTCGTACGTTTGCTAGTCATCAACAGTATTCCTTACTACCGTTTTATTAATATAACCTCCAATATGTTGTATCAATTTATTACACACTGATAATAGGTTACATATGCTCTCTATTTTGGATTCTCTACTATTCAGTATGGTTCCGCTGAGGATCGCATTACTTGTAATTTGGAAACAAACGAAAAACAATGTGTTTGCTGTATCACATTTGTACTACAATTTCATCTCAGCCTATCATCACGGTGGGTTTTGTATCACGATGTAATACTGAATATGCGGAAATTACAACGTCCAATGGTCAGACTCTTTGTAAGCGAATATCTTAATTATATCCCTCGAGATGACGTACAGGGCGTACAAAACAACTCTAAGTTTTAAGGTGCATAAACTTTGATGTGTACTTTAGAAAGCGTCATCCCTTGAGCAACGACCCAAGTTTGGAAGTAATGGAACACATATTCCTCCATACTACGTAGGGGGATTAACTTGAAGAAACGAAATTCTCAAAGCATATTTTCCTTAAAGAGAGATTATTCTATTTTAAAGCATGTTTAACTTATATAGTGTTATGTGTGGTAGAGTCTTAACCTGGTCAACACTTTACATAAACATTAAGCAAAAAATAGACACTCAGAAATGTAACCCAAGCACCATTGGAGGGCAGAACACAGATACTTATTAATTATGCACAGCCTACAGATATATTTTAACATGAATAGTTCGAAACACAATATGTGTGTCATATTCGTCTAATACGTTGGTTTTTATTGCCATAACATTGGCGTTCATAAACATTTGATTGCGGCATTCTTACAGTGTTTTTGGATATTCCAAGCTGTCAACAAAAAAAGAAGAAAAAAACCAAAGAGTGAATTAATGAAAGAGAAAAATGAGTCACAGAAGAGGGCGAAGAAGAGGGGACAAGGAGAAGAGAGGGAGGAGAAAACACGAGAGAGGCACGGAAATTATTCGTGGATTGACAGAATTGTAGGAATATTCCTTTCTAGACTTCTATTTAAGAAAATATATTACTATTTTTCTCTCACAAAGTATTTTAGGAAATATCACGGTAAAACAATCATTTTCCATTTACTACAAACCGACCGACGAAGGTTATTTTGGGGTGTTTTCCTTTTTTAGTTTTTTTATTAGATTTAGGAAGGATTCTTTTCGATTATTTACATTTGATTAGGTCGTAGCGTCACAATCTTCACTCACCAATGTACTCTTTTATCAATTTACCCTGAATTACATTTATACAGTAAATAATTATATAATAATACCTAAGATTATTTTGCCAGTATGGAAAGACAATGAGGCTTGTAAAGTTTCAAAATATTGATCTATTAGTGTTGATTCTTCGTTTGATCATATGGATAGGCTTTGTTTCCTTTTCAATGTGTTGTCGTTACTACGCTGATGCTACATGGCGTATTTTTCTCCCGATCATGTTTCAGCGGTGAGAGGACAATTTTCTAGAAAAGGTTGTCAGCAGGTCGAGAGACGCAAGAGCGCCATATCTGGGTCGAGACCTCGCCGATCCATGTCTCGTTGACTTGCACAGCCCTGACGGCCCTCGCAGATACCTTGGCAGTCGGGATGGGGTTTCAGTGTTCCTACAGCCAACAGAGTTATGCAACACCGTCTAAGCCTTTAACAGACCACGTTCCCTCGTTCACGCGAAAAGGCTAGAGGCACTGATACGTCGTGTTGTAAATTCTCGTCTGGCTGTAGAAAATATAGTTGCTTGGGTTACACGAGTCATAATAATAATAATAATAATAATAATAATAATAATAATAATAATAATAATAATAATAATAATAATAATAATAATAACAGATCAATCAGATAAATAAAATTTTAATACGTGGATTTGCGTTGTGTACGCAAATTCCCCGACACTATGCGTAACAGTAATAACAAACCATTACATGATATTAAGAAAAATATGTAATTTCGAAATACGATCAATGAAATATTTAAGTTTGTCCTATTATTTTCAGTTTCACGTCCGTTTGCAACAACATTATAAGCTAAATATCTTTTCACAAATTTCAGATACACACTCTCCTACAATAAAAGTAATTACACAAAATTCCGCTTTCTGTAAGGAAAATACTTTTGAGGTCTTCCTCATCAACAATCTTACGAAGACAGTAGTAATATTTCCGTTATTAATAATATTATTCCGTTAATATTTCTGTTATTAAATGGAATACAACCTAAAAGTAAGAAGATGAAACCTAACAGTGACTATAGGAGCACTACAATTTTCCCAGTTTGCAAAGTTTGATTCAATAAATTGTCTTCCATCAAAGAAAAAATCACGTTAACCCGAACTTCGATTTACTCAAAACCTAATGAAGCTTTAAATGAATATCTGTAACGAAGTCAGAAGTAATGCAATTTATTATAATGACGAGGTTTCGACAACCAAAACAGTTTGCCTCGAAAGAAGAATCTCGGGAAAGGGATCACGCAAATAAAAATGTACAATCAAATAAAACAAGAAAGGACAAATGAAACTAGAAAATCAGGAGTCAAAGGCAATCGAACACCTGGGAGCTTTTGTTTTAACTTTTGGTTGTTAATCAGGAGAATATTCAGTTTCAGTTATCAAGGCAATTTAAATTTAATCCTAAGAACTGGTGAATGAACAGCTTCAAAAGACAATGGTAAACCACACCAATCGTTAAATAAAGAAATCATCAAACAACCTATTGACGTAAGATCACAACATAATGAATACATCCGAAGGCCATTTATTTCAGTTTGCAAAGTTCGTAATTAATACGGCCAATTCACTTCATTCAAATCCAAAAATTCTACCAAAGTCTACAGTATCAGATAGTTCCAAATAAGTGACATACAAAGAAATGCACGCCGGAATCTACGTGTCTTGGAAGGACGTATCTTTTCCGACGATATTAAATCAAGACCTATCATATTTAAAAAAATATCACTCATGCAGTAAAGTTCACGGTCGAACGTTTTTTTTATAAACAAAAATAAATACCCTTTCTTGATCGAACATTTACATTCATAGTATTTCCCTTTAAAACATGCGTCACAAATGGAATACTATGTAAAGCAATATATAATTATGTTTCGATAACGAATTCATCTCATCAGTATTCAAATTAGTTGCCCAACGGAGCAGCATAGTTGCCCCGTCTCAGCACTATCAAAATAAGTATTTAGAGCGATTTCACTATCGGTATTTGAAATAGCGTGGAGGGCACCTTGATCAATTATTTCCCGTGTCTCAGTTTTGACTTCTAATAATGCAATGTTTAGTCCTTGTGATGGAAAAATTAGAACTACGAACTTCTGCGAAACGATACACTGAGATACATTAAAATTTCGTATTTAACTACAGCACATAAATTTCCTTATAATAAAAATAAATAGTTCGAATGCGCCTTACAATTCGAAAAACTGTTAGCACGCCACACCAAGGATTTGATGGAAAAAAACAGGCACATGATACAATAGCACAATTTCTTGGGAATTGTAAACAATACGGTTTTGCTCATGGTTATGCTGATATTGAAACATCCGGGATGCTATATGCGCATTTATTTCACGAGAAAATATGTATACTCTAAGATGATATCTGCTTCAAAATAACTACTTCCCTTATTCATTTCCATGGCAAATTTGTTGTTTTCGTTGTGAGAATGTAGGTCATTAAGTGCAGTGCCTCCTTAAATTTTAAATGAATACATTTCGTTTCTTTTGGCCGTAGAGAATTTTAATTACTTCAAGAAAATTGAGTTACTGTGAGGAGATTATTCTTAACGATGAAGAATAAAGGAAACAAAGGGTGTAGTTATTTAAAGCAAATTCAAAATGGTTAACTTCCTAGAAGATCTCTCATGCGTAAGAAAAGGTAACTAAATATAATTCTGTTCGAGATATTAATTACCAATAAAAGTACTACTAGTATGTAATTTTATGTTCAATAACTAGGAAAACTGTATTCAAAATTAGTAAGGTGAAGGTAACACAATGAAAGAACTGTAAATGAAGGTCATGAATGCTAAGAGGAACTGGAATAAAACATTGAAGAAATACTGAATGTATGGATAAAACAATTCTGAAAGATGCAGAATCCAACTATAGAAAAAATTGATGAAGTTCGAAAGTCAAAGATAACACAAATAGAAGAATTGCAGAATGACCGGATAAAACAAATAGAAGATTTACAAAATAAGAAGATAAAACAGATAGAAGAATTGCAGAAAACACGAATAAATCAAATAGAAGAATTGCACAACACACGTGTACAACATTGGCAAAAATGGAGAAAATCAATGATAAGACAAACTGAAGAAGTACATAATTCAAAGATAAACCAAATACAAGAAATACAAAATGCACGGATAAACCAAATACAAGAACTTCAAAATGCCCAGATTGATCAAATTGCAGAATTACAGAAAAAACGGATTAGCCAAATAGAAGAAATGCAGCAATCAAGGCTAAAACCGAAAAGGGATTACAGAATCTTAAAACAAACAAATGAGTGAATAGGACAAATCAAGAATAAAACCACAAAATAACGGGGCATTACCTCCGACGGATTAACAGCTAGGTGATATAATTCATATCTTTAGCATTCGCGGTCTTCTGAATATTTTTTCAAGGTAGGCACTTTGAACATCCTAATCTCATACTGAGTAGTGTCTTGTGTTTTGCATTCTCAACATATCAACATTACATACTCTTTCTACTGACACTGCTGAAAGCAAAATTGTCAAGAAATCGTAAGTTTGTTGATGTATTATCCCACTGTAATACTAACTTACTGGTGCAACAAAAGTAATAAAAATTTGATTCAATACCTGTTGAAATTTTTCATGAAATTGATTTTTCATGAAAAACTTTAGCACTCTAAAATTTAACCTTGATTATTCAACAGTTTTAATTATCTTCTTAATTACCTATTTTCCGTATATCAGTGTACCATTTTTATCAGCCGATCAAAACATTGCATTAAAATTTACTTACACGTTTAAAATCATCAATGTTAAGTTTCCTTGCATTTATTTTCGTCAGTTCCCGGAATTTAGGGAAACGAATATCTTTTGAAATCTTACAAGTGCGTTGTGTTTTCCTGAGAACTTTCGTAAGATTTACAAAACAGACTTTGTTTTATAAGATAAGACACTTGTACTAATTACGTGTATTATTGTTTTATGCATTATGCACTTAGGTTGTATCAAATAAGTTTTAAACTGTGATATTTTCTGTAATTTTTCTTGAAAACGTAAATGTTATAAATCTAGGTCTCGCACAAAGTTTTGTATTCGGTGTTTTAGAAAAACAATTATAAAACAGAACACGTATTTTCATAAAATAACTCATTCTCTCTGATTTTCATGAAGTAATTTTACGCAACAACCAATGAGCATCAGTCAATGTCGACGAGAGCAATGCATGTGATGAGAGATCCGTGAAGTTCAAATGTGAAGGAAATGCGCCTTTTTAATTACTCAGTTATTTGCTTCCTGACAGAAGTTAGGTTAGGTTCCTAGAAAGAGTACAGCAGCCTATAAACAGGCATTGAAATGACGAAAGTGGTTGGCTATAAATAGGGGATGCGCACTCGAAAATGAGTATCATATCTCTCACTGCTATATTGTCCCCGATTGTTCTTTGTATTACAATCTTAATGGAAGACAAGAGACCGAAACAATAATGTTAGTTCACGGCGGCAGACCAAACAAGTTTAGGAAGAATTTGACCGCTTGTTTTGTGAAACGCCTACGTTTTCCATAACGCTTGTTTTATGAAAAGTTGCATAAAACGTCTCATGTAAGTTTCATAAAAGTCGTGTTATAAAAAATCTTCCTGTGTGCAACAGGTTTTATCTACGTTCAAAAGATGCGGAACACAATAGTGGGACTGTAATATATTCTCAATCTTAAGCGAGTTCAGGATTATCTATTTTTCAGTTTGGTTTAGTGCTATCAGCAGGGAGATTTTGTTACATTACATAGTTTTTTCCTATCTCTTGCAAGGTTATTACAGTAGAAATGTATACACGTATTCATAATTTAAAACTGTCATATGCCGATTCAATTTGTACCAAATTTCTAGAAAAAATTGTTTACTAGCCTGTAACCATAAACACACTAATTATTCAGAGCAAAGTATTTATCTGATTACAAAAGATTTTGATAATTGCAGAAAAGTGTTCGTATTCATAAGAAAACTCTCCAGAAAAGGCTTGACAATACTTTCGTATCATACTTTCAATATCACATTATTGCAATCACATACACAGGAGGCGGACGTTTAAAATCGCATTTTATAAATTAGAAACATAGCCACAAGGGGACAATCAGAATATCTGTGTTCGGTCGCAAACAAAATTGGGCGCGATTTGATTAATTCTGCCAAACAGTAGTGCATTTCGTCTAAAAATTATTACTTGAAGATTAGTTGCAAAGGAAACGAACATCGGTAAAACCGCTCACTAAGGACTACGTTTGATATACTTGTACTACATGCGAATACGTTTGTAAATGGAAGTTTAAATTCCTAATATATTAGTGTTCATGTCTGTCACAAACTGCATTCCTTTCCCCACTTTTATCTCTATTTTTATCCTGAAGGAGAAAAACTGAATAATTATTGGAAGAACCAAATGAATATGTACGTGAAGAATAAATAATACCAATTTGATGTTTGGTGAACACTTAATAAATATTGTATTCATTACACGTTACACTAATTCTTTCTGAACGTCCTCCCATGTATTCATGATTTATGATCTCCCCCTAATGTTATTCTACATCGGAGAGCATCCAAAAGCCTTCTTGCTTATCAAGTAACGAAACAAGTTTTCAAGCATCCGAGTTGAATAGGCGAGTTGAGAGGCATTCCCCGGTGTTGATCGGAGAAACCCCGCAAAAATACTGTTCAGAGCAGCCGGCCGCTAGAAATCTCCCCCAGACAGCCACAGAATTCAACCTAGATGTCTAGCTAGTGTCAAAAATCCTATTACCATCGGGACTCGAACCCTAGGACCTCCCGGTCTGATGTACTGCAGTGACAACGGTTAATGGTCTGAGTCACCTTTGCAGATCAATATTTCGGCTGTACTGTCACCGTCAACTTTAACTTAAGAAAATGTCCGCTCATGTCGAAGACTCCACTGAGCTGAATTCACGGAGCTTTTTATATTTCCTTTCTGTTTAAAAGTATTTATGGTGATTAAGATCGATGTTTGTTTATCACACATTCGTTTCATAGTTCATACTTCTTTTCAACATTTTATATAGGCAAAAATTACAATTCTAGTCGGATTCGATCGCATTTTCCGAAAGATGAGTGGTGTGATAATCATTTTCATTTATTTTAAATATTGTATAATTTCATCACTCTTATCCTTACAACAATATTCATTTTCAAAAATTATTTTCGTGATTTGATGCATGTTCCCGTTATTTTCAGTTAAGACAGGTAATATATTATATATTACTTCAATATATCTCTGGCATTTTCCCAATACGTTAATGCATTTCAAACTAAAAAACATTGTATATTGAAGAGGTAAAAAATATTTTTTGAAAATGTTTTTAATAACTAAGAACATAGTAAACCGTTACCCTCGTTACGTCTGCATTCTATTGTCCGTTGTAGAACTAAATTTTCTATCTATAAATATTCTTATCCACAAATCCTATATCTATACTTGGGTTCTTCTAACAAGGCATCTGATGGTAGTATCTTCAAGATGGCACGGCTTTTCACGTCTTTCACGGTCGTGCCGCTATAGTCTGTACACTGCTTGGTACGGTCGCGATCATGCGACATCTTGCGACTGGACCGAGAAAGACGCAAAACGTCGTGCCGCATTCCATCTCTGAGATATTACACTCAGATGCCACGTTAGAAGAGCCCAAGTATAACAGAGCTGCGTTGGCGCTGCGCCTGCGCGGACGCCCGCCTCTTTTGTTGTGCGCCCTCGGCACGCGCGCTGTACTCGGAAGCGCACGCGCACGCGCGACTGGCGAGCGGGCACGTTCCTGCCGCGGCCGCCAAAGGTCACGCCACAAAGACCGCCCGCTTCTCCACACTTGCAAACAGAATCTTTCCTTGCTAAAGCGCAACAGTCAACTCCGGTTACAGTGAACTTCTGGGGACCAACGTGTTTGGTTCACTATATCCAATGATGTCAAAATTAAATGGAATTACTCCACAATGATGATTTTATTAATATAGGGAAACAGCAAAATACATTCACGGCACGAACTGAAAATTTCAATACATTTATTCGTCCGTAATAAATCAATTATTTTCAAAGGTGTGTATCGTACGTTTTTCATTTAATCCTTCTCCAGAGTTCGTGCGCACTCCATTCTTGATTCTGCATGGTCCTCTGTCTCTAAGTATGGTAATGTAGTCTTGGCATCTTTCAATTTCTCTTGCACTATTGGAACACCATCCCACTCTCTGAAGGCTCTTCCAATAGCCTAATAACATACAATATTCAATTAATTTCCAGAACTTACTTCCTTCGTTCACTATAGCCGAGGTTCAGGTTCACTATAACCGAATCTTCTTATGCTTATAGTTATATATATAGCTTATGCTTAATCTATGTCAGTGAAACGGGAACCGTGAGTTCACTATAACCGAGGGTCCACTTTATCCGAGTTCACTATAACCGGAGTCGGCTGTATACTGCGATTTTCACATTGCTGCGTTTGACATTTGATAAGCTGTTACGGTGCTATCCAATCGGGATTTTACACGTCACTACAGTGACGTAACTACGGTGGCGTTCAGCCTTCCGATTAGATGACACCATAACAACCGTTTTACTTGAAACACAGCTCTGTAAAAACCGCAGTATAAATAGTGGTGCAACAGAATAACACATACTTTTTCATACTAGTTAATAGGGAGTTCTTGCACGGTTTTGATGACAATCGACAGCAATTTCGATCTTCTGAGCATGGGCAGTTCGAGTTGCGCATCAATTTTGAGTATTTGCGCATGCGCATAAAGTCGATTGTACTGATGCTTCAGTACAATGGAGCTTCTTAATAAATCTTTATCCTACATTAATAATTAATACTCATTGCCGTGTGAACGAATAAAATGTTTACTAGTTACAGATATTTCAGAAATCAAGGACGTACTATTCTGAACTGAGTAAGACGAACTCATGATTGTAACAAAGTTACTGTTCATTTATAATACTGTTGTTAATGTTCAATGATTAAAAGAATCAATGTAACATAGAAGTTCTTCTAGCCTCACCCTTTTCCCTGCTGCTACCTATCGGCGCCTAAAAGATTCCTGCTGTCTAGTTACCAAAGGACACGGCAAAAAAGAATGCTCGCTTTTCCACATCTCTTCCAACCAAATATAATATTTCCTTGCTAAAACGTGTAATAACTGACTGTGCTACAGATTGGCACACAAGTGTCTTGTACTCGTTCTTAACACACCAAGCATAGCGTAGCTTGCAGCAATCCACAGAAATATCGATCTTCTGCGCATGCGCAGTTCGAGTTGCGCATACTTTTGAGCATTCCTTATGACTCTGAATCGGCCATAAACACTACGCACTTCATATGTGTACCAATTATCTACAAGCCTTAGGTGTTCGCCAAAAAAATACTCGCTCCCCGACTGCGAAACTATGCACAGCGCTTGGTCTCGTGAGCGGCCTTGGCTCCGAAGCCATGTATCCGGTATTAATTATGAACCGGTATAATTAAATACCGGTACCGGTATAAATATGTATCCGGTATAATTAAACATGTACCGCGAAGTAAAGTTCTTGAAGGCGGGACTCGATGACACGATGCACAGGGAAACCTTCACGTACTAAATGACTATTTGCTCTCTGTCCTACTACTCGTCAAGATGACGAGCAGGTACAAGAGTTATTTTGCGGCCAATTGCTACCAAACAATTGGCACCCTATAGGAACGTGCGGAATCGTGCTCGAAAAGAGCATCAAATGTCACCGGTACTGAACGCATGGCGACAATTTGCTGAATGTTGTAGTGGAAGTTGCCCGGCGGAAGCTAAGTTTTGGAGGGGGCACAACTATTAATAAAATGTCTATGCACGCGCATTAGACAGTGTATATTTCCTCGTTCAATGATATTATTGATGTGAAAATCTTTGTACGGCGACGTATCTCGTGGGGTTTGGCCTGACATTTTACGTACTTACTGGAGTGTTTTTTAGATTGTGTGGGTTAGGCCATGTGAGGCTACGTGATCAGCACATCTTCCACCAAAAGGGCGGAAGGGAGAAGAGGATTGGGAAGGAAGGATTGTACCCGGTATATGGCCCGTTCATAATATAGAACGACGGTTTTTGAGGGAAAGCCACTTAACTATATGAGCTGCGAGATAAAATCAGGCTGTCTCCTGCATGGGCTTCGCGGGACTGCACGAAGTGATAGCATGCGGGTTGTAAAGCGACAAGATACACTGCTACAACGTAAAACGTATCTTTACAACCTTTTGATAAATCACAGTTTACCAAGTACGACGAGCATTACCGTACCATTAATTAAGCAATGCGAGGCATAATTTCATTTGAAATATTGTTGGCGAGTTTTGTCACGCAATCCACGCCGGGATTAATGTCTCACGTGCCTGTCTATGACTTTCACTTAGAAACATGTTCTCCGTTTTATAGCTTATTGATCTTTGAACCTTTCGTCCGGACTTTGGTTAGACGCGTAGATGTGCATTCAACTAAGAAGTGCGAAGCGGCTTTACCTACGGAACTACCATATCTATCACAAGACACTTTCGAAACAATGTTCTAAGTACATTTTTAAAAAGTCTCTTAAAATACTGACCATGAAAATAATAAACTACGGAGAAATTTCATTAACACTTTTGAACATTCGAGTGAAAGTATTTTCAGCGTGAAAAATAATAATAGTTTTTCTGAATGTGGAGGCAAGTATATGACACTGAATGTAGTGCGTCACAATAAGAACAAAAATCATGGGAGAGGAAGAACAAATCATTAATGGCATTTCATTACAGCGAAATCTTGAATGAATCCTTCTGTCCTCTTTTGTTGTGTACGTAAATCCGGACCGGTGACCAGTTCACTATATCCACAGACGAATCCATCTGCAAACGTACGTATTAACTACAAGAGCTCATAGACATACCCTGACTCATGTTATGAGCAGTAGCCAAACAATAGCTGTCAAAGGGACCCTTCTTAGGGTAATCACTCTATATTCACGGTACGTCCAGTGTTGAACGTTCGTTCACGGCACATTCGGCGTCGAACGTTCGTTCACGGTACATCCACAGTCGAGGGTTCCTTCACGATACACGTTCACGGTTCAATCTCCAGAGTCGAACGAACATTATCCAGGATCGAAAGTCTACAGTATCCAGAGGTGACTGATGTAGGAATCCGTGTCCCCCCTCTCCCAGGAGGTGCAGCAGGCACAGGGTTCCGCGAACGCCCGCGCCCGCGACGTGGCGGGCTGATGCGATTGGGGGAGGCATTTCCTGTGAATCAGCCGGCGAGGCGCGGGGCGGGGCAGGGAGGCGCGGGGCGGGGCAGGGAGGAGCGGGGCGGGGCGGGGCGGGGCGGGGCGGGGCGGGGCGCTCAGCAGGGGACACGGCCCCGCCGCTGACGTCACACTTGGATGCGGTCATCGGGACCAGGTGCGACCCCCCCCCCCGCGCCCAGCCCATTGTCACGCCCAGCAGCCGGTCCGTCACCCAAGGCGCAATGCAGATGGTGAACGGGGACATCCGATATAACTGCGAATGCCGCGGAACCCGGGAAACTGTCGAAATTTCTACGTTGAAATATTCGCCCCTCCCCTCCGTTTTCATATCCGGTGTATTTTTAATGGAATAATTGGGTTTGAAAAGGGCATCTGTCACGACAGAACACTCGTGACTGATGACCTTTTCAAAACGAGTTATTCAATTCTAATTTAATATTCTCAAAACGCTTGACTCTCCAGGATTTTTGCATTTCAATTAATTTATTACAAACAATTTAGCTAATTGAAAATGATCCACTTTTATATCCAAAGAAATAATTAAAGCACATCCGTAGTCTATCATATAATTTGTTTTAATTACCCTTCGTTAAATCTCAGAATTAGTTGGATTCCATGGTTCATTTTGACACTTTACTGTTGTCTAATGTCAATACTATTAAATACAATAATAAGAACAATTCAAACGATTCGACGACCTGCAAATTCGAAGAGACCTGTTGAGGACTTGGAATTCACGTTCGAGACACTCGTCCCATCTCTACTTAACACCCGATTTCAAGAGTGGATTACGAAGATAAAACTAGGTACAGAGATTTCTCTATTTGAGTTCTGTGATTAATATACGGTCTGTAATTGTGAGATGCACTTACTGAATATATCCGACTTTTCCATTAGAATGAATGCTTTGGTTCCCCGTTGACTACTGTGCAGCGGCGAAGAGTTTAATGGAGAACGTTGCTATAGTGAATTGTGAGTGCACCGGTATGATAATATGAAATTAATTCTCACCAAAGATTCGCGAGTTCACGGAATAATTTCGCGAATAAGTTACGTGCGGATGCGTCTAATGCCGGTGTCTCCCGCATGTTCAACGGTGACATATTCTGCAGCTTTTCTTCTCGTTCTCCTTTTACTGCGTGGAAATATGTCACGGACATGAAACTCGAAACTGCACAATGGTAGTAATGCACCTTTGGGAATGTGAAGGTAACAGCTCGCCATCACATCTGCCATTGCGATATTGTATTCGAGCGTAGGCCATAGTTTACGAACACTACCGAAATTAGCTGTGCTCTGTTGATTACAAATTGTTTACAGCATTGCACCAATAAATCTCTCTCTTAAATTACCCTATTCACTATCCGGATACAATACAAAGGATTATCATTCTGTTTTCGCGCGAAGGGTTCCGAAGGCGCTCACAGGTACGCATAGTTTTGCGCGTTCGTGTTTACTCTCGTCATGTCAACTCGGCGGCCGCTGCCTTCCCCGCCTACCCTATGCTTACCTTCGGGCGATGATGGTGCGCTTGCGTCTGGGTGAGGTCATCCCGCTACCCACCCTCTAGAGCATGGCGAATCCTGAACATTATTTCAAGTATACCGCACTTTATGAGAGCTACCTCTACCGTTTTTTATTTTGAGCTTTTCTGCAATCCCAATACTATGAAATTCCGTCTTTAATAATTGTTCTCTAAGACAATTAAATAAACCACCAACTTCTAGATCATTAACACACTCCATTTTGACAAAAAACTTTAGAGAACCCTAACTTACGAACGACGAGAGAAGGACTATTCACCGCAGTATTTTGCTGTGCCTACCGACCGTTCAGACGCGCATCCTCCCCTCTCCCTGCCCTTGAAACATGAGGAGCCCTAGGTTATCGTGGTTGGCATGCGGTGCCTTCACCTGCACTAGCGACGTCTCTGGACAGCATTAAGAACTGTGTTTGAAACTTCTCACTCTAACGCACTCAAAGCTTGAAACAGAGGGCAGACAGACAGACTGACTACAATGTAGACGGCGAAATCCACTAGAGACAACGAAAAACACCTACAATTAATAACGAAAATTCATAGATCTTCCTAAACGCCCAACCCCACCCCCTTCCCTTCCCGTTCCTCCCAACCTCACCCATCCTACCCAATCCTCATCCTTCCCCGTCTCTCCCGCCGCCCAGAAACACCCTCAACAAAACAACCCACCTTCACCCTAACAAAATAACCTTTCCTCCACAAACCCAGACTCCCGATCCGCGTCCCCGTACGGGGGAGTGGAGTCGACCCACAGTTGGACAAAACACCCCACAAGACCAACCAAGATTGAAGAGACCCTTCACAGGGTCAGGCAGTCTGGCACCATCCACCCGAAGCGTTGTGCGTTGTGCACTTCAAAGCGCTTACGGATGCGGAAAAACTGTCTGGATCTCCTTAGCAGAACAGTTATTTTTCACATCTGCAAAAACGAACACTCATTTCGAGGAAAATGAGCCAGAGGGGCTATTCGTGACGATATTATATCCGGCAGGTTGTGATCACAGGGACTCCTGTTCACCCGGACTGGTAAAACCGAACAGATATGATCTCGTATTCCGAGAATGTGGTCATACACCGTTTACCCCGAACACCTCGCCGAGTCTGGGAGTAACTTTTGTCGCTCTCGGCCAGATCAAACATCACGTCATGGAACGGCACGGCCCCCATTGAAAATAGTCTGGGGAGTAGACCTATTGGACCCCTTATTTCAAGAACAAATTTCGCCCCCATACATTCCGCAACCTCTACATACAAAATTCAGTTCTCTATGCATTAGAAATGACTTGGAGCAGTTAATTTGAATTAGAAGCAAATGACTTTATTTAATTCGATTGAAAAATACGGACTCTAAAGTCGGAATGCATTAGAAATGACTTGGAGCAGTTAATTTGAATTCACTTTATTTAATTCGATTGAAAAATACGGACTCTAAAGTCGGATCTGGGGGCAGGTTCACCCCCCTCCTCTTCTAAGCGCTACAGCGGCATGGCTCTTCGAGACTAACAGCCAGGAAGGATATTTTGCACAGTATACTGTAAAAACTAAAAAATCTCTTAAGGACTGGTTCAACTTTAGAGTTAAGCAGAACCACTCCTGTGTTCTGAGAGAAGGCCCTTTTAGGGATTCTACAGGCTCACATCATCATCATCATCATCATCATCATCATAATACTGTAAAACGGCAAAATGCACTTAGAGGCAACCATGAGACCTGTATCGTGTGAAGTCTTAAAAGAGCTTCGGAATTTGAAGACTACGATATAAACGGAAGAGTTTCCGAACTGAGATGGGAATGCGTGCTGTTAACGCTAAGAAGCAGTGCCACATCTGGATTCGTACAAATATTTGATCCACTCGTGTTCCCCACCCACATGATGTTGCATCATGAGAATAGAGTAAGCAACAGTCTCTGCCGCCAGAGTTGGAAACAAATTCTGTTTATAGTGATCACGCGATTGTTTCGTACACGATATTAATCACGCGATTAAGCACGTTGAGTATTGTTTTCCGATATCTTTATCGCATCGTTAGAGTTCGAGCATGCTAAAACGTGGATTACTATTGTACGCGATACAGTGTTTCAAGCTGTGTAACAACTCTTGTGATTCGCCAGAGCCTTGTTTATAAACTTAAGCTGTGTGCGTGCAGGCTGCACAATGCGTCACCAGGCTGACGTCACTGTTGTGGTGATTTGCAAGGCTATTGCACAGGAGAGGAAAGCAACGTATAGCAGCCGCGACGCTGCACCACAGGTCACGAGTAACCATTTACAATTTCCGTACTTAACAAGACGAAAGAAAAACGTATCTGCTCCCGATGTTGTAATATTGAAATTACAGCTTATTTTTATAAGCTTGAATGGATACTAATAATGTTAGAGGTTAGAGGTGTTTACCTTCAAATAGATTGCTTTCTTGCAATTAATTTGATAACAAAACCTTATAACCGTTGAAAGTGGTGTTTCGACTCTTGGCTTGTGAAATGCAGT
Source organism: Teleogryllus occipitalis (assembly GCA_011170035.1). Taxonomy (NCBI): domain Eukaryota; kingdom Metazoa; phylum Arthropoda; class Insecta; order Orthoptera; family Gryllidae; genus Teleogryllus; species Teleogryllus occipitalis. The sequence continues at coordinate 62,766 of BLKR01000346.1, forward strand.
AGCAGAGTGTTCCGCGAGCGATGAAGCAAACTTCCTCGACGAGAATGTATGCGTGAATCGTTTGCGAAGTATCTGAGTTACCTAAGATCAGAATTTGGTTAATTCCCGAAATTAGCCGTTTAATATACACATTATCCAAAATGGATGGGTAAAGTCCGAAGTAGGGGCGGCTTGGAAGCTTACCCTGACTAGCAGAATGAAGTGCACATTAGTCAACACGACGTGACCTCAAGGTGATGTTATGATGACGAGGAATATCAGATTTACATGAGAAACAGGAATCAGACTGCAGTTGGGAAGTTTGTAAAGCTAGTGAGGGCCTGGGCTTGTAGTTCCATGTTCTACTGTACTTTTCTATTTTCATGGTACCATCTACCCTAACCTCAGTTAACGCTTCCCCAAGTATTTGCGAGATTCCGGCATTAGATCTTCGCGACTTAGATAAAACAAAGTCGAGTCGGCGCGACGCATTATTTTTAAAGCATTTTTATGCTTTAAGTACTTCTAGCAAACAAGAAGCCTCATACTCGAACTTACTTAAGCCAGTGACCACTGGTTGAAACCAACATTACCTGAAATGATGCGTTCATCGTCATTCATACTGCTTAATCCTTGCCGACTAATGAGAACTAACGAGCTACTCGCAACATTAGCCGTGTTTGTGACTAGCCGCGACTACAGCTCGAGCGAAAAATGTCAATTTTGCATCTTTCTGGTGCTTCATTCTCTAAAGCGAAAACCGATTAATTGTTTTACGGCAAAACAAGGTCATTTGATTCAAAACATTGTGTTCCACTTCATTTCACCCGCACACGCTTACTTCACGGTTTAGGCCTCAGAGGCATAAAAAAATTGTGTTTTTTGAGTAATTTTCGAATTTCGGCGCAACTTGTATCTCATCAAATATCAGTCGCCTGATGGAAGTGAAGACGGCGATTATCCTTCAGCGCGAATCGATCTGGAGAGATCGGTTCTGTGGCATTCGAAATGCATTTCCACCCCTATACACTGTCATTTCAGGCATATCATCGTGTTTTGCGCAATAGGATTAACACTAAATGGTTTGTGACGCCATTTTGCTGAAAAATGCTTTGTTACTACACAGCAGCTTAACAACTCTTATGTTCTTCCATAACTTCCTGACGTTTGTGGTTACGGTGAATAGAATAGGCAAGCGTATTACTAAGAATTACCCGACAGAAAATATCAATGGTCATAAAACTACGTACGTTTATATTGAGTCAATTTAAAGGAGCATTCAAAGCTTCATGTTCTTCCTTGTCCTCTTGAGAGGTTTTAAAATTTACTGTGTCCTATTTGGAAGAATACATTTTCAATATTTTAACATATAATGCGTTATTGTTTAGCGACTGGACACATCTAAAGGTGATTATCGTGGAAATATGAGACTTACAAAGTTTTAAAATCAGACTATCGATATTTTTTGCTCGGATACAAGCGACGCAACATGCAAATTTGTGAACTGAGGTGGTTGGGACGCGCGAATAACGACCAACCTTTATCGCATCCCGCTTCGATAAAGTTCTGACGATGGCTCATGTGACAGAAGTTCAGTAACTGCACTGCGCTGGGAAATGACCCTTCGGTTTATTCTTTCAAGTGATACTCCGATGAGATAAAGAGGTGCGCTGAAAATTACCCAACACGATATACTCATCCGTGCGTCAGAGGCGAAAATGGTGAAGCAATAGTTTGGCAAATTTTTGGTAAAATGGAAATGTACATGATCTTCATTTCTCAGACAATTGAATTTCCGTCCACAGAGGAAAAGAACTTAGGGTTTCACTGTAAATTGAACAAAATCGTCAAATCGTAATGTCATGCATTTATACAAATTACTTGGGGTATCCAATATTATCACAATCATATTTCAGTACCTCATACGTGATTCACGATATTTTTTTTTGACAAGTCCTGGTACAATAAGTATGAAGTAGGAGTTCGAGGAAGACTTACTTGGTATAAAAAAATTTGGACTCATATTTTGTTTAATTATTAAAATGGACATTATGATTCAAAGCACAAATAATATAAATGTAAATTTATAATACAAATATCGACTAATTGGGGTTTGAACTTTTGAGTACTTTTTAGACAGAACATTTTTAAAACACCTGTAAGTACAGAGATCTCGCAATGCGAGGCTTCATTGTTGAGGCCGAACGCTTATACATCCGAACAATCGGATAGTGCCGTAATTGCAACAATATAACAAAACTTCAAAGAATTTTCAGTTTAAAAATACAGAGCGTTCAAAGTCTTTCCGCAATCCATCACCCTTTTTGCGGAAACGGCAACATCGCGGGCTTAATCAGCGTGACAGAGTTCGTGTTATTCTCAGAAGCGCGCTAGGTGCAAGTAAGCTGGAGTTGAAATAAAAATACGTGATTGTATTCTTATGCGATCACTGCGATGTTGCTGTTTTTGCATAAAGGATGGTAGAGTGGGGGGACAGCCACTACGGAGACACTTTTTGAACGCTCTGTATTTTTTCTTTGTCACAAATCTAGTATGTTGACTATGATGCATAGAAACGAGAATATCTACGGATTGTCATAAGTAACATTCGAATCCATTCCTTCGAATAAAATATATTTAAATTAATATTTTGACTGTTTATTCTGAGCAGTAGTAACATTCGAATCCATTCCTTCGAATAAAATATATTTAAATTAATATTTTGACTGTTTATTCTGAGCAGTAGTAACATTCGAATCCATTCCTTCGAATAAAATATATTTAAATTAATATTTTGACTGTTTATTCTGAGCAGGACAGTTCTTCCATTCCATTAGAAAAACTAGTGATCACGGACATTTTCTATTGATATTTCCTCAAAAACATTTTCGCCGGGGTAGTAACAACTTATACCTTTTGATAATGGCGTGACTATAACGTCATATTGAAGATCTCTGAGAACACCAATAATGTCATATAAAGATTTTTTGCTTCACTTTCTACTTACATACAGGTCTGGTAAGCAGTCACAATTTTTCAGTTTACTCACCTGGAACAGAGAAAAAAAATACATTACTTTATGCGTACACATTCTGCCAACATTCATATAATACAATATCTCTCAGGTGTGAATTAATTATAAAAAATACTGTACAAATACCAGGCAAATTAATGTTCTCATTCGCAAGAGATTCTTAATTGAAATCTGTAGATAAATCCCTGTACAATTCCTCGCATTTACAGAATTCCTAGATTCATGCTTTTATAAACAATAATGAAAAGTTTTTTCGTTGTTTCTACATTAAAACGTACATCTATGAAAATATTCCGAAAAAACATCAAGAAAATAAGCAGTAAAACACACAAAAAGAGTAGAATTTACGTACATCAATACACGTAAGATTTTGTTTACGACTGTGCACAATAAACTAGTGAATGACACGCATTACAATCCATGCTCTAATACTCCATCACATCACAACTTCAATGATTTCTCACCTTGATCCGCCAGAGAAAAGCAAGGAAATGTATTCATGCAGATAATGCGTGTCAACCTTCAAGCTCCGAAGTGAAGAATAGAGAGATCCTAGCATACGACGTATTTCCACTATGCATAGTATCTCTGTTAACATATTTTGTTGTCTTTAAAGCAAATATTATTAGAAATAGATAATTATAAATTAGATATTTTTAATATAATAATCATGTATGATTTTCAGAAGATTATTTTAAAACCTTAAATAATTTAATTGTCTTCATTGTTGAAGAGGAAGCTAGAACGGAAAATTAGCATGAATTATGGCTCGTTGTCTGCACAGATACGTTTCCAACAATTATTTCGTTTTCTCCGAATAACGTATTTTCCGAATAAAAGAAGTTCAAGACTGGCAGTTGCAAGATGTCGAGACTTCTCTTAACCATTCATCATAGAAATTCATCAGGCGTGAACCGGGCAATAGCTTCTTCATGCAGATGCGCACAACCTGCAGTTATGCTATCAGCAAGAGCCAAGTAGCTGTCAAAGCGGTCCCTTGTAATAATCGTATTTTACCACTCATCGTTATGCTTGATAGTTGGGTCTCGGCATAGGCAGCGTTGCCTCGTTTTACTGCACTTGCCACGTGCGTGCTGCATGATCTTTCGTGGACAATTAAAGCAGGGATTGCCAGAAAAATTTTTCCCAGCGAGGACATTTTACTAAAAAAGGAGGACATTTCAATGAAATTGAGGTTTTAAAGTTCACAATGTATAGATAATGTATTGTACAATTCCAAACCATTAATAGTCTTTAAAAATCATAACAGACTTTGCGTCATTAAAAATGAACGCTTCCGACTGGATAAATTCGCCCCCGCACTCACCTTCGTAATTCACCAATAAGCATAAATAAATTGTATATCACAATAAGCCCAATATCCATTATGCAGGCCATTCATGTTCGAACTCTCCCAATAACTGAATACAACATGGCGGAAGCAGTGCTACTCTCTATCTAGAGCAGAGGTGTCCAACTTGCAAGGCCTCAAGGAGCAAAACTAAATCCCTTAATATGGTTGAGAGCAATGTTTTCATTACACGAGCGATCCACGTCTGACTTCCCTATATTGTCGAGCTGAGCACTTTGCCTGACTGCTCTTAAATGGAGGAGGCTGGGTGGGTGGGGGGATGGAACCGTATGTGGTCAGGAATGAATAACGCAGTGAAATACATTGGGATGGTTTTGAATTTCTGAATTTACTAGAAAAAAAATTCTTAAACGTAACCTATTTTTACATTAAATGGAGTGTTGACCCCGGAAGGGCTGGTGTGCTAGGTCCACATTGTTCTTTCCCAACCTGGATGAAAGGGACTCTCTCTTTTGACTAATACAGGATGACTCTTGACTGGCTCGGATTTTGATGACCTAAAAATGCTTTGAAAATGACCTTTAAAATGACTTCAAAATGGGAGGAAAATAACCTATAAAATGACTTAAAAATAAAGGGAAAATGGCCTAATTTTTTAAATACAAAAAATGGGAATGAAAATGTTTATCTATTCAATGAATTTTACAATTTTAAATAAAATGTATTCATATGAAATTATATTCAATATAAAGTTTTTATTTTATGAGGAAATGTAATCCTTAGCTACGATCTTCCAACCATAGTTTTGCAAGGTCGCAGAAGTCACTGAATATCCGTATAATTTTGAGAGTACGAAAAACCGAATCTATTGCAGTAATGAATTCCATCATGAACAGACGACACAATAAAAAAACTTTGTTTTAGTGTCATGAAACTTTGACTAACAGAAAATACGAAAAGGGAACCAAATGCGTAAAAATGACAAAGGTCCAGAAAAATGACCTAAAAATTGAAAAACGGCAAAAAAATGCCCCAATAACTATACATTTCTATCACCTACTGTCGTGATAAACATTCATTTACATGTTAGCTTCGTCTAGAATACACCAATGAAAATATGACGTCATCACAATCCGACCCCTGCTAATAACCTTTCGCGGGCCACAATAAATAGCACCGCGTGCCGCTAGTTGGACAACCCTGATCTAGAGACACCACCTGGGCAGAGGCCGCCTCGAGGCGTCCAGGGCGTGCGCGCGCTCGCCACGCGGCCGGGCCTCTGCCACACACGCCCGCGCACGTGGCGCGCCACGGGCGTCCCTCAATGGCGCGCTTATTACCTCCAGCCAGCGGGACGCGCGCCGCCGCGCAGCGGCCTTTTATAGGCCGTCCTCCGAGCGGTTCGGTTCGCCTCGCCTCGCTTCGCGCCCGCTACGACACGCCACACCACTCCACTCCACGCCACTCCCTGCACCGACATACCGCAACTAAAGAAATGCGTCCTATCGGTGTAGTGTCGCGGGAAGTACAGATTTGGATTCTCAAGTGTTGAGGGCTCGTCCGTAAAACTATCCCCAACGGTTTTTCAAAAGAGAAATGGCATCAGTAGTGGTTCCTACTAGCTTCAAATCTGCAACGCGGAGCCCATGGAGTCTAGTGGTGAGGATTGGAACGAAGAATACTTATTTTTCCTATTTTATATTTGCTGAGAGTATCCTATTAATATTGGGATAGAAATGATGAAATATGAACTGGTTTATTTTTGGGCTCTTAGTCTCGAACATATTCATGGGGTGAATAAGGATTGGACAGTCCTTTTTTGAGTATTTGGCCAATACCAAAATTTTATCTTTTCCAAACTTGGGGAAACAAAATGTTTACCCCATGCAGAATGTTTGCAATTTCGGCCACTCTTATGTCATTCAGTATTCAAAATAGTAACCATTTCGGTGAACGACCGTCCGTTATCGTGTTCACATACATATCTCATTACTATGCAGTCACAAGCAATTTCCCGGCCAACACATTCAACCGTAAGTACTGGGGTGGTGTCGACGGTGAGGTCTGGAAATTTCTGACGCTGTCATGTTTTAAATTTTGCCATAATTTTAATGACATTTGTTGGAATTCTTGCACTAGATTTGACCTGATGCTGGGATCAATGACAGTCCGCGAAACGTCAATCATAAATAATGGATGTACTAGAAGACAAAACTCTATATTGAAGTTGGTGATAGGCTGTTGGTTTATCTGAACCAATTTATGATTATATTCAATGACTGTCAGAAATTGTAAGGGACTATTTGAAACACCTACACATGGCATAACAATGCAAAAAATAAATGTAAAATATGTATTTAATGTATCAGATAAAGCGAAGTCCAAATAAATCAAATGAATCAATCAAAAACAATTTCATAGCTTCACTAAGTTCTTCAGCTAGTACAATCCATTATTTCGCTGGCTTATCAAGTTTCTCCTCCCCTCGTTACTCATCCTATCTCTCGTCACTACATGGTTAACCACTCTCAGTCCCGTACCCATGCACCGCGCTCCACTTCTCACCGTAGCTTTTGCCACCCCCACTTCACCCACCATGGTCCATCCCACCACGCTATGCAGTGTAGCGTTCCGCAGCATGACACCAATCACCACTGGAATGAGCGCCACAACAAGAAGATACGTCTAATTCTGGAACTGCTGCGTCTAGGACTGGCGGATCGCCCGTGACCAGCCTGTTTGTAGTTTATGTAGTTCAAATCTGCAGAACGTGGAGCCTCACCCAAACCACTCACAAAAGGTGTCTTTACGCGGGCAGTGATTCTGGCCAGTTATCTGACGACGGTGTGGTCAGTGAAACTTGTCAGTAAACACTTGCTGAAGAGATATCCTCATAAAGGCTGTAGATGGATGATGGACATAGTAAAGGGTCGTTAACACAGTCAATGTCGTCAGTGACGTGTAAATACTCGCCAGGTAACACTGACAAAGTAGCAAGTATTTACGCATCACTGACGACACCGGCAGTGTTTACGTTCATTTGTACTTTCTATGTATAACCCATCGATAGCCTCCATGGTGATCTCTCTCTCTAGGAAGTGTTTACACATCACTGATGACACTGTTGTCCGATAACTGGCAAGATCCATTGCCAATGTACCTCAAAGACTTCATCTGTTCCTTTGTCCTAATTATTAGGGTACGGTCAGAGAGTATCTGTGTTCGGTGGAAGAAGCCGGGACGAAGTTTGAACACTGACTGATTCTGCCGAACGAGTGCGGTCGCACAGTAATCAACTACACCATGCATCCGTCTTTAAATTATTTCATTCATGCAACTTGTAATGAAGACGAAAATTCCAATACTTGAAACGAGATGGATTTGATTTGACATGAGAGAAATGTTGCTAATAAAAACCTCACATTGCTATTGCAGTAGTGAAGTTAGGTTCATATTTGGAAGAAAATATCACGGAACGATTCTTTTCTTTTTAGAAATGTACTTCTACTGTTCTCAAGTTCGCATGTATAAGTGTAGAATGGAACAGTTTGGAACAGTAAGTATAGAATGAACCAGTGAACGAAAAATAGTATTTTGCGTAGAATGAATAAGAATTTACTTCGTACTTCTTATTTACTTTTATTTACCTTGTTTTTTGGTTATTTTCATTTCTTTCAATGCAAAATGTTCGTACTTTTACTTAAGAGGAGAAGATAAAAATTTGGAAATACTGTATGTGTCAGTATAAGGACAATCTAATACAATGTTGCCATTTAGAAATACATTTTTCCCGAAAATCTCAAGTTCGTGATTATTGAAAGTGATAAAATACTATTTCCTATAGTCAAAAAGCCTCATTCTAAAACATGTCCAAACAAGAGGTTACTTTGTCCAAAATTCTGACTTCACACTTTTTTTTAAATGTTTTCAAATTTCGCTTTCTTTTCAAAAAGCAATATTTTTAAAATGTAAAACAGTTTTCTTCAGTGTATATATAAAAGTTTCCATAACCCCTAAACAAGAAACCTCCGATCCTCCGCACCTGCTAAGTGTGCCAACACCACCGGGAGAATATCTCATTACGGTTCGGCACAGTTTGATCTGTTCCGTCCTTCCCTATTCCTTTTCTGGCAATGCCTCACCTCGTTCCTTGCGCCTGTCTGCTCCCCCCTCATCCTCTCTCGTTCTCCCTCGCCCCGCAGCACCGTTCTACGAAGCGGCACATATTAGGAGCGCCGAAGCGGGTTCTAGGAGAATTCACGCGGAACGGATTTGCACCTCAGAATGGCGCGAAGCGATTCTGCCCCGCGATCAGATATCGTGAATAAGGCGAAAATTACTCTGCGCGAATTATTTTATTACACGCTGATGTAGAGAGCTCTTTCGAAGAATAATTTATCGTTTTATTATAATCCGCTCAGCAGAGTTAAGAACTGAAGCTTAGTGGATGGACAGATCCTAGTTTCGAGTCTGATTACTTTATTATTTTTAGAGATGGTAGATTTTAGCAAAATAGCGTACCCATGCGAGAACTAGCGCATGTTCAACCTCACCCTCTTCCCTATTTGTCCATTTCCTTATTAATGCTGTAATATATCTTTTTCTTCAAGACCCTCTTATCCTCCGTCACTTGTTCTATATGTTTCCTTGTAATTGATAACAAAACAATACAACCTTCTTATACAAACTATTCTTATTTAACGTTATTATCAAGCAGAAACCATGTAATTCATTTGCCTAGAATATCAAGTAATTAGTTTAATTTCATAAGCAGTTGCAGATTCTACAGACTCTGAACAGGTGAGGCAGAATCGAGAAGAGTCGAACCAGCAAAAATGTAATAGAATGTACAAGAAGATCTATCTTGTAGATTATGTGGTGAGGGAACATTTCTTTGAGGTATCTGGCCACAAAAGTTTAGTTTTTAAGGCCCTAAAACGCTTCATTTAGGAGTTATTTAACGACATAGATTAAAAACAAAAGCGACCGGGTATTGCCGGTTGTATTTGACATGAATATTTAGATGCGTTTTTTAAACAAATCCTTCGTATTTTTGAAGTGAAAGTCCAATTCGTCACGTCTCCGTGAAATTCTTCTTCTTTAGAGACCTCATTTATGAAGATTGGTTGCGTGTGAGAGCCGCAAAAGGTATGTACACTCCTGAAATAATATAGGAGACGATGCTAAAAATGCGAAATGTTACCAAATGCTAAAAAAAATATTAATTTTATGTTTAACGGTCGGTGCAGTATATTTATGAAGGTTTCCGATTTGCGCAAATTGCGAAATCACGTACAAAGTGCGAAATGGTCATGAATCTGCGGAATAATTGCTAAATTGCATTTTATGGTTTCCTTCGTGTTCGCTCTCTAACTAGGGATGCGACATCGACGACGACAACAACACGTGGATGTTTGAAAATATTTAATTTGAAAGAGACCGTGTTGATTAATTTATAATTAAGATTTAACTGTTTAAACAAAGTTAAAATAATACGATAATTGAAACATTTTAATGGGAAAATCTAAAAAGCTTAAATTTTTTATCGCAAAGAGTTCTCCCTTAATAATAATTTTCAAAATGCGATTTAAAAAAATGTAAAGTGCTAAATTCTACCATCATTAATTATTTTGTTTTTCCTCGCGCGACAACTGATATGGTCATTAGATCCATAAGTGTATGGCATGCCATTTCCAGGTGCTGCTTGCAGGGTTACCATCCTTCAGATCAGGGGTGTACAACTTGCAAGACCTCAAAGGCCACAACTAACACCTTTAATATGATTGCGAACCTTATTTTCATTATTCTGGCGACCCTCATCTGACTTCCCCGTACTGTTGATCTCGGCAAATTGCTACTCAAACAGGGGGAGGGCCTGGAACCATGCGTGATATTAGGCCGTACCAAGCCAAACGCAGCGGAACATATTAGGATGATTTTGAACTTCTGAATTACTAGAAAACATTTTTTAATCTAAACAATATACTATTTTCACATAAAGGGGGTGTTGACAGCAGTGTTGCAGAGCACATGCGATAGGAGCACAAAGTTCTCACTTGACATGAATGCAAGGGACTTTCACGTTTGACTAATTTCGCGGACACAATAATTGTCATCGCGGGCCGCATGGGGCCCGCGGGCCGCCTGTTGGACATCCCTGCTAGAGACCATCCGACATCCGTCCCAGCAAGAACAAGGTCTTAACTCCCGATGAGTGCGTTGTTGTAGAACGCCCAAGTTGCGAGTAAATGTGTTTGTGTGTAAGGACCATGTGGCAAAGATGAGAGAGGAAAGATCGTGCGCTGCCCGTGGCCCTTTTGTTAAGATACTTTTCCTGCATTCCCCCTGGTATTGACCGAAGAAACCACGGAAAATACCGGTAACGGCCGTCAGAGTCCTCCTCCAGACAGTGCTTGAAGTCGACTTAGCTATGTAACTACCGGTTGTGTCGAAAATCCGCCAGTCTGGTCTCGAATCTTAGGACCTCAAGTCCGACAAGGTGGATTTTCGAGACCAGCTTAAAAGTTGAGTATTAACCGATCTCTGTCTGGAAGAGAATACTAATGCCAGACTGTTATAATAAGTCGTTTCCGTGGTTTACATTGATCAATTTAAAAGGAACGTCTGGCAGCACCCTAAAGAATCGGCAACAGACAGTACACGATCCTTGCTTTCCTGTCCCGTTCTAGCGACCTAATATTGTGCATCTCCCAACGAGAAAATCTCCGAAAAGCGCCGGGATATACCCCGGGAATGATCTGCTGCGAATTACCCAAATAGGTAGTCTATATGTCTCGAAAATTGAAAGTCCTGAAAAAAAAAAAATATAGCGTATGTACCAGACAATTTGTATATGCTAAGATGAAAATAAAATTGTGTCTCGAAATAGGTTAACCAATGTAAAAAAAATTCAATAAATAAGGATAATCAATGGAATGGGCTTCAAGATTATTATCTTTTCGTGTCATCTTCCTCTATTATGCGTCATCTTGCTTACATCACTTAACCAGATCTATGTATAACCGTTTTCAACATTCGGAAGAAACCCGATATCACATTGCTTTGAAGAGGAAAAAAACTTCCTTGTTTGGGGAACACGTAATCAAAAATACGGAAGACACGTCATCAAAACGTTAGTTTCTTCGGTTAAATCTCATATTCCAGGAAAAGAACAAAAATTGAATTTACGCAATCATTAGTTAGGCCAAAAAAATTACGTGATATTTGCCTAGACCCCCTCCCTCACCCCCACGTAAGATTAGGTGAGATTTACTCGACCCCCCCCCTAAAGTCCTCTCGTAATTTGTGGATGGCCCATAAGCCGGTTTTAACACCGGAGTTGAGCCCCCTTCTTACAGTCATCATGATTAAAACTCTCCATCGAAGAAGAGTTCGATACTCTATGGATCTTAGGCGGCGCGCAGCGGGTCGCGGGAGGCCAACGACTGAGGCACCGGAAGGCGGGCGGCGACCGGGCGAAGGCGGGCGGGGCCGGGCGGAAGTGGGCGCGGGCGCGGAGGTCGCCAACTGGCCTGCAGGCGGCGCTGGCGGCACGCCCGTGCGTCCTCCCGGCTCATTGAGAGGCGCGCCGCGGCGCAGGCCGGGAAGCGGCCCGCAAGTGCACGCGGTCACGCGCACGCGTCCGGCCACGCCCCCACGCACGCGACACGCACCTCGCAATGAGATAGACCGTCCGCCAAAAAGGGTTCAGTTCAGCGAGCGCCTCGGATGTACGTACAAGATTCGTATGCGACAAGAAACGAGTCTTCCTGAAAGAATATCAGCTGAGCTAGGGCGAGGTCATAGTATAAGATTTTCGTTCGACAAGATTTGTATGCGCCAAGAAACTAATCTTCCTGTAATAATATCAGGTGGCTAGGGGCTAGGGTGAGGTCATAGTAGTTGACGCGTACTACTACCATAATCATTAGTACCGTAACGGTAGCGCATGTTTTATCACGGTGGCGATGATCTTCGCCCGCTGGATGGTGAAATCAGGCGCCGACGTACATCTCCGCTCGCGGTATTTTCCTTAACCACGTATCTCCCACTAGCGGGGCACCGCCCCAACCGGGAGAAACCCTATGCTCGCGACTGATCTCTTCACATGTAGGTAATGCAGTGGATATAAATGCATGTAAGTACGTGGTGAGGATTGAGCAAGGAAGAGGAAGGGAGGATCGCGCAAGATCGATGGACCGTTTGTTAGGGTACTGCTCCGGCATTCACCTGGTGTTGATCGAAGGAATCACAGAAAACTGCCGATTAGAGTAGCCGGCCGCTAGAGTTCTTCTCCAGACAGCGGCTGAATTCGACCTATACTCCGATTTAAACATAGCTGCACTTCAAGGTCGCGATCTGGAAGGAGAGGGAAACACTTATCAAATCGGGAGCTTCATTCCGACCTAATTTTTTGGCACTTTAATAACCACATCCCCGCTGAACGAAAGTCAATTCGCCCCACATTTAAATCTGAGTATAGTACTTCCCCATCTCATGGGAAGGCATGCAGCGGCGGCGGTGGCCAGCCAGGGTAGGCGTCAGTCTTGGTCACGCGCCTACGTCCGGCCTGTCGTCGTCGCCGCCGCCGCCGCCGCCAACGGCACGCGACATCGTGCTGCGTCGCGTCGGCGCCGCTCGCGACGCAGACGTCGCGTGGACGACGCCGGGCGTCGGGCCGGCCGGCGGTCAGGGGCTTCGAGGGTCGTCGAACCCTTACCGCCAGCGCTTTCAAACTTTTATAAGAAACCTATTCGACTGTTGGAAATTATTGCTCGTGCTTTTCTTGTGCGATGGGGAAAAGACTGCAGCCAAAAGAAGTCGTTTCCGACCCTACTGGGAAGGCTGGGAAGATGGCTTTCTCAGAGCAGTAGCTTTAGGTCTGGATTAGAAGCACTCACGTATGTGAAGAAATTTGAAATTCGTCACGAAAAGTACGCATTGAATAGAAAAAAAATTGTATTCACAGAGAAATGCGTTTACAAGGAATTAATGAACTGTACAAATTGAATGCACAAGCAGTATTTGTATAGCGAATGGAGTTCGTCGATTATCTGTGTACTTTTCTGTAGATTGTCATAATATTTTTTATATGATGTCGAACCGAAAGTACAATCAACGCAATAAAAATGTGTGATGTTATTTTAATTATAGAAAGTTAACTTTCACTTTTGCGGGAGCAGGTATTTATGTACCATCAATTTATGTACCACAGTTTTTACATAAGGTAATATTCTCCCTACGAAAATTGTACGATATGATGTCTCTTCTATTTTACCACTCGTTATTTATTATGAAACTGCTCCTTCCTCGTGTTCATTGTTTTCTTTGGATGCAGAAAAAGAACAAAGTCGATAATATTCGCGCCCCTAAAATTATGACATTGCTTTGTTTCCAAGCAACACCAAGCGTGCAGATTTAGCAGGTAGAACTCTTAATTTTAACTCATAACAGTTTACGTGAGCGGATTTTTACAATGTTTACTGACTGTCATATGTATGTAGTATGTCATAATAGTATGTCATATGTTTTATAGGCTACCTTACGTGAAACAATTGTACACAAGAAAACATTACACAGAATTACTTACAAGAATTATTTTGATATTGGTGGCTTAATCTTAGATCACTATCTTATCAGTCCTCGCCGATGAAAATGTAAATTTAGGTTTATCCGCAGCTTCAGTAGTTCTCTTAAAAGTAGCTCTAAGAAGTGGCTTCTGGTACCTCTTCTGGCTAGCTCGTAGAAGTGCATCAGATCCCATTTCAACATCCTATTTTCCATCCCATTTCAGACCTGCCTTCGAAGACTTTTCGTTGTTTTATTAGCCGATAAACCATCTTCAACAATCTCGTAAAACGAACTGTTTGGAGACCATGTGAGATCAATTACGAAGCACGTACGTCGTGCCTTAACATACATCATACACCGTTTACATCTACCTTGACGCTTCTGAGCAGAGATGAAGATGCGTGTTGACCTGAATCCCCGGTGAAGGATGCATAATGCAGTCAACGGTACATAACCTCTAGGACGTTGCTCTCCCGCCCCGTCAGTTCGTGGAATCAATTTAAGAGAGGACGCGTTTCCTTGAGACACCAATCAAGCTTTTGCAAACATTTCGCGATATTGAGTTTCGTCAGCTGAACAGAAATTGCTTTCAGTATTTACTTATTTACATCTGCAAAGTGGTTTATCTTTCGTATCGTAATTCATCTCTAAAATAAGAATGTTGTACCTTCGCCCTCATGAAATTCAAAGCTCTTCCTGAGATACCATCACCGAATTGATGTTTGCCCATTACCGAATGCAGATTATTTTGCTGAGATCAATCAGTTTTCCTATGAATTGTTTTTCTGTCTGAAATTACGAATATTTCTAATGGCTGAGTTCAGAAATTTGACCATATGGCTGGGAGATCCAATACCTAGCTTTTCCTGTACAATATTTCAGAAAAAACTGCGAGGACTACTAAGATTTCATGTAAACAATTCTAAGACTCAATCAACGTTGGAGGTCAGACTTTTCCTACAATCACGCTTTCATGCGATGGATTCAGGAAAGCTGGTACAGAGAGATTCCTCTAAAAAGGGACCGCTTTGACAGATACTACTTGGTCGCTGCTGGCAACATAACTGCAAGTTATATCGATGCACTCATTTTGTCAGTGCGTTTGTTTACAGCTCGCTCACTTGTAAATGGCTTCATCACTATCTCTTGCAATGTCATCGCCCTCCAAAGGTTCATTTGTTTCCCGACCTGTCAAAGTAGACCCTTCTTAGAATAACTACTCTATAACAAACGAATCATTTATTTCAGGAACCCGTCAACGTCAAATTCCTCATTTTGAGAAAATTGAGAAAAAGTGTCAGTTTTTCTGATTTTAAAATATTTTTTAATATTAGAGCAGTTGCTAAAATAATATTTTTCATATAAATATGCACTATACGATGTGTGTAACCTCATAGAACAATATTCCTCCGCTAACACTTTAATTGTTTTTTAATTTTTTATTTTTATTTTGGCGTTTGACGGGTTTCTGAAATAAAGGATTCCAACGACCGGGGTATGTCTTCTACGGCCTCTGGAAAGGTCGGGAAGCGGCACTTGCACGCGGATCTGGATCTGGTGACGGCCGCATTTGCGGCGCGTGTCGCTCCACTGGCCGCATCACCTCCCGCGTGACACAGCGCGCACGCGCGCGCGGCCAGCTGGCGCGGCGCCGCGTCCTCGCGTCCTCACGCCCGCCCGAGCAGCTCCGGGATGTGACTTCACGGGCTGAACCCACGCCGGCCGCCCTGCATGCTGATGTTGCCGAGCGCGTCCCCGCGGCTCACCTTGCACGGGACACGCCGGTCGACGTGGGCCGATTTAACCTCAATCCCGTGTCTACTAGGGTTCGGTAGACGTGTGCACTTTCGATTGGTTGAATGATATTTCAGGGCACGTCAATTGCTGCGGCAATTAAACCCGTTAGAGTAGTGAGGTGTCTTTTTTTCTTTTCTTCGTAAGGTGGGAATGTCCCTCCCCGCTGGATGGTGAGACCCAGAGCCGACCTACACATCGGTTTGCAGGAATTTCCTCCTAAAGGTATTATTGGGGCACCGCCCCTGCCGGAATGATGTTTCTGAACGCGCCCTCGAGGCTCACCTTGCACGGGATACGCCGCTCGTGGTCGGTCAATTTAGCCTCAATTCCGTGTCCACTAGGACTTCCGAAGATATGTGCACTTTCGATTGGTTGAATGATATTTTCGGGCACGTCATTTGCTGCGCCCATTAGACTCCGAGTAGTGAGTTTTTTTTTGCGTAAGGTGGGAATGTCCCTCCTCGCTGGATGGTGAGATCCAGAGGTGACATACACATGGGTTTGCGGAATTTCCTCATACAGGTATCTCCGATCAGTGGGGCACCGCCCCTGCCGGGACAATGTTTAGGCTCCCGACTAGTCTCGCGACATGTGAGGTACCATAGTGTAAGTGTGCGTGTAGGGGAGAGAACAGGACAAGGAAGAGTGCACGATCCGCGGCCCATTTGCGAAGGTACTGATCCGGTATTCGCCTGATATTGATCAGAGAAACTGCGGATAACTACTGTTCAGAGCAGCCGACCGGTAAAATTTTCCTTCAGACAGCGGCTGAATTTGACATAGCCATGTAAGTACTGCCGAAAATCTGTCTCCGTTGGAACTCAAACCCTCAGTTAAAGTCAGCGGCAATGCTGACTCTGAGCTAATATCGTTCGATGCTATTTCGAGATGAAAGTAATTGCGTGTGGAGTGAGTTGTACCTCCAGTCAATTTTATCTTCTTCCTCTTTTTCTTCTTCTTCTTCTTCTTCTTCTTCTTCTTCGTCGTCGTCGTCGTTGTCTTGTTTTTCTTCTCATTATTGAATTTTGGTTTCTATGAGTAATATTTTTATTAAGGGATGTATAAGGCGTAATAAGGCAGTTATTCACATGTTTGATTATTTTACGTATCTTTTACAGAAAAGCAGAGAAATGTTTCTGATCCTTTTACAGACTACAATTTCAATAATTTGAATAACAAGAATGGTTAGACATTATAAAAACACATTGTCAAGATTACTTTTCATAAGTCAGGATTTTTTTAGATACTTGGCAACAATTTTTAAAGCTAAAAATCTAATCATGGAGGCTATGGCAACAAAAGGTGTTGAATGTCATTTAGATCAATAAATGCAGTGTTGCTACGCACACTTTTGGCAAAGTATGCAGCAAGAAAACTAACACGAGAAACCAGCGTACAATTCTCACCGCATACATATGTTCTTTCGTTTTCCACTTTCTCATCTGAAAGTTTCTTCTCCCACACATAAAATACAACGTTTTTAAAGTGTGGTGAATAAACCGTAATTAGACGTTTCAATGACACTCGGCACTTTATCCCAAGCATGTGCAACGAAAATAAACTAATGATTCTGCAGTAGCACACACATTCTGCTATTATTGTCATCTTAATGGATTTTACGAGTATAATACTGTGCCTACTATCCTACAAACGCTTCAGCAATAACATTAAAAAATCGATGAGGCAGAAAATTACACAAAAACTACTTATATTATTTACTATTTTGAAGAAACGGTGTAAATAATTATTTAAAGATCTAATATAGAAGAATGGATTACCTTAAGAAAGAAAACTTTGCATTAGAATTGACAGTGATAGTGGGTGACAATGATATGTTTAAAATAAAGTGAACTTTGTCACTTAATAACTCCAAATTATGGGAAAACTGTATATCCATTTTAGTGATAATCGTGAATATAGGGATAATATCTAATTTTAGTGAAAATTTTGAGAATGATTTAGACACTAGTGGTGTTCACTGACAGACGCACAGATGTTTTGAAGAAAATAAAAAAAAGGAAAGGAGGAAAGAAAGAAAGAAAGGAAGAAAGGAGGAAAGAAGGAAAGCAAGGAGGAAAGAAGGAAAGAAAGGAGGAAAGAAAGAAAGAACGGAAGAAAGAAAGAAAGAAAGAAAGAAAGAAAGAAAGAAAGAAAGAAAGAAAGAACGGAAGAAAGGAGGAAAGAGAGAAAGAAAGAAAGATAGAAAAAAGAAAGAAACAGATGAGTAAAGAAAGAAAAAACTAAGAAAAAAAACAACACTTTTCCAGAATCAGGGCCCCAAAACGTGTATTTCCATGAAAACTCAAAATCGATTTTTGCAGCATTACATAACTTCTTCTGAACTACGTATGAAAGTAAAAGGAGATCATTTGATACGACGACTTAAAACATTACATCATGATCCTAGACATTACAATACGACCTTAGCCGATGCCATTATGTCGATTTACAATGAAACATCGCTGCATGAACAGTCATCGTACAGTTTTAAATCAGGAATGCTGTTTAACATTCTTAGAGACGGATATACAGTACGTTATACGTAGAAGAGAATTTTCCTTTCAAACAAAACTGACATTTAATAGATGAGGAAGCCATTGTGAGTAACTCGAAATCAACCTCTGGTGAGTAATGCATTTTCTAAGCATTTACTGGTATTTTAACCCATCCCTTCAGTTACTAAAACGTATACGAACATTTGAAGAAAGACCATAAAATCAAATAAACAGTTAACGTTGTAATCAATACATTTTGTAACAAGCAAGAAGTTTAAGTACAGACCACGG
Source organism: Teleogryllus occipitalis (assembly GCA_011170035.1). Classification (NCBI taxonomy): domain Eukaryota; kingdom Metazoa; phylum Arthropoda; class Insecta; order Orthoptera; family Gryllidae; genus Teleogryllus; species Teleogryllus occipitalis. Next base: position 81,244 of record BLKR01000346.1, read on the forward strand.
TACGTTGAAAGCATTCTTTTTAGGTTCAGTTTCACTTAATTGGGATCGAAGGTTATTATTACCTTAACCTGCCTTGGAACAGCAATACAATCTATAGAAAGGAACACGCCCTTTTAATTTCTGGCGCAATTTATTTTCGTGGCGGAAGAATTCAAGGCATTATTTTTATTTATTCAACAACAAAACTATCAACTTTATGAAGGTTTGGATGAAAAGGAAACAGTACATACATTTACTGACCGGAAATAAAGCCCATTTTCTCAACGGATAAATCATTCTAGACAAAAACTCGAAAGCGTTGAGGCATACTAACGAGTTCTTTGTATGTTTACTCCCCAAACCCTGCCAGTAACGAATCTTCTGCATTGATGAAGAAGAAAGAAAAGTGTGGTTACTTTTTAATGATGAAACTGCCATTATCTGTGGTCGAGGACATCCGAGGGAGGCTCTCACCTTCATACCCTCGCCTTTCCTAGGCAGGTGACATGAAATCAGTCATTTAAAAAATTGCTTTTTACCCTTTTTTCCTCTTCCCCATCTCTGCTAGCCGAGGCTTTCGGCTGAAGCTTACACACGACCTCCTTTCATCTGTCCGGTGTCTGTGTATCCACCTGGCGCATCGGAGCCCTGTTGCACCACGCGTAGGTCGACGCGTGCCCGGCTCCCAACTTGCACGGGTCATCGGCGACGGCGGCGACGGCGGCGGGGGCAGCGGGATCTGGCCGAGTGGAAAATTGACTTTGCGAACGCCGGGCCAAAGGCACGGAAGCCGCCACGCCGACGTACCACCCCACTCCCGACCCTGAACTCATCCTCGTCTCCGTCCACCGTCTGCGCCCCCGTCTCCCGCTCTCCCCGTCTCCTTTTCCCCGTCTCCGCTCCCCTCCCGTCACCGCGCTTCCCCCCGTCTCTCCGCTTCCCCGTCTCCGCTTCCCCGTCTCCGGCTTCCCCCCCGTCTCCACTTCCCCATCTCCGCTTCCCCCCGTCTCCGCTTCCCCCCGTCTCCGCTTCCCCCGTCTCCGCTTCCCCGTCTCCGCTTCCCCGTCTCCGCTTCCCCCCGTCTCCGCTTCCCCGTCTCCCGGCTTCCCCCGTCAGCTTCCCCCCGTCTCCGCTTCCCCCCCCGTCTCCGCTTCCCCCCCGTCTCCGCTTCCCCCGTCTCCGCGCCCCCCGTCTCCGCTTCCCCCCCGTCTCCGCTTCCCCCGTCTCCTTCCCCGTCTCCGCTTCCCCCGTCTCCTTTCCCCCCGTCTCCGCTTCCCCCCGTCTCCGCCCCTACCGTCTCCGCCCCCTACCGTCTCCGCTTCCCCTACCGTCTCCGCTTCCCTACCGTCTCCGCTTCCTACCGTCTCCGCTTCCCTACCGTCTCCACGCCACTCGCTACCGCCGGTGTCTGCCGATGATACCGTCCCTCACCACTGCCTTGCCATCCACCCCACACCCCGCCCCCCACCACCCTCACCGCCCGACCCATCCACTACTTCCGCAGCAATGCACCGCGTCACCACTGGACGAGCCGAGCGATGTGCCCACGGTGAACATACGAGCCCGCCTACGTCAGGCCATGCAGCCGTCGCACGTCCCAGCAGCGATTTTGCACGCTGGCAACCGGCGGGCGAGCTGAATAACTGCAGCTCCGCCGAGGCGTCCTTCCACGAAAGGGCCGCGGCAGCTGCTAACGCTGCCCTCGAGATCACGCTCTTCTCTTGGGCAAGAGAGCGACACAAACGCACCACCTCGGCGTGATTGATTATTTTGTTTCCAGACCGTAATACAATGGTAATTAGTCCTGTAAGTCTAGTACATGTTATCATGGTTGGCGGCGGGGTTTTTTGCCTGTTGGTTGGGAGATCCACGCGCAGTCCTGCGTCAATGCTGAGAGGTTTCTCCATCCCGGAAACCTCCCGCAGCGAAAGAGCATCTCCTCAGTCGGTACAAGCTCTGAGCTCCAGACGGTCTCCCGGCATATGTGATGGTGTGATGTAGTATAAGCGTGTGTAAGTAAGGGTAAGTGTGAGGACAGGACGAGAATTGGAAACAGAATGATCGTGCAAGATCGACCTATTTAAGGTACTGCTCCGGCATTCGCCTGATGTGATCAAAGAAACCACAATAAACTACCGATCAGAGCCAGATGCTTCAATTCCCTTCTCGACAGCGGCTGAATGCGGCCTCAACAGTAGCTAAGGTCGAAAATCCTATCTGAATCTTGGTCTCGAACCCTGGGACCTCCAGGTCGGAAGGAATGCAGTTAGTGAAAACTGTTGATGTTCTGAGCCACCTCTGCCAGTCAAGAGGCGGAGTGCACATCCTCGGTCGCGCTTTGTGGGAGACAAAGCGGGTTCACGACAGGCTTGCTATGGGTTCTCCTGCATCTGCTCCCATCATCAATTAAGAAGATTAATCATCAGTAGGGGGCGTATTTTAATGAAATGTATTTTTTTATTGGCTTTAGAACAATGCCGTTTAGTATATAAATTAATTTTATTGTGACAATAGGAAATGACCGCTTTTATGTCATATTTTTTGCATTTTTCGTCTATTTCTATTAATAAGTCATTTCTTACGCTTATCAGTCATTTTTAATGTATTTTTCACTCATATCATCGATTTAATATCATTGTAATGGTATGAAAAGGTTCAAATGAGATTTACGAGATGCAACAAATGTTCCCCACAGAATTTCTGAGAAGCCTATTCGATTTCTTTGCTCAGAAATTGTAATGTCAGCCGTTGTGAGAATGTGATCTAAGGTGACGCCTATCAGCTCCATTGTCGCTTCGGCCAATTTCGGGATAACTAAAGACAGAGAGTTCCTGGTAAATAACTGTCCTTATCAAAAGTTTGCAAGCTGAGGTCAGTCGAACGAATGGAAGAAGTCTCATTTACATCAGTAATATATCCAACAGTTTGAGTTGTTCATCCCAACTAATTTTGACATTTTTTACGACGTTTTTCTTTGCTTTTAGAACATTTAAAAATATTTTAAGAGCCTTTTAATGATTATTTTTGGCGATTTAAGTCATCAAAATCCACCCCTAATCATCACCCTTCATTAAATCACCCCATTTGTCTCAATAGGCTACGAAGTGAAGATCATAATGAAGGAAATTTAACATTACATATACTCTCTCATCTTCCTTGAATAACCCTTCCCCCTTCCGAAACGTCAGTCCTTGAGAATCGACAATCGCTTGCAATGTCACCTCGAGTGGGAATTGCTATCACCAATAGCGAAGAGACTTCAGAAGTCAATGTGCCTGAGAAACTGGAAAATATCAGCTACTCATCGTTTCAAACGTAACCCTTCTTGCTGAATGAAAGAATAAACCGACTTATAACATTCTCTCGCGGTCCCGCAGAAATTGTCGCAGAGCTTGCAGATGAATTTATCGTCTTCTAAAAACCTCTACCCGACCTACGTAGGCCTTGGGGCCAAGATGAAATGTATTGAACCCGTGAGCAGCAAACATGAAAACAAAACATGAACCGGAAGGCAGCGGTGACTGATTGAAATAACGCGTTGTTTTCACATGGATGTCGTCTCATATCTCTATGTATCCCATCAGAACGTCATCATATCGATAATTATTTATACTTAATCAATCACCTCTCTTGATAATCCCTTTTCATTGTAATTGTATTATAAATAAAAACTAAATCCTAGGCTAATTCCTTATTGATATTTACTGCTCTTCAAATGAATCCAAATTTTTAGCAGGACAATCCCTTAAAAATATATATATTTTTGCAAAAGATCCGCCTTCACTAATGTTTTCAACCACTTCATATTTTCCACTCCGATAGCCAGTGGTCCATCTGAACAATTTTCCCTCCAAGACGTTACGAAATAAACAAGACGTTTCGCTTGGTTTAATGTGCAGATGAAATGCGCGAAGACTGCGGTAAGAGAACTGCTGTTTTTGCGGATTTACTTGAGCTACCTTGCGTAAATAAATCTGCATAATTACAACACTTGGAAACATTAAAATTTATGACCACATCACAAAAACTTTATTTACAATTCACTGTTAATGATCTTCTGAAGAGACACGATTTTGGCTGTAACGTCAGTTCCAGTTCGAGCTTTTCCTTGTCTATCCAAAACGATGCATTACAATCACTTCAATAACCTAACTAGTTAAATTAAAATACATTCGTATTTTAGTCATGTGATGTATGAATATGCTGGTAACAGAGGAAATATAAATTTATTAAAATACAGAATGTAGTTTAATCAGTGAAAAATACTACCGCAACGCATATACAACGGCAAAAACAAGTGTGCGCAAAAGCATTATTGCTCAAGTAGCATAAGTATCCACGTACTGAAATTCACGATGTTCTTTTAAAAACACGATGGTCTTAGAAGACACAAATGAATTTCAAATAAATTAAAACTAGCTGCCCTACCTACGATGGCATTACATGTACACCTGACCAAGCTTCTTCAGGTCTTCAGACAGATCTGAAAAAATCAGAACGACGTTCGGAACAGCAGCCAGGAATAAAAAAATTAAACTACGATCGAAGTTAATGATCTGACAGATACAGTACTTTCTAAATGCAAGCCACTTGGCCACGCCGGGCGCGCCGCCGAGTCCGTTCCTCTCTGCCGCACACAACTCTTCCGTTACAACGGCGCGGAGGCCCGCCGAGTGACAGTCCGTGTTTGCAACCTCTCGTGCTGCATGCCCCCGCAGTTGCACAACAGACGGCTACAAGAGCTCCACTGTGGATGGTCGTCTGCCATCTATCAGGTGCACTCCAGCTGACACCTCCAATAATACCTGCGCTATTGGCCAGAAGGTCCATCCACGTAGGGCAGAAAAGTGTGTTGGTATTAACACGGCTTATAACCGTCGGTTGTTCGTTCGAAACCCTAGAGAAGACGCTATAATAATAATAATAATAATAATAATAATAATAATAATAATAATAATGGTAATAATAATAATAATAATGGTAATAATAATAATGGTAATAATAATAATGGTAATAATAATAATAATAATAATAATAATAATGGTAATAATAACAATAACGACAACAATAACAATGATAATATTGATAAAAATATTGATAAAAATATTGATAAAAATATTGATAAAAATATTGATAATAATATTGATAATAATATTGATAATAATATTGAGAATAATAATCTCTAAATTTTCGACTTAAAATATTATGTGTCGGTTAAAAATAAAATCTCTTGCGGCTTGTAAGTGACCAAGAAGCAGCTCCAGTGACTTTGAGCGACTCCTCAATACATAGGGCAAATATAGGCTGTTCCTAATAACGCACGAGTTCTCAATAACGCGGAAGTTTGGACAAGCTCTTACATAAATTAAGCGGAACAAATCCCAGTGCTCCAATGACTATTGATCCACCTGTGCTTTTACTCCCCACATCCGGCTGATCTCGGATTTCCAAACTGTTTTGTTTAAGAGGCTTCTCTGTCTCCTTAGCCCCTGTAGTTAAGCTGTACACATGACTTTTGAGATAAATAAAAGAATATATCTTTCACTAATTATAGGGCTGGTCCCTCTGTAAACAGCAAATTATCGTCAAGAATCAGTGAACTTGTTTAATTTTTAATTTTCAATAAATTTGAACTAAAAATAGTTAAATACAGACTCAGACCTTCAACATTTCCCAGACTTCCATCCTTAAACTTAAGTACCTCTGGAGTCTACTGAAATCACGAATCTCTCAAAAAGAGACGAAAGAGTAAAAGTGCAATAAAATTTAAAAGACAGATTGATGTAAACTTAAAGGAGCACTGTGACAGTAGAAATCTCGACAATCATCACATCATAACTTAGCTTCTTCCGAGCGTAACAACAATCGACAAGCCCTGAAAGTGCCCTACATCTGCGATCAAACCTGATGAAACACAGTGCACCATCTGTCGGCGGCAAAATGGCCATTCCAAGAGGGTACAATTCAACAGCCGGACGGGGCAAGAGACAGCTGTCATTTCCGAGTCGTGCATTACTTTCCAGAGCGCTTGGACGCCTATAGAGGTTACTTTCAGCACATCTCGCATATGTCGCACGGCGTCATGCTTCACACACAGTAAGCAGTCTTTCCTCTGAAGAAACTTCAAAGCAACACCGATTAAGCTATTTGGCCAAATAGACGCTACACTAAAATCTGAATAGAACTTGAAATGTGTTTAGAAATAGAGAGCTTTTAGACAAATAGACATTTAACGACAAAAACTGTTTCAAGAAACTTCGCTATTCACTGCAGAAATTTCAAACAAAAATTAACTCCTCTAACAAGATAATTTTTCAAACAAAGATGAGTAAGCTGAAGCTCAACATACGTATTAAATGTGACCCCAAATAATAGCCAATCTTACCATGCACACGAATTGTTCTTATTCATTTTCTTTACAGCGTCAATGACTTTACAGCAACCGTATGGTGGACTCACGTTTCTTCACTTAGGTACAGATTGTCTCACAATGACTAGCAGTTTCACCCATCAAACGACAATAAGCAGATAGACGTCTTTCATCTCGTTTTTCTTTCTCAAGGTAGTTGGTTTCGTAATGCAGGATGTTTTCTCCACTTAAATTCTCTAGAAGGAAATTCAAGAAGTTTTAACAAAAGCAATATCAGCCTACACGTTAACAATAAAAAGCGGAAACGACCCATGAACTGAACACTATGTAAGCTTATGGGGAGTTTGAAGAGAATTTCTAGTGGAGTCATTACTAGCTTTCGAAATTTCTTTTAAGATTATTAGAATTGTAAGAATATGAGCAATAGCTATGATAAGTATTACAATAAAACAGGATGACAGCTTATTAGAAAGAAAGAGAATAAAATAATGATTTTTAAATAAGAGATATTTTTTATAAAAAACATGATTATCTCTTTGGTATATGTTGTGCAGTTTGGCGCATATAAACTTGAAGGATGCAAAACTGACGAAAGTGTAATTCTCTCTTCCGTTAGAATTTATTCGAGGCTTCACAAAGCTCGCCAGGTAATACATTTCCTTGAATAAGCATTGTAGCGTTTTAAACTGAAGTCTGTCTGCAAGCCTTAGGTCATTCATAACTGGACGGTGCGATTTAAGACAATTGCAATGCTTCGGTTTATTTGCTGAATTTATCGGAAGCTGGGAATCGGTAAATTTATCAGAAGTAAATAAAAACATGTCAATAAGTAAAATTATAGAGCTGGTAGTTTGAACTATTACCAGCAACTTCGATGTTTATGTGAAGTCAACCGCTTACGACAGCATGTCTCGAATTTGACTTAACTCCTAGAAGACAGTAATGCCAACATTTCGACATATTTTACTGTCCTATCCATTCGACATTCCTTCTTCTGCCTTGAAACCCTTGTGGATCTGAAGCAACTGGGTGCTGGTAGATCGCAACGGTTACACATTGTGAAATTAAAAATTGCACTGACCTCAAATCCACAGGATTTCTCGAAGGTAATCAATCAAATTTTCATGACTGAAATGCGTTCACAAAATTTTCGAACCTGGGTTCCGACTTGATAGTAGGAAATTGTGTGGAGTTTATGAAGTCTTCACCAGTAGAAAGCTCAGAGGTAGCCTTATTATTTTTCATGAATGTTTCATAGTTCTCATAGTTCGTTATGCTACATAGATACATTTATTTATATCTTTACAATTACAAATTTCATATTTGTTGTAGCACTGCACATGATCAGCATGTGGCGGAAAACATTCTATATGCTATAGCTGAACGATGTTGGGAGAGGGTCAAAGTTTTCTCTAAGGCATTAGACACCAGAACAAGACAACCAGAAAGGCAATATGAAATAAATATTAAGGAATCTGAAGTACAGCAGCGGCGAAGCAAATGACGATATACGTAAAAACATCACAAATAAAATATTTTGTACAGGACTGAACAATTTAGCCCTTTATTCCTTGTCCATTTAGTCCATGTCCTTGAGTCGGGCAGTGCAAGTGCACAACACAGCACAGAAAGCACAGCATTATAAGTAGGGGCGGTTTTCGATGACCTAAAACATTGCCAAAAATGATCAATAAAATGTTCTTAATATGTTTTAAAAGTGCCCTAAAAGCAAAGAAAAATGACTTTAAAATTTTGATCAAAGCCAGTTCAGATGAACAACTGATTCTGTTGGGTATGTTATTAATGCAATAACAGCTTCTTCCTTTCGTTCAAGTTAACTCAGCTTGCAGACTTTTGGTTTGGACTTTTCTTTACCAGGAAATTTGTGTTTATAGTTATCCCGAAATCTGCCGAACCGACAATACCGCTGATAGACGTCACAAGAATCTTAGATTACATTATCATAACGGCCGACATTGCAATTTGAGCAAAGAAATCAAATAAGCTACCCAGGAATACTCTGGAGAACATTTGTTGCATCTGGTGAATATTATTTGAAGCAAGTGCCATTAAAATGATCTTAAAATCGACGAAATCAGTGAAAATGCTTAAAAATGATGGAAAAATATAAAAATGACTTATTAGTCGAAATCGACGAAAAATGGAAAATGTTTATAAAAATTGGTTCTTTCCTTTTACCAAATTTAAAGTCAAAAATAAAAAATTAAAGTCTAAAATTAAAAGAAGAAAATATATTTCATTAAAATTCGCCCCTTAATTATATTCGGCAGTATGCTGAATGTCATGATGACTTCTGGTAGCAAGAGTCACTGTTTCGTTGAGAGGAAGTGATGTTAAGAATAGTCCGCTCTAGAGAACAGGATGTCTTCTGCTGAATAACATTAACGTATTCTCGCGGAAGATACGATTAACCCGAAACTAGGTGCGTCTCGTTTATAATTTCCAAAACCCCAAATGTTCAAACGAAATGTTCAATCCACATCGCAGAATTTGGAAAAGAAACTCGTGGGTTGGCAAACAGGATTCTGTTTACTGGTCACTGGTCAAACCTAGATCCAAGGGAACACTCAGCAGCAGTCAAAGGCCATGTGGGAGCGAGATTGAAAATATGATCGCGAGATTGAATAGGCCACATGTATGTATATAATTCAACACATCCAGAATTCGTGAAAAAATGAAAACTAGTTTTCAATGTTTACAAATTGAGTGTGTGTGTGTTTTTTTCCAAAATGTTCGTGACTCAGCTTATCCAATTTCATTTACCTTTATTTTTTCGTCAAAAAACATTAAAAACGTAACGGATGGGGGAGAAGTACAATCAACACACGTTTTCTTGAGCGCAAGACTCAGTACTATTTTGCTACGCAGAATTGAATAATTAATAATGGCACTATCAACGTATAATTATCAACATTTGAAAACTATATATTTTCGCTCCCGAGTAACAGAAAATTTGCATCGATGAAACAACTACAGATTTGATTTTATAGTATTGCTAACTAAAGAGATACCCACACCCCCGGCTCTATTCCTACATGTAACCACAAGGAGAGCTCATCAGAACATGGGCATGGTGAAAAGTTACATTCATATCAACAAGAAAATCTCAGCACTTGTCCAATTCATTAAGAATTGGACGAAAAACCTGATCAAGAAAGGAAGAAATCCGAAACTTAACATAACGCTTCGCCACTGCCTGCTGGGAGGTTCGTCCTCGGCCGAGGAGCTCGGGCACCCCGCGGCAGGCAGCGGTCCCCAGCAGGCCACGACGAGCGGCAGCCTGCTTGTGCTGCCAGATGGAACCGCGGCGCTTCGCAGACCCGTGATTCATTCCGCTCGAGTCTCACCGACACGCACGCGAGTTCAACGGACACACGAGTAACCACGATTTGTTCTGCCAGTATTTTCGGCGGCTGAAATTTAGTGTGAACATCTTTTTCCTTGTACTATCCTTTGGTCCACCCATTTTTGAGCATAATTCTGCAGTAAAAAGTATAGACGACTCATTTGCATAGTCTTACATTAGACTCATCGGTTCATCCATATAATGTTATCAGTCGGCAAAGTACTTTAAATCGACAGACCGATAAGAAAATTTTACATACACACATCCTCCCATTCACGTGATTAAGAAACACATTCGTCTACGAGAGAGTCAATTTACCTCACTTAAGGTCGACCCCAATACGAAGTCTGTACTCCAGCAAGGTTCCAGACTTAGATTTTCGGACCCAACCGAGAGCCTAAGAAACACTAGCGCACCGAAAGCCTAGTACACTATCAACAGTCTAACCTAGTGCAGACTATCGAGCAGTATACAAAGTCTTATTAAAATGGCATGATAGGCTTTATCGGAGTCTACAATTAAAAATTTCTACTGATGCATAACACGATATGGTATTTACCAACAGCTGAAAAACAAGTCCCAAGAGTTGCAAATAGATTAAAGAAAACACAAATAACCACTAAGCGCACTCTACTGTAACAACCTATTATCAGGGTTCCAAGTTTTGATGCTGGCAAAGCCGCGACGTACCATAGCCGTTGTTGGCTGGAGAGAGCCAAGGGACTCCCAAGAAAATACACACTTGTCAACACCGTATATCAAACAAAACTCTCCAGTCAAGGCACATTTTCACCACTGTTCATCATACGGGCAAAATCAAGTTCTCATCTGTAACCAAGAGCTTGCATATCCGAACTACTTAGATCACATCTAAGCCACGTCACGAACCGCTCCTAGATGGTTGGTCGGCAGTCCCAAACGATCAACACCTCGCGGAATTATCACATAGTAACATAACCGAGCTCCTTCATTTCCACAACAAATAAAAATACGTGTCGTTATCTTCATTTCTGAACACACTCCCGCCTGCAAAGGTGGCTTCGGGCATCAAACGATGTCATTGCAGTGCCTCTGACTGGAAGGTCCTAGGCTTCGACTACCATCGGTGGCAGAGTTTTCGGCACTAGCTAGACTGTTAGGTCGAATTCAGCCGCTGTCTGGAGGAGAATTCTAGCGGCCAGCTGCTCTGATCGGTAGTTTTCCGTGGTTTCTCCGATCTACAACAGGCAAATGCCGAAGAAATACCCTAATAAACAGGTGTCGGACCGCATCCGATCTTTTTTTTCTTCCTTGTCCTATCCTCACTCTTACTTACATACACATACATTCACATACACTACACTACCACACATGCCAGGAGACCGGTCGGGAGGCTTCGATATTGTCCCTGCTGGGACGGTGTCCCGCTGTTGGGAGATACCCGGTTAGGGAAAATCCCCGTAAGCCGATGTAAGTCGGTGACCGATCTCGCCAATCGACGGGGAAGATCACCGCCATCAACCGCAATTAAAACATGCACTACACTTACGGGACTGATGCCCATAGCCGTGACGCTCCTGGAATCACTAATTATTCAATGCTGAAACCTCTCCGTTTATTATTTTTAAAACAACCCCGTCTCCAAGAGAACCTCGGCCCATCGGTCTATTCCATGACCGACATCCGGCACTTACGTCGCTGGCAGTCGAAGAGCGAGGGCCGGCGGCGGCTGGGGCGCGGGATGCGCGACGCGCGGAAGCTGCCGCCGAGGCGGAGGCGAGCGCCGCCGCGCGCGGCCAGCGAGGGCGGCGGCGGCGGTGGGCGGTGCCCGCGGAGCACGGCCAGCGTGGACGCACACCTCCACCCACGGACACAACTCCAGCGGCGCGGGCGGCGCCGGACAGACTGACGCGCGCGCCTCCAGGAGGAGCAGGCGGAGGCAGCCCGCTTGTGCCGCCGCTCGGAACCGCCGCCGCCGCCGCCGCCGCCGCCGCCGCCGCCGCCGCCGCCCCCGCGAGCTAACAGGGGCGGCGCCGCGACGCTCCGCCGCCCGCGCGTTCGCTCGCTCGCGCGCTGCCCCGGTTAGAGGCGCCACACGCGGGTGCCGGGCGGAGGTAGTGCAGGTGGCGGGGGCGAAGGTGGAAGACGGAGAGGGGCAATGGAGGAAGGAAGAATGGTAGAAGAGGGTGGCAGGGAGTGGCAGATGAGTGGCAGAGGAGGAGTGGTAGAGGAGGAGTGGCAGAGGAGTGGAAGAGGACTGGAAAAGAAAAAAGAGGGATAGATGTGCGGACAAGTGATGGCGGGGGAAGCTTATGGAAATGGTGGTGGCGATAGCTTAGCAACGAAGTCGAGTGTTCTGATAATATTGAAATGAACCAAACTTTTGGGCACGATTAACTTTATAAACTCAGCAGCATTAAACATTAAACATTTTTATAATTCGTACTTTTCCTTTTTTCGTAAGGCATTTTAGTCAGGAAACGCCAATTTTTAAGCGCAGGAAATACTGAGTTTACTACCGTTAAATCCCTGATGTATCTTATATGCAATTTTTTTTTTCCATAGCTCCTTATTGGAGAGGGCCAATTGCATCTCTTTCCACTTTTAAGGACTTGCGATTGAACTTGCTGAACTCACTTGTTTGCGAACTTCTGCTGAGCCACTCCTGAAAGTTCGCCAGTTCGATCACATCGTTATTTATAATCCCCGTAGGAGGATACAACTTGGAATGTCTGTCAGCATGCAAATGTTGGCCCGCCATGTCAGGCAGTCTCGTTTCTTCTCAAAGAAACATATAACACCGACATGATATTTTGTAACATTTTTCAAACGAAAAAAAACTTTTTAATTAGATACGAACCTAGAGATATGAGATTATTATAAGTAGAATTACTTTCAACATATATTGATTTAGCTGAATATATTAAATTGATTTCAGGTTCTTTGTCCATTTTTAAATGGATTGCTACTGACTTTTTCTCACTCAGCCTTTTTGTTCACACGTTGTTCTTTGCTCATTAAAAACAAAGTCAGTCTCATGTTTCAACTCATTATAGCAGAAAGTATTTGTTTTCTCAAAGACACGTGCGTGTTTTTCCATGTAAAAAGAGATGGTACACCCTCACGTAACCTTCTAGCAATCTTTAACCTCACTTCAGTTAACGAAATTTGAAATTTTTAACATAATCGTAATCTTTCTACTACACTGGCATGAAAAATTACTGCTCAAGGTGAGGCACTCCTCAAATAAAGTAAATATTTGTAAAAAAACTCTTGAAATGGTAAATTTGAGGAACGAGAAGAAATAAATTTTAAAAACATGTACGCAGTGCTCCGCAGGCCCGTACCTTTGTCGCCTTGGCATGCGCATGTTCCAACATGACTCACAGATAAAACTAGAGAGAAATTGGATGCGCAGAGATCATGAAATGTCGTCATCGTCAATCGCGAGCTACTAGTAGCTCGCAGAGAAACTTTCGGTAGATTGCAGTCATACTCAGGCTGTCTAACCTGGAGATGCTCCACTGAGCCGAGACTGTTGACTCATGATGCAGCTTATTCTCCCGCAACTGTCACTATCAGTCTCATAGTTGATTGTATGAGCTTGATATGTCCATGTATACATCGTATATTTGAAAATGTGTTTAGTTTCATGGAAGTTTTTATTTCTGCCCTGGTTTCTTTCGGTAACTCGCAATACGTTTCAAAAACAGAAAATTTGCTCAGAAGCTTCGCAAGATGGCGGTTACTGTGTTAGCGTATGTGGATACAAGCCTACAATTCAAGCTCAGTAGATCTCATGCCAAAAATTAGAATAGCCTGAGAGATTTTCGAACTATCGAAATTGTACCAAGATCAATATAAGGTCTACTCCGACTTACGGCATGGCATGCCCTAAGTACAACCACTGGCGGTTGCAGGGGCGGGGGGCTTGGGGGGCATGACCTCACCGAAAAGGCCTAGAGTTTTCGTTTACCTTGATTTATTTGGCAAAATTGTTTTAAATATTGATGTCCAAATTATGTAATTGTTTAAATAATAATATTGTATAGTATCATATCTACATTTCGTAAATTATATACAATATAATAACAAATATGTTTATTATTTAACAAAAATGTACGAACCCCCACCCAAATGATAAGCTGGATCCACCCCTGGGCCCAACAATGTATTGTATCTGTTTTCGTGTTTCTGGAGCGTACAAACACTAAAAGCTAATCATACATTGCTTCCTCCTTTTCTGCGTTGTCATCTTGTTTGCTTGGCGCTCTTACCAATATTTATCATCGGGCATGTGACGGTCAAAAGGCATGGAAATTGACGGATAATTAGGATATGTCACGGTTGTACGGGTCTGGTTCCATTAAACGATAGATGTCAAAAGAAAGAAATACGAGTTTTCGGGGTGTTGTGGGGGCAGAAATGGATTGTCAAGGAAGACCTTGTGAAACTCTTCCACAAAACCAGTTGTCAATCAAAAATTAAGAGAACATTGGAATTGCTCAAGAAACTAACGTCCCAGACAGAAGGTTAGTATCTCCATTCAGTGATCAACAGGACGATGCATTTTCTTGTGCTATCTGGCTTCACTCCACAAAGTTTGTCGTGAACAAAACTAGTTAGCAGAAGGGATTCAATGGCTTCTCTGACTTCTGACGCTCATTCTATTACGTGTTCCGTCTTCGTGTGGATTGTTTAACACTGATGACCTACATCAAATTAAAAAAGTGTGCAATGAGGTTACATTTTTCTTAATTCTGAACATATCATGGTTTTCATCCTTAGCTGAGCAGAACTCCTAAACCGTCGATTCTAATAAAAAAAGACCTACCAAATCAGAATACTCGTTTCTCCAACACATACGAGTCATCGTATTTCACTTCACTGTATATATTGTCATTCACATGACATTTCATTTCAGATTGCGATCGAACACGATTAATTATTATATCACCAATTGCTACATGCCAAACAATTGGAATGAAGTCACGCAGTATTCTGTTTGTATGCAGATTCACGGATCCATCACGACAAAGCGACCGTACCATTTGATCAGCGGTATTTAACCGGCAGAAGCCCCTCCGCTATCAGGAAGTTGGAATCTCCCTCCCTGCGGGCATGCGCGTAATCCACCTCCCCGACACATATCTCGCGGAGCAAGTCTCTCGAGGGCGTCGGAGGCGGCGGGACAGGTACCCGTGCGAGCGAAGTGGGGTGGCGTGGGGTGGGGTGGTCTGGAGCGGCGAGAAGTAAAAGCGAGACGCGGCGAGGACGACACGAAAAGTGCGGGCTCAGTGGGAGGCAAGGGGATGGGAGACCGTGCGAGATTATAGTGGCCAGGACGAGGGACGGTATGACCTGGCGTGGAGCAAAAGAATATAGGGCGGGGAAGGGCGATTTAGGGCGCGACAGGAAGGCGTCGGAGTTGGGTAGGACGGGGAGGGCTGGAGGCGGTGTTGGTCGGGTCGGAAAGGGGGAGTGTTGGACGGGGGCCGTAGTACGGTATAGATGGGTAGGAGACTGAAGGGAGGGGGCGGGGTGGGCGATTGTGATTCGGGGCGGGACGGGGTTTGCGCACGCAATGGTGCGACAGGGGCAGTTGTAAGGGCCGTGTAAGGAAGAAAGGGGGCGGAGGCGACGTTGGAGAAATCCTCCAAGGTCGCAGCGGAGCAGCAGTCGGGTGGGGAGTGAGCGGGGTGACGGGCGAGGCAGAGCGGGGGTGGGAGCGGGGGTGGGGGTGGGGGCGGGGGCGGGGACAGACGCTGAGAGGCTGAGGGAGGGAGGGGCGCGTCGCACGCCAGTGACGGCACGCGAGCCTCAAGGGAGGTGCGTGCGGCGCCCTGCGACGGAATCGATCCCGTGACCCCGGCGCGCACAAGGTCGTCTGCGCGTCGCGACACGCCAGGGGAAGGGGAGGGAGGGGGTGGGGGCCGCAAGAGGTCGGACGCGTCGACGGCGGCCGTAGCAGGCCACGCGGGGGTGTGGCGAAGCAAAGATCCAGACGCATCGCAAGGGAGCTAGATGGGATCGAGACTGGACGCCATGGAGAAGGATGAGATGGGGTGCTTGGGTCAGGCAGAGTTGGGTGGAATTTTTTAGGGTGGATTTGGACTTGGTGATGTTTGTGAGGATCGGTGGGATGGGAGTACGATAGGGTGGAGAACGTTACTGTGGATGGTATGGTAAAGTGGAATATGATACAGTGGGATATGGTACAGTGGGATATGGTACAGTGGGATATGGTACAGTGGGATATGGTACAGTGGGATATGGTACAGTGGGATATGGTACAGTGGGATATGGTACAGTGGGATATGGTACAGTGGGATATGGTACAGTGGGATATGGTACAGTGGGATATGGTACAGTGGGATATGGTACAGTGGGATATAGTACAGTGGGATATAGTAAAGTGGGATATAGTAAAGTGGGATATAGTAAAGTGGAATATAGTAAAGTGGGATATAGTAAAGTGGGATATAGTAAAGTGGGATATAGTAAAGTGGGATATAGTAAAGTGGGATATAGTAAAGTGGGATATAGTAAAGTGGGATATAGTAAAGTGGGATACAGTAAAGTGGGATACAGTAAAGTGGGATACAGTAAAGTGGGATACAGTAAAGTGGGATACGGTAAAGTGGGATACGGTAAAGTGGGATACGGTAAAGTGGGATACGGTAAAGTGGGATACGGTAAAGTGGGATATGGTAAAGTGGGATACGGTAAAGTGGGATACGGTAAAGTGGGATATGGTAAAGTGGGATATGGTAAAGTGCGGTAAGAAAGGGTACAATTTGATAAAATGGGACACAATAGATGAGGCTATGAAGTTTGCGTTATGAAGAGAGGAAGGGATGAGAAGCATAGTGGGGCTGTAGTGATGTAGGATGAGATGGAGAGGGTGGGAGATGTGATAGAGTGAGGCGAATCCCTTAGCGCTTGACCTGTCAAAGGTCGCGGCCTGTTTGTGAGCAGCGAAAGCTTTCGTGCCGCCACCCAGCCCCTCACTCTCCACCCCTAACTACCGTTCCGTTGCGAGGGAAACTACCGCATATTACAAGGAGCAGACGAAGTTTAAGGTGCGCAAGCTGACGAAATCAAAACTTCCTGTAATACTGAATGGATGGTGGGCTGCTCATATGAAGGTGTGGTCTGCTCTCCGCGAAAAACTTTTTATTAATATCTTGACTAAACTTTTGACTCAATGGCTACATCACTTATGTCTAAAGTAGGGTGCTTATGTCCTCTCATTGACCCCTTCAAGTTTTCAAATCTTGCTTTAGATCTTAAGCTTAGTAAATGAAGCCTTTATTAGGGTTAATACAAAATCATCTTCGAAGAAATGCGGATTGAGTATGAGAAGTAAGAAATTAGAGAACCTCAACAATTCGCATTCCTGTAGGAATGCGATTATATATAATTTTACATAATACAGTTTTATGAATGAATAATAATACTTAATGACTATTATTCGTATTCGGAAGTATATTCAATTAGTTTGACATTGTTATAGTGTTTTTTTAGTTCCATACCTAACGTTTAACACAGTTAAAGCATATTAGTATGAGTGAGCGAAGGGCAAATCTTGTGAAATTTCATATATAAAGGAAAAAAAATTGGTCTTCCACAAACTGTACAAAGATCACAAAACAAGTTTTTCAGGGTTCATTTTTCTATATTTCGAACATTTGTTCTGAATACATGACAACGTTGAGTCGTCACCGAGATGGAAACAATAGGTATTTTAGTTCTGCTTGCATTGCAGCCTCAGATGTGTTCAACTTCTGTGCAGAAATGACAGCTCCCTTTCCGATTTCTGTGTTAAAAGCAGCATTATGATTTTTTTTATTAGAATTTGAGATTGATTTATGGTGTTCATTTTTAAAGTCAGACAAAGTTATAGCAAGAGAGAAACCATATTATTAGATGAATCTATCATTATTGCTGACAAGTGTATAGGCTCCAGGAAATGGGCTACACAGGCTTACGGAAATAGATAACATCTAACCCGGTAAATTCCACATACTGATATTGATCATATATACTTAAAACCACATAACGAATAACTCTTGATAAAATTCCTTCTAGTCACAACTTCCTTCCTGAAGTGGAAGCTATTGCATTTCTCCTCAAGGTATGTAAATGATAATTCAGTCGCACTCTTTGGTAGAATTCACAACCACCACGAAGACTTTTCGCACGAAGACCTTAGAGCAAACCAAGGACTACCAGACTTGTTTTTCCTCAGTCATTAAGTCAGCGGCGCACATTCCTTTATCGTTACGGATCCTTTAGCTGTTTAGTGGGATATTGAAGATTGAATTCTATGAAGTGATACAATGTCTCGTGCTGTCTTAATAAGTCTAGATCCAATCAATCAGAGCGATTATCACATTTGTTGTATCAGTATACTAACAATGTTAAACATTCTACATATCATGTGCTGCATTCAAACTAATGGAGAAATGCACCTGCATCTTCATGGACATTTACAATATCGTTTTGTATTACCACACTGAGTATATTAATCACTTATTATAATTACATAGTTATAATGTTATTAACGTATTAATAACTTGCTATTTTTTATCGTAAGCAGACAATTTAACTTAAATCACCTCTCGTCCGCCTGCTGTGAGTAAAGACATTTATAAAATGTACAGCTGAATTTCCCCATTAAGATCTCAGAGCTTTGTTTAACTCCTCAGATCTAACCTTCACACACTGCGATTCGCGTACTAGTAGTTTCTCACATACCTTGTATTAGAAAAGTTGAGCAATAAACATTTGTTCCTAATCAATGCTAGAAATTTGAAGATGTGTGCCTAATTTTCAAAAGGTCTCCTGATTAATTGAAAATGAATACTGCAATGACATAAACAGTTATTTTGGAGGATTTCTTCTCTCCTCCGGCTACTTAAAAGGAATCAACACAACAATAATCAGCTCGACTTTTATGAATGACTTCAATAGTTCTACAGACGACAATTTCACTTTAATTTTAATTAGAATACATAAAGGAACAAGTCTTTAAATTGCCACGAAGTGTACACAGTGAAGGTGTACCCGCTTCATCCGAGCATGACTCAAATCGCAGGGACTTTCTGTGCCAACCCAACAGTTGATCTCTCCTTGAAGTTCGGCTGGTAGCGCAGCGTACAACTTCACTTCTCACCCGAACTCTGATGACATTGAACTGATCCTGATTGAGTTGATATAGAACTTAGCTCTCTTGTTGCCACTGAGCCTCAAAAATAATATATTTTCTTCACAATATCTTCAATTCCACTATCATCAGCCAAGAGGTTGGTCCGGCATCACTGGGCAAGAAGCGTGACCGTCTAGGTGCGAACACTGATATACATAACAAACCTTTGGTAGGACTAATCGTCAGGAATATTCCGAAAGCAATACTACTCCGCCTCGGGGGCAGGGTGTTTCTAATGTTGATGGATTTCGCCCAGATACATTTTCCTTTCCCTTCTAGCTGACACATTTTCCTTTCCCGCCCTAGCCAACCAAGCAGGAATTAAGATACCCGGTGATCCCGACCTAGCAGGAGTTAGAGTCCCGGTGCTCCGCACCTACTGACCCATATCCTGGCCGTCCCCTCGGCGCCCACCGGTCTGACGGCGGGACGGGGTGGGGCAGAGAGATGAAACGAGGCGGGGAGGTGCCGTTGGGAGCGCCGGGGAGGGGAACGATGATGGGGCGGGGAGGTGAGTCGTAACAGGGAGGGGCAGAGCGGGGGCGAGCTGAGGTAACGAAGATCGGAAAGGGGAGATGGGATAGGAAAGAGGGTTGGCGAGGTGGGTTAGTGCAGAGTGGGAGGAGGTGGGGTAGGACGGAGGGTAGGATGGAGAGATATCTTAGAGCAGAGCGAGTTGGGAAAGGGTAGAGCAGGATGGAGAGGTGGGGCAGGGTAGCGTGGAGGGAGGCGGGGTAGGGGTGAATGGGGTAGGTTGAGGTAGGGTTGAGTGGGATGGGGAGGGTTGAGTAGAGCGGTGGTAGGGCGGAGTCGATTCGAGAACCGGAGTAGGGCAGAGAGGGGCGAGGAGAAGAGGTATGGCAAACCGGGGCTGGGGTGTAGGGTATGGCAGAGCGAGTTCGAGAAATGGAGTAGGGCAAAGCGGGGCGAGGAGGTGAGCTACGGCAGACCGGGGCGGGGCGGTAGTGTACGGCAAAGCGGGGCGAGGAGTTGAAGTAGGACAGAGCGGAAGGGGATGTGAGGTAGGATAGAGCGGGTTCAAGGAGTGGAGCAGAGCGGTTTCGCGAAGGACAGAGCGGGATGAGTAGTTGGGATAGAGATCCTGCTCGAGAAGTGGAGCAGGGCAGAGCGGATTGGCGAAGGGCAAACCGGGCGCGGAGGTAGGGTGGGGCTGACCGGGGCGGCGAGGTAGTGTAGAGCAGAGCGAGTTTGTGAAGTAGGGAAGAGGGTAGAGCGACTAGGCGAAGGGCAGAGCGGGCCGAGGGGGTGAGGTAGGGCAGAGCGGGACAGAAGGTGCGGTGGGGGCGGGGCGTTTGGAAAGTCGTTACGATGCAGCTCGATTAGAATACAAGGCTTTCAAGCGCGCCTTGCGTCAGCGCAAGCCAAGCAAGCCGAGCCGAGCTGAGTCTGGTTGAGGGGACTCGCAGATGCTAAACAGCGAGAGGAGGGACGGGGACCGGGGCGGGGGAAGGAATGCATGAATAATGGCTGGTAATGGCTGACGAGATGCCACGCGATGGTAGTAGAGTTCTCAGAGAACATTCGTGAACGTTGTCTCTCTCTATTGATCTTCACTGTCCCAGGGTGGTATTAAGTGCTGAATTGATGAGCGAGTCGGGGCAACGTTAGGGAGTGATGCTGACTAGTAGAATGTTCACTTGACACATTTAACCCGATTTGGGGGAGAGAATGCCGAATAGATTACGAATCCTGTGAAGACGCTTATCCCGCAATGAAAACTTATCCTGCTTATGAAAACTGATTTATCGTACATCAAGTGAAAGCACTAGCAGAACTCGAGTAATAAATTCAGATTCAGTATGATAATATGCCATCATGTAAATGTCGACAACCGGGTCGACAGCCAAGAACATTCGCATGTCACAATTTTAATTCACATTTTATAAACATTGGAACATTTTACATAAATCCTGGGATTACCGAATTGAATTTGTAATAAATCTGGCCCACAACGGACGAAATAAAATGATGCGTCAAAATAGGTTAAAGGTGAACAATGTAAATGATAAAGTCTAGTTGAAAAATAAGGGAAAATGATAAGAAAATATTTCTACCACAAATCAAATGGAGTGACCGAAGTTCGATATCATAAATTTAAAACAGCAAGTGTACTGAATTTCTGGATCAGATGTTACTAATTCGATCTTATTAATGCAGTGAATTAATTCTCGGCATATAGAGTACAAGTATTTCCTTATGAAAAAAAAAACTCACTTCGATAGTTCGACAATGTGAGAAGTACCATTGGACTGACACTTGTCGTACTTTATACAAGCATCACTCATCTAAAACTATTTCATCGCGTCTAGTCTTGAACGTTCATTGCGAAAGCATCACAAATGAAGTGTCGGGAATCAAGGTAGCAATAGAATCTGAATCACTAGCTCCAGAAGCAGCTGCGAAAGTAGCCTACGTTGCAGAACAAGATGAGATGATGGACGAGGGTCGCTCTTTCCGGAAATAAGTAATCAAGTCGATAAGGCAGAAAGATAGTAGCAGCTTTCGCATCCGCTCTAAATGAAATCCAACTTCTCTGCTAGAGTCGCGAGCTTGCAATAATTTGTGAGTCCGCCAAATTTGAAGGCGCTACTTTTTAGGTATCGCGCATGTATACACATCAGAAAATAAAGCGCCCACGGCCTACTTCAGATTTAGACATAGAATACAAATAGGGTTGCCAGATGTGCACTATTTGAGTGAACTGTTCACTTTTTTTAATTATTGATTCACTCATGAGAAAATGAGAATAATGAACATGTAAAAAGATCTTTTTTAAACTCGATTAGAACTAACTTTGTCCTGTTGGGAATCCTGGGTATCGCGCAGGTTGTCTATCACTTGTCTTAGTTTTGGCTCCAAATGTACTGAAATTGTTTTAATATTATGCATCAGTTCCGGACTTCGCTATGGATTGAAGGAATGCTAACACCGAAAGAATTTTCAGTGGTATGGAAAGTGTTTGGATCGACGAACGCAACAGAAAGGAGTTTGAGTCGGTTTTACTTTTTTTTTTTAACATTCCGTTTAAGTGTACGGAAGTTGAAGAATTACTCAAGTAGACGTTTAAAACGTTGTAACAGCTACTTAATCAAGCAAAAACATTGTCGAAAATAGTTACTTGATTGATAAGAAGTCAAATCTTAAGAATGTTACCCAAAGATAATTGTAGTAAAGCAGGCAGCTATGATGTTGATATGTTTAATTATAAATTATTGACTACTTTATCATAATTCAAAGATCATATTAAAATAGATGATTGTTATATTAGTATATGAAAATGTCATTATTAAAAAAGATATCGGTCTTCTCTTATTATTCATTCCTCCCTCTCACCCCTTCAGCCCGGTACACTATTTTCTGAAGACATGACTGGCAACCCTAAAAACAAAAATTTAGATATGATAAAACCAAGTAGATTCGTTCGACTTTACTTCTCTTTTTCTGGTTGGCAACGCCGTTCTGTTTCAATTAATGAAGGCGAATGTATATATCATTGTTGAAATATATGAGTGAAAACCGGTAAGCGGTTTATATTGTACAAAATACGCCGATACAGATTTGTATTAGTACATGCGCTTACGAGGTGGAAAAAGAAGTTCTATGGCCTGTTAAATCCAGGCTTTAATTTTGAAATATGCATAATATTTCCTACGTGTGTCCGACGCAATATATACACAAATTTGAACCTTAAATATGGAAAATGAAATTATTCATTTCTGAATAATTTCAACCAGAATATAATCTGCCGCCACTCTAGGTCACAAATGATATCAGATTGTTAATAAGACCTAGATTATTCTATGACTAATATTCAGACATTTGTGGGTCCAATTACCGTAATCAAATGAGTGAATCCAAAAATTGTAACAAAGATTTCAACATTATTCATAATATGACAAAGAAAGAAACTATTTCGCTCTGATGAAGGTCGGAGAATGGCGGCCGAAACGTTGGCATCTATGCCTAGGACGCGGCATCACCGGAACAGCCAAGTAAATACCGACTCCGACCACGGAAGCCCAGGCTCTTTAGAAAGAAACGCTATAAATTTATTTTTTGTATTTAAGGAACGCTGCCAATATAATACAACATGAAACAATGGCTTCCGTAAATGCAATTTGAACAGCGAAATGGTTACGAATCTTCATCATCAACATAACATACTGAGAGAGAAAAAAAATCGTTTCTTCGAAAAAGCAGACATTCCTAGGCATCACGCAGCTTTGTTTGAACGGACCTCGATTTCGCAGTTATTCCGCGTTTGATGTAGGCTCAAGGCAGCCACATCCCACCTGTTGCTGGCGTGGCGGCGGAGGCGGCGGCGTGCGGAGGCCTGAAAGTGAGCGTGGGATCACGCGCGACCCCGCCCATCCCCCTCTTCCCCCCTCCGTTCCCGTAACTACTCGACCCCGCCCTCTCCCACGGTGGCACCTCCCCTCCCCCTGCCCCGCGCCGCCGGCTGCGCACCTACGGGTTCTGAAGAAACCTCGTGCGAAGTGTTGTGACGCGTTATGGTCCCAAACAAACGCTCGTAACGCGGCGACTACCGTAAGAGGGGAAGAAGCGAAAGTTTTCGACTGTGTAAGACGAGCACGAATGCGCGCGTCTACAAGATTGCGTGACGTGAAATCCGAGCGGATACATTCGGAGCGGAATTGTAGATAAATGTACGGTATACGGCTTTGCGTGTTCGTAATATCTGCAAATATTGCGACAAAAATATGGGAAATATTTTTTTAGGATAATCCCAGAAATCCAGTAATACTGAAGCATATATCATAACGAAGAGACATCGATAAATAACCAAGATATACTTTATTGGTTTTGTATTTACAAAGCGAACTTTCCGCAGTTCATCTTGCGTGCGTGCGACCAAGTGCATAAAATAAAATGACATTAAATCTCTCTGGAAATAGAATAAAACTAAAGCATCTGAACGGTAAATTATATGATACTAAGATGGTACGTTACAGATTTAAAGTTGTGGCGGGAAAAACTTCAAAACAATTAAATATGACACGGGAGATCTGGAGATATAATTCCACAAATTCGTGTAATTTTGTTGTTATGTTACTACTTCTGGGTTGAATGGAATAGCTATTAACGGTAGGTAATGAGCGGGTTGATATAAGTATTTAACTCGCATATAACTACCGTTCGCAATATCAGAAAGAAACTTATCACACCAATAAAACAATTACGAATATTCCTACATAGGAATAATTTAATTTCAACAACACTGAGTAACACATGATCTGCAGTGTGGAATCAATATTCTTGTAAAATCTCACACTCGTGCGTCAGCAATTCACGAAGCGTCGATTAAACAGACACGAGATACACATCCCCCATGAGGGCTGGCAATCATTGTTTGCATCTCCGCTCGCCACGTCGGCGTTAAGGACTGTCACGACGTCGCGTCGGCGACGCTGTCTGCTGCTGCGCAAACACAGAGCCACTGTGCCAGAGGCGGTTCAGAGGTGGTGGATGCGGCGCCAACCTGTCGGAGACGGGCTTGGCGGCGCGGCGTCGCCAGAAGGCCACGCGGACGGGGGCAGGGAACGGCTCTCTAGGCAAAGAGCGGCGCAGCAGAGAGGCATAGGCGCAAAGCGTAGGGATGGCAAAGAAATAAATACATAGAAAAATAATAAATAAATAAATAAATAAATAAATAAATAAATAAATAAATAAATAAATAAATAAATAAATAAATAAATAAATAAATAAAATAGATGTATTTAAAACATCGATGTTTTCAACCAGGAACATCGACATTTTGTTTTCAATGTTTTCTTCACATCGATATTTCCTTGCAAAAATATAGATGTATTTTTAATTTTTTATTTAAAATTATTTTCTTTAAATAAAGGGGTTTAAGCATGTTGTAAAGTAGCAGCATTCCACAGCAATACCGTTGTTTTGCGTCAGCCTCTCTATCGCGCGCATTTCGCCTGTGCAATCTGAGAAAGTTCGGGAGCTGCTCGTGTTGTGAATGTATGTTATCGCCAGGCGTGTCATTAGAGAGCTTGTGCATCCTCGAACGTTAAAGCACAATCACACACAAGTGTTTTAAACATTGATGTTTTTTTCGTCGATGTTTTCATCAAAATCGAAAACCCTTCAGCGATATATCGGAACATCGATGTTTTGGCAAAATTTGCCATCACTAGAGCGGGGCGCTGCGAAGACGACACGCGACGCGAGGAACACAGAGCGGAAACAGGGCAAGTGGCGTGAAAACGCACGATGTAAGTAAGGAAGGAATTTATTAATTGGCTTTAACCTCAGTTATACGTCAGGATACAATTAATCAATAATTATGGAAATAATGAACAATATGTAAAAGAACAATAAGAATACAGCTCTTCAAAAACTAAATTACAAAAAAACTTAAAAGTAATACAATTTTAAACATATTTACATTATAATGATATTAGGAACGTTCACAGGTAACAAATCTTCGAGAGACAACGAGCTCAGACCGGTACAGGGGAGGGCAGGGGCGACGGCGTGCAAGTGGGCGCTGAGTTTGAAGAGGGGACGACGACAGGAGCGCAGATACCAGTGATGCTGATTGCGAGAGTGGCAAAGGCGGGGACACAGCGAGCGAACAGGCGGGCGGGCGGGCGGGCGGGCGGGCGGGCGGGCGGGCGGTGACGAACGGGCGGGCGGTGACGAACGGGCGGGCGGTGACGAGCGGGCGGGCGGTGACGAGCGGGCGGGCGGTGACGAGCGGTGGGCGGTGACGAGCGGTGACGAACGAGTGGGCGAGCAAGTGGGTGAACGATTGGGCGGGCGAGTGGGCGGGCGGGCGAGTGGGCGGACGGTGTCGAGCGAGTAAATGGTGACGAGCGAGCAGGCGGTGACACAGTGGGCGGGCGGGCGGTGACGAGCGGGTAAGTGGTGACGAGCGAGTGGGCGGGCGCGCGGGCGATGACGAGCGGGTAAGTGGTGACGAGCGGGCGAGCGGTGACGAACGAGCGGGCGGTGATGTGTGACCGTGCGGCTGGAGTGGGAGTAGGAGCAGCCGATGGAAGGGGCGGGGCGGGTGGCGCTGCTCTGACGCAACGGATGCCTCTGCGTCGGCTGTTGCTGCGCCTCGGGAACGGCACGACCCGCGGCTCCCCGCGGCAGACTGCGCGCTCCGCCCCCACCCACACCCCACCCCATTCCCCGCTCCGCCCCCGCCCCGCCCCCGCCCCGCCCCCGCTCCACGCATTCCGCCGGAGAAAGCGAGCCGAGCAGCCACGGCGGCCGCGCCGCCGGCGGGATCTACGCCGCCGCCACCGCCCGGGACGCCCCAATACACCACACACCCACAAACTACAAATACTACTACAATTCGTTCCTAATGAGGAACTTAAGTAAGCAGATTCCAAAAAGATTTTACATTACTTTGTCGCTCTTTATCGCACCACAAAGTACATAGTCCACTATTATGCCCGTCTTCTCGTGATGTGTAAGTTAATTTAGGTAGGTATACGAGCATGATATGTTCTGTAGACTGCTCTGAAAATCTATAGCATACAATACTTTCGTATGTTACTAGTCTTGTACTAAGTTAAATGAAGTCGGAAGGTAAACTTCAAGGCGAAACGAAAGAAAAACCGAGTAGATAAAATATCAGGTTCTTAGAGACTCTCAATACTTTTACGGCGCACTATTTTTAGTTATTTTAATATTACCATATAAAATAAAATTTCGAAATTAACTTTGTATATAATTATTACTTTAAAGAAAGTTGCCAGGATGGTCGTGGTAGATTGATTACCTTTTCAGAAATGTCGATGTAAATGTGCTTAGAAATTGGTAGTTTTGTTGCTTACTATAGTCTCCAGAAAAGAGAAGCCGCAAACCGTATTTTGACACCTTCAATTCGGAAAGACATTTTAAAAAGTTTTTAAAGGTGTAATAAAATAAATGATTGAGTTATAAATGAAGCTATTGATGAGAGAGATTTTAACGAGAAACTGAGGACAGTGAAAACATTAAATTTATGAAATTTTAGTTCTACACTAAAAATGTTTACAAATATATAAGAGCCTGTCATTTTTGTTTTCTTCGAAATACTACCATCTAGTGACTGAGAATTTTCAAAACTTAAACTAGTACTAATATCTGTGTATCCCAACAAGATTTGACATAATTATTAATTATGAATTATTCAAAAGGATGCAATTCTTAAGCAATGAGCAATCAATTCAACGAGTTAAAAATGTGATAGAATGTCAACTTCCAAACTTTCTAGAACTATTTCAACATTTGCCGCAGTATTCTACCGACCGCAACTAAGGCCGAGGAGTTAATCGTTGTTTTGGTGGTTTGTTACCACGCATCTACGCGAGAGAGTAAAAATGATATTTTCCAAATAGTATTCTGTTTTAACCGACATAACTCAACCACTGAACCAAACAAAAACCCACAGTCAAACCAACGAAACCGTACGTCCTTTGAGAACAAACGACACAAATGAGTTGCACCTACAGACAAATTTGGTGATTTTTTCTTATACGTATGCAGGATTAAGAAAAGTACTGAACGTCACATAGCCAGTAACACAAATAACTGATTTGCTTATAAACTTGGTTTCTTCGTCGGTTTCTAACCTACAACGGCGTCCGTTATTTAATATTATCAACTTAACGACGTTCATTATAATTTTGACTAAAGTACTGATTTTCAGGGTATTTTTAGTGGAGATAATCGCCAACAATTATCTGCCGACCCCAATCGTCGGATCGTCGTCTCTCGAGAGATCCCGCCGTGCCCGTTTGCGCGCGCGGGGAGAGCGCGGCGGCGCGGTCTTTGGGCCGGCAATTAACCAACCACCCGCCCGATGAGTGGCGCGTGCTCCCGAAAGCTAACTCGTCTTGGGCGGCGATCGCGGCGCCAGGAAGAGCGCGGCGGACGCTCCCGGAAGCGCAGGGGCGCGCGATGCGCGGCGCGCGATACCCCGGGCGAGCGCACGCCCGCGCCCCACGCCCCGCGCCCCGCGCCCCGCTCTACCGCCCGGAAGCAGAGACAATGGAATAGAAATACTGCGGTTGGGGATGCTAGCGATGGCTGGTGCGGGGTTGGAGGTGATTCAGGTGAAATTAGAAATGGTGGTGGTGGTGGTGGTGGTGATGGATGCATTGGTGATGGTGGTGGCTGCGTTTTTCGTGATGGGTGGTGGTGGTAGGTAGTGGTGGTGGTGGTGGGTAGTGGTGGTGGTGGTGGGTAGTGGTGGTGGTGATGGGTAGTGGTGGTGGGTAGTGGTGGTGGGTAGTGGTGGTGGTGGTGGGTAGTGGTGGTGGTGGGGGTGGTGGCGGGTAGGTGGTGGCGGGTTGTGAAGGCTGCGATTTTCGTCATTGTTGCGAAGGCGTTGCCAGTGGTGATGTCGAAGCGATTGGTGAGGACGCTAATGATGACGGTGGCAGGGGTAAGAAAGACGACGACGACGATAATGATAATGACAGGGAAGAAACCAATGGTGGCAGGAGAGAAGCCAATGGTGATGGTGATTGTGAAGCCAGTGATAATGTTCTTTGCAATGTCGCTAATGGTGATGAAGGTGATAGTAATGTCGCCAATGGTAATGAAAGTGATAGGAATGTCGTCTATGGTAATGAAGGTGATGGGAATGTCGCCATTGGTAATGAAAGTGATAGGAATGGAAAATGATTGACAGGAATATAGCGATGTGTTGCCGATAAAAAATGGAAGACAAAATGTTGCGGTGACATCAGGAAGGATAAAGATTACGTTGTCTGAGTTCATGATACGAGTACTAGTGGTGATGAGTGCAGTCATTCCCCTTGGGGAGTCGTTGGGTTCTCAAGAGTCATCCCCATACAATTGCTCCACAGAAAGTGCATGTACTAGATTATTTCCCAATTCACAGGTGTGTGCGATTTTGTTTTGCTCACAATAAACAAGAAAATTGATGAAGGAATTTGCATGTAACGGAATGGTCAGCAAAGTTACGAATCTTATCAACGGTAGTAGAAATGTCAGCGATGGTTCAGGCGATTGACGCTGTCGATAGAACGTACATGCAGGTGATCGGGCGCAGATAGGTACGCGTACACATGCTACGGTGTTGGAAAGTGAGATTGCGTTTGCGGCGGAAATGAAAAAAGAGTATAACATTTCAAATCGTTAGGAAACCAGTAGCATCAACTTCAACTTCCTGTTACAAATTCGTCGAAGAAGAGAGGCTCGGTCGCTTGAGTTATTTACTTTTCAAATTGACTTCTTTAATTGGAAAGACTCTAGTCATGAGCCCTGCTTCTCAGTCCATTAACTCAAGTGAAAATGGTCTTCATTTTTCCAAGGGCCTCGTTACATTTGTGTAACTACCACCCTGCTAAAAACGCTTTGTAATTTCACAACTTCTTCTGCAGACGAGTTTCATTCCCTCCTGATATTCGAAGAAAATTATGTTCTATATTACGATCGTTCTGTATTATGTCGGCGATCGGAAATGAGTAATATGAAACTCCATATCTGAAATGATAGGATTTTTTCTCCATACGGTCTTACTCTAGATGCAGATTGTACATAATGCACATCTTCGCTTGATTTTCAGAATTTATGACTGCCTTTTACGTTTACAAAGGCATATAGTTTGTTTCTTTTCATTCGCAGTATTTTGAAAATACAATAAAATAAAATAGGTTTACATTGCAACATCAATTTTCAATGATTGAACTTGCTTTGCCAATTACGTGAAAGAGGTCTGCGCGGATGGATGATAAAAGACACTGGATTTTACGTAAATATCCATACAGTGCAAACACGGTACACCAAGATACCATGGTGCATTATCTAGCATGCAAACCGTCTGTAATATATTCTATCGCACGTGCAACTACATTTCATAAGTCACGAGATATCACAATTCTTCCGTTTCAAAACGACAAAGTTCATGGCATAAAAACAATACAGTAAATCATCCCGTAATGGAGTGTCGTATTTCACCAGAAAATTTACGAACACAGAATATTTTGTTACAGACCAGACAGCATGATGAATGGAGATGTTGCTATCATTTGTAATCCCGGTGTAGCACAGATGTGCATATAAAACTGCCAGAGATGCAAATGGTGCCAAGGCAGACCTCTAGTACCCAACAGGTCATTCTTCAGGCAAAAAACCTAACTAAATAAAAATTCAATGGAAATATAACTCGAAAACGTCTGAGTGAGTGAGCTAGTGGCGGACCAAGTTCACAAGGTGTGGTCGACTAGACAAATATAGGATGATAAGTGGTGCACTTAAAGTCGCTGGCTTTGAAGAATATATAATGCTAATCCATCTTCTGGAAGGATGTTCTACAGACTAGGCGAATATTCTTTTGTTGAACACCTACTTATGTCTTCGTCTATCCGTTGAGGGCATCATTTCAGTCTGCGGCGAGGAAAAATTGCAATAAATCGAATTGTTAAAAGCAATACTGTATAGGAATTTATGTCGGCAAGTTCAGTGTAAAACCGTCACGACTGAAACACATTTTACAATTTAAATCAGTATTAAATCAATATGTATTTTGTCTGATATTGCACTTTTCAAGTGAGTCCGACACTTGAGCTATCATGTAAAAATGATGTAGACTATTTAGATTCGATTAAGTAATGGAATAACTACAGAAACTGAATACGTTACCGAAATTTTACGTAAGGACGAACCGAGAAACGCCCACAACAATGTAACGACTTCCGTGAGACACCAGGATATACGCGATAACAATGTAGAAACAGAGAATGCAATGTGGTCATCACCAAGGATTGGAAGCGTGACTCATGACTACGTCATGGAATTCGCTTATTCAAGGCATATAAAACTCGCTTATACAAGATAAATCAATGTATTACTTAAATAATAAGGGATCAACTATCATTGCTCAAATAAACAAATAAACAAAATGTAAATGCGGAAAACATGTTATTTGTTAAATAAGATTCAGAAATAGTAATTCCATAAATAGAAGTTTTGCCTCAAATTACATTGTAAATATTTTTCATGAAATATCAAATGTAATGAGATTTATAAGAAATGCACGTGTTTCTTTGAAATCTACGATGGTATTTACAATAAGCATCAACATATTTTCAAGTAGCCTACCGTTAACAAAATATTACCATCCAAGAAACTAAGAGATAATTATTAATCAATGTAAAACATGGATATTACTGTAATTTCAATTGGCATCAGGAAACACGACTAATACCTTGAAATGTAGCCTTTGAGCAAAGTAACCACTAGCACTCGGAACCCTTCGCAAACTTCAATTCAGGAATTATGGAGTGTTTCGGTGGCTAGAATGATGGAGTCGAGGAGGTGAAGTTGAAGTACAATATGGTACGATGGAAATCTGTTAAACGTGGTGTAATTACGGAACATTTTGTTCATATTTATGTTTTGATATGATTTCACATTAGAATAAATTGGGAAAGTATTATATTATGGGAAAAAACTATTTCCTAGTCTCGGTATTGCGATCAAAACATAATTGGTTATTGGATATTATTGAAATTGCTTTGAAATACTGCAACTTGTGTACTCACTTTCAGATTTCACCAACTATATACTTTTGCTTTATTGTGATTCAAGTTTTTGTCTGTATTCTAGGAATTATACTCGCAGTTTTTCACCGGCATATTACGAAAACCCTTATTTCAAACAAAACTTACGTAAATTCTAGAAAAGAAAAAGAAAACTCGTGGCCAATCAAGTGAAAAAATTAAAAACGGACCGAAAATATCATCCTGAATGGGAAATAATTTAGGCATTTTTGTGTCTTTACCTGGCAACATTAAGTCACACTTGTGTGAGATTTGAGCCATAAATTGTCTACAAGGTAAAGTAAGAGAGAGTGAAAACTAATGTCCAATCTTCAAATTTGTTAAAAAAACAAACTTACTAATAATTTTGTAAATAATTTAAAAAGTATTTATGTTACAATTATGTTATCGTGGTACAGTGATGTTCAGGGGTATACATTATAGTACAATTCCATAATTATGGTATGAACTGGTCACACTTATTGAAGAGGCCACCGTTGATGTAGAACATCAAATCTTGTGCACCCACACACTATCGCCCGCTGAAACCTGCCCGAGCGATCGCCGAGAATCAATACGCGGGGAATACCAGGAGGGAAAGCCACTTCCAGTTCTGCTGAGAACGAGTTGAGCGGATGGCCCTCTTACGCGAGACAACAACGCAGTGGCGACCGTGTAGGCCTGTATTTGGTGGGCGTGGCGAGGGGGAGGGGGAGGGCGAAGAGGAACGACCGGTCCGCAGCGCGACCCGACTCGGAACGACTTTCCTTCGCCCAGGCGGGCAAAAACCGGACACGCTAGGAGAATCGGTCCTTGAGGCACACCCTGCTTGACTTCAATGACATGGTTTCATCAAATGTTCTCATTATGTTCTTATTCCTCTTCCCTTTCTTCCTGTTTTTCATTGATTTTTACACTTCATCTGTTTGCTTTTTTCAATTTCCAAAAATGTACGACTTTCCAATCACGATCTTTGTTGTTTTTTATGTATGTATGGCCTCTACGACAATATTGACCCCCCGCCACTCATCTTTGTTTGGGTAGTCATTATAATTTGATTGTTACTTCTTACTCGCAATTCGTTGTACACGATTTTTGAGTAATTGAAGGGATCTTTTTCCAGTCTCCTGGTTTTTGACAAATTGACTTTTAGCTTTGCCCCACACAACTTCTAAATTGGTCTAATCGTGTGGGTTTAAAGAACTTATAATTTAGTTCTATGATTCTCGTCTTATTTGATTTCGTGGTTGGAAGCCATATTTCTGCTCCACAAAATACAATGCACTCCACTATGGTAAATAAATTTCTGGGTTCAACCTATTACTCTCTAAGATATTTCATGTTGACATCTCTATCAAGATTTTCATTATAATAATCATCGGCATATTGATTGCAGATGCAGTCTTGTACCAGACTTTGTGATCGCTAATGGCAATAGTAAACTGAATTATTATTTCAATGCTAATAACATTCCGCCAGCATGCCAATACTTAATACAATTTCATGGAGGGACATAAATGTATTTTTTCATAAAGGTACTTTCATCTTTCACCGCTCTTTGCTACATGTTTTAATTCTTTTACGTGTATATTATTCCCTTCATAGGCCTTGATTTTGTCCTTCGACTTTATTGTTTATTAAAAATTGAAGTATTTGTTTCACCAAATCCGAACAAATGCGCGACACGAAGAGGAATGATCTTCGTAAATTTTCTGAGAAGATATTCTGGGGGAAACGTTGTATGTGATTTAATGGTTCTGGAAAAAATTGCTGTTATAGTGTTTGTGGTACTACAAATTCTACTATTGGGTCTCATAGTTAATAGAAACGTGGGAACATGAAGTAAGAAACATTCGAAAGTGGTTTTAGAGTGAAATCGTACACAGCAGAGGAAATGAAGGTTCTCTATGACATCCTGCTCCATTATGATTTCCTATATCGCCAACATTCGATGTATTTGCCGAGATTTAAACCAGATTACTGCGAAGACATGAAAATGCTGACATCTGAACTGTTTGCAGTTAATTTGTTTACGAAGAATAGGGTTACGAGTCCGTACTTAAGGATATAGTGGGATGGTCATCAGCAAATGGTTCCAAACATTTATCTCAGAGGTTTAGGATCCGAGCTAGAGCGTGTTGTTTGGACATTTGCTACAATACAGTTAATTGACGTGCTTCTTTGCAAATAACCAAGAATTTTCAATTACCAATCTACTTTTTCTTGATCATTAAATTAAGAGAAAATTCATTTTGGATTCACACCCCTCCCAAATAATTGAGTAACAATGCATACTTGAAACATTACTCTAGAAATTTACACAAAACTAGACGAGCTGAAATAGCACGTACTTTACCGCACTATTTGTAACGGTTTCCTGATATAATTATATTACGCTAAGAAACATTAGAGGACTTTTAAAAACTAAATGATTATATCACAATAAGGTTTGTGTCATAAAATTTAGTGCAATTAGATCTAACAGTTCGAAAAGTTTAGAGAAAAAAATTGAAACGCTTTTTGAAAAATAAATGGAAATGTTGAAGCTTCATTTAAAGTACCCCTCAAAACGCTTCAAAAATATTCATTTCAATCCTAGGGGCCACGACCGCCAGATCGAGCGGGAAATATCAAATGTGGTAAAAATCCTGCCTAAGGTTAAGCCTTAACAGATGGGCAGATAGACGGACAGACGATTTGCCAAAAACCAATTTTTCTGTATCCAACACCTAGACAATGAGGATTCTGACTACATAACGCGCTAGAGGAAGGAATTTACTATATACATCAGGAACACGAATTATCCACTTTTTCGGTAACAGGAACTTACATTACTTTTTCCTATGAAAAAATAGCCTTTTTCACCAAAATAGCACTTCATAACTTTCTCTGTACTACGTACGTAATATGCGAGAAAGTAAAAATGTATTTTCTTCCAAGGATGCTTTCTTACACAAAAATATATGTAAAAGCTATTTCAAATCATGTAAACATGAAAGCCAACTTTTCACCTTGCTAAAGAAAGAGGCCTTTGCCCTTAAAGAGATTTTGCAAGCTCAATAAATAATTGCTTTCATAATTTTCAGTTTCCTTCCATATACACCCACATTAAAAATTAGATTCAATGAATTCGGAGAAATAAAAAAAGTAGTGGAGAAATTGTATCCAGTAATATAGTGCGGAACACAAACACGAATAAGAAACAAAAAGAAGACGACTCGATAAAGTACACTCGGTGACACAAATTCAAGGTTGTTACCTCGTAACTTGCACGCTGACCCGGAAAGCCCATCCTGAGGAAACGACCACACTTCAGCGGCGCTCCTTCGCTTGATGGCTGCAGGCAATTGGGACAAGGCGGGCCGTTTCCGAGCCGCAGGAATAAATAAAAGCAGCTCCAACCGGTGCGGCGGGGCGATGGGCGATCAGCCGCAGCCCCGCGGGCGACTTTTACCTGGGGAATGCCCCAACTAACCGCCCCGCAGCTGCAACCGCACGCTGCGTCTGCCATCGAGCGGAGTCGTAGAAGAAAGCGAACGAGGAGGAAGATGTACAAGAAAAACAGGAAGAAGATGATGAGAGGGAAGTGGGAACGAAGGAAACTGTGGACGAGGAGGTGGAGGGTGAGCAGCAGCACGGAGAAAGTTGAGGAGCAGGAAAGAGAATCAGAAAGAATAAGGAGGTGCAAGGAGGAGGTTTAGGAGAGAGAAAGCCTCCAGCTAGTCCAAAACAGATTCTGATAACAGGCGGAGTCTTAGAAGAAAGCGAAGGAGAATGAAGCTGGAGAAGAGGAATAGGAAGGAGAAGGCAGGAACATGAAGAAAAAGAGAGGTAAGTATGAGAGGAGGAAAAGGTGAAGTGAGAGAATGAGGAGCAGCAAGGAGGAGGCGGAACAAGAGGGATGAGAGGGAGCAAGAAGGCTGAGGATCATAAATAGAAACTTGAATAGAAACGTAAATAGAGAGGCGAATATGAAAAATGAATTATGATTAAAGAAGAGTATTAAGACAGGTGATGATTTCAGCGGAAAATAACGAAGAATGGAATAAAAGATGAGGATGAGCGAAGAAATAAAGCCGTCTCGCAAATAAATTGAGGAGTTAAGACAAGTTGAAGAAATTATTAGAAAAGATATGGAAGGAAAATTGTGTTTAAATGTTCGCATATTTTGGAAAAGTTTAAGGAGTCAAGGAGAATGGAAACTATTACACAGAAATAATAGGAATAGAGATTTGAGGCGTCGACGCTACCAGTCGAAACTAGAGATTTGAATAAGCTAGCAGTTGAGCAATCGAAGCCAGAAATCGAGCAATCGAAGCCAGAAATCGAGCAATCGAAGCCAGAAATCGAGCAATCGAAGCCAGAAATCGAGCAATCGAGCAGCCAGAAATCGAGCAATCGAAGCCAGAAATCGAGCAATCGAAGCCAGAAATCGAGCAATCGAAGCCAGAAATCGAGCAATCGAAGCCAGAAATCGAGCAATCCCAGAAATCGAGCAATCGAAGCCAGAAATCGAGCAATCGAAGCCAGAAATCGAGCAATCGAAGCCAGAAATCGAGCAATCGAAGCCAGAAATCGAGCAACCGAAGCCAGAAATCGAGCAACCGAAGCCAGAAATCGAGCAACCGAAGCCAGAAATCGAGCCACCGAAGCCAGAAATCGAGCAATCGAAGCCAGAAATCGAGCAACCGAAGCCAGAAATCGAGCAACCGAAGCCAGAAATCGAGCAACCGAAGCCAGAAATCGAGCAATCGAAGCCAGAAATCGAGCAATCGAAGCCAGAAATCGAGCAATCGAAGCCAGAAATCGAGCAATCGAAGCCAGAAATCGAGCAATCGAAGCCAGAAATCGAGCAATCGAAGCCAGAAATCGAGCAATCGAAGCCAGAAATCGAGCAATCGAAGCCAGAAATCGAGCAATCGAAGCCAGAAATCGAGCAATCGAAGCCAGAAATCGAGCAATGGAAGCCAGAAATCGAGCAACCGAAGCCAGAAATCGAGCAACCGAAGCCAGAAATCGAGCAACCGAAGCCAGAAATCGAGCAACCGAAGCCAGAAATCGAGCAACCGAAGCCAGAAATCGAGCAATCGAAGCCAGAAATCGAGCAATCGAAGCCAGAAATCGAGCAATCGAAGCCAGAAATCGAGCAATCGAAGCCAGAATTCGAGCAATCGAAGCCAGAAATCGAGCAAATGAAGCCAGAAATCGAGCAATCGAAGCCAGAAGTAGAAGCTAGAAGTTGCCCGGTCGGAGCTAGAAGTTGAGCCGTGAGAGCTAGAGGTTTGCCACTTGCAGGCGGAAAAGGATGCGCAGTAGAAGCGGAAAGCGGGTCGCGAGCGAGCCTCTGCGGCGCTGGGCCACCCCTGCAACTTTCATGGCCCAGCGACAGCTTCCTCGCTGCCGCCCCTTCCCACCCCTCTTTCCCCTCCCAGTCTGCCACCCCGCTCCCTCAAATATTCAGACCGCGGGAGGCGAACTCGGGCCTTGGCGAGGCGACCTGCAGACGAGACTACGGAACTTCAAAGATCTGCCAGTTGGGAAACTATTTGCTTGGAAGCTCCACACCCTGCCGCGGCATTTAATAACAATAACATGAAACTGAAGTTGTATTATTAATTCAAAGGAATTATGAATATTTGAAAACTATGCACAATAAAAATTACTTCCTTTGGGAATCACAAAATATGTAGAATAGAATGTCCTTGTAAGACATCGAAAGGTATATCAGTCAGAATCGGGTCATCGTCAAGAGGTATGTCCCTGCAGTCTACGTTACTTTTACATGTGAATCACGAAAGCGCTACTGTTTAGGAGACATAATCGTTCACAGTGATTGAACAACTTTGGAGTTATGATGTTAGTATATGCAACATTCAAATTAAATGACCGGGTAACCGAGTGCTCATGAAGGCGCAGGGAATAAAGTCACGACGGAAACGAGGGGGATGCGAGTATAATGCGTCCTATGTTTAGCTCCATCAAAACGCCCCACAGTTCTTCCAAAATAGTCGAAGATAATCACACCAATACACTTACGAAACTGCATCATATTATATTGAGGGAATACTTCACGCATGCAAGTAAAGAATAACAGGAGTGAGTACTTTTCAAATATAGAGCGTCACGATAGCGGAAGCAGGTGGCGAAAGCTTTGTGGCTGTTCGAACTATGGATGCTTTATTTTCCCTGAAAAACGAATCTATTTCTTGCATACGAACATTATTTAGTTGTGAAGATAAAACGTGCATGTTACATAATCGTATAAAAAATGTCCTTAAGGAAATATCGCTGGATTCATAAATGTGAGAAAATTGCTTCAAACAGGTTGAAATATTCAAATGATAGTGAATGTAAACGCCCGTAAGATCATGTTCTACAAACTAAAGACCGGGCGGAGCGTAGGATAGCGGCACCTACGTCAACTCTCAAGCCAGGGATAAAAGCATTTCGAATAACATTACAATTTTGGTTAATGAAGTATTTCGTAAACAGTTTCGATTTCGGATTTTGATAACAAAACGTTAGAGTTTCAAAACAGTCCCAAATGATTTTGAAACAACTTTATTAAGTAAAAATTATATAGTTGATTTAGCCTGCGACCCGAAATAGCTTATTTGCGTCTCATACGTCACAGTCGCTGTCATCGCAACTTATAAATCGGGTTTTAATCCAAAATTTAGTTTATTATTTGCGAGTCCTGACGGTCATCATTATACTACGAAGTGCAGTTAATTTTAAATTCAAAAAGGGTATCACGTGAGTAACGTAACCTCAATGAAACTGGTTACACAAGTTGATTAGCTTATTTTAGAAAACCCGCCATCGAAAAAAATGTGTTCATAGTGTAATATATTTTCTTACAGGGTACACGCAAGTTTTTTCTCCAATAAAATTATTGAAAATATAATACTTTCAGGAAGAAACTTAAAACCCCTACACAAAAAAAAATCTTATGCTATTAGGCCGTTTTTGTTTCCCGAAATTGGCCAACTTTACGCTGGACTGATTTATGAAGTTAACGCTTCAATTTTGAAGAAGTTTCAAAACGGAAAGCGTTTTACTCGGTCCCAGCAATCAGCAATATGTTTAATAAAAGATAACGATTTCGATTTCCGCCTCATGTTGAAAGGATGATTATTAACGGTTCCGGTTGCGATTTGATGTGATGTTAACTAAATCTGAGGTTCCGCAAGGACGTATCGCAGGCCATGACTTCCGATCTGACGCAAAGCGCCTGGGCCGCCAGTCAAGACACCTGAATGCTCACAGGCGCCCCTGGAAGGCTTCTCTGACCCTCCGATTCCGCGGCTGCCACCTACAATTGGCTGACGTCACCGCCACCCGTCAGAGAGTTGCTTGGAGCGCAGGTTCTCGAAAGCGCATTCAGAATAGTTTGGTGGTTTGGTTGTAGAAGCACTTCAAGGCATTAAGTTAATGATTTTAATTGTTTTACATATAATTCTTAATATGTAGTCTTCCAATCTGAATTCAGAGTTTTCTTTAACTTCAAAGTTGTGTCAGACAATTAAAATCCCGTTGTTTCCAAATCGATCGCACACTACGTGCTGTTTTGCCCTCATTTAAGAACTATTCTGAAGGGAGATAATGTATGCCATTGTTAGAATACTCACGCCGCCCCTTCATAATTCGCCATCAACAGGTCGCCATTGCTGGGAAGTACTGAACTGCATCAGTTCTTTCTGTTTTTAGAGTTTGCGTACTCTATATCTTCCAGTAATTTCATAATTCTTAATTCTGCTTTTAATATTTTCTTAATTTAGTACACAATCTTACCAAACGTAGACCGAGTTCACAAAACCCTCCTGCAAACCACCTTGCTCATTTCCTAAGATTTACTTCTCCGTTTAAATGTAATTACTTCCTTTTGTGTGGATCTGGTGTAGATACTAGTGTTTGACATCCACCTGCACCTCTGCGTCTCCTCCCAGCGGAACTGCTGCAGATCTGAGCCGAGCCGCCCGTGGCGAGCTGTGTGAGCGTATACTTTATATACAATGTGTGCGTGAGTATATAAATAATGGCTGCAAAGACACACATGAAGTGAGTTGTTTACTACCCTTGCAGTTCTTATATTCGTGATATACAAACCGGATTTGTATCATAGGTTACGAAGGAGCAGAAAAATAAGTAAAATCGAAAACATCGCAGATACCAACAGCAACGCGATAATATCAACAATCACCACTACAACAACAAGGGAGAGTTTATTTCCTGGCTAGTATTAGCTAGGAGATATATAAAGAAAATTATCCTAAAAATCCTTTGCCATAAAATTTTCATCAATATTCGCCTCTCCCGTTAACCTGCAATAAAATTCGTGTTTGTCCTATCACGATCCTTCCCAAATCCTACACATCATTACAGCATCACCATCACACACAACAAACATTCAACATATTCCTTCTCTACCAGAAATTATGGTTCACTCAACGTTTATCTCCTTAAACGAGTTTCAGTTAACTTCTGAGATCCTTCCAGTACGATAAGAATATTTCCTCATGCGATATTACAATGATTCTTACTACGTGTCTTTATTAACGACTAATCGTTTCTTCAGAAAACCCTGGTTCCCACGAGAAGCTTTGGAAGAAAGAAATTGTCTCTTTAAGGGAACGAGGCGGAGCAGAAGAGAAAGGCCCACGATGCAGTTTTGAAACACTACAATTACGTCGACGGCGCGAGATTAATCGAAGACCATCTTCCGACTGTTTCGACATTTTAAGCTCCGCACAACGAACTTTGAAAGCTTCGCGCCGCGTTACTAGTAAATGAACCATCAATCTTTTCTTTTTATACCAGAATTTTGTGATCTCTTATTAGATTCGGGTATCTAGATTATGACGTGACATGTTCGTTAAAGTGAATAACGTTTGGGAGAGAAAAACCACAGAAGTTTGATGAATATCAAAGGGGAAAACAGTGGGTATGTCTATTTTATCATTATTGAATTCAAGTGCATTATTTCTTAGCTACTATACATTCAACCTTCTCATTTAGGAGTTTTTAAGTACAAGCTAACTAACACTGAAAATCTTTTTACTTCACGACAGCATGTTATCTAATGTTTTCATACTACATAATTCACAACCATCGGCGCAGTAGATTTGCTTCCTCTTGTTCGTAATTGTAATTGGTCAAACAGATTAATTTTCGCCGGCTACAACTTCCATTTTTAAATTTCCCAGCGGAAATATCAGCATCCACTGGATTTCGCTGAAAATGCTTTTTTGGCCATTCTCGGAGGTTTTTATACGCCGTAAATCAAGGGACTATCGGATTTTCATTCGCTTTCAGGGAGGATGGTGCGAAAGTTATATAGCTGGAATAGTTCACCTTCGTAAGCAAAATTAAGGCGAACACCTCGTGAAGTCTCTCGTGATCCTAGTTAGGGGCAACGAACCAACAGCACGCCAGAAGGGACACGCAAGATATTTTGTTGGCACGTAAAGCGTATCGATTTTGAAGGCTATGTGGTATTGTATCTCTTTATTCAACCGATATTTCCATATTCCAAACATACTTATCTTATTAATCATAATATTCTAGCATTTCGAATATTGAACCCAGATCACGGCAACTACTGTAATAATTAGAATTTAAAATACACTTGAAAATTGTAGATTCTTAATGAAACTGCAGCTCTCATTGCGCGCAGAATTAAAGAAAAATAATATAATGCGTCTCGAAGTGTAAGGAATAATTAAATTTTTACCGATAGAAATGAAAAAAAAAATTATTCATTCAATTCACCCACAATTCACGCTCTTGAAAATTAAATTGGAGCTCTGGAGTGTCAGACTGGCATAAAGGGAGTCCCATCAAGTATCCATCAAGTAGGCCACCCCCATAACTTCTAAACGGTTCACGATATCGAATTCCACTTTTCGCTCAACATTGCGGAATCATGAGATAAGTAATATGCAGCAGAGATACTGTTTGAAAACTTTTTAGCTTTAAAGAAACTCAATCTTTGATTTTTAAATGGAACAGTATATTTTTCTCACTTGTAATAGATAATAAAAAGGGGAATGCAATGATGTTTCATATGTTACTGTTTTGATAATATTTTAAGTATAAAATTAAACTTTCTGACAGGTGATTTTAAATTAACTGTTCAATATTTCTTGTAGCAGCCCTTGCAACTGCTGCTTTTAGGGAAGGCGGTCTTCGCGGCCTCTGCCCCCTCCCACGCAACACTTCCGGCACCGCAAAGGCGAGGCGCCACCACCCCTAAACGCGAGGGCTACCACAGGAAATACTGTTCGTTTAATTTAAAATCACATGTCCGAAAGTCTAATTTTACACTAAAATTACTAACAAACATTAACATATGATAGATCATTCTATTCCTATTTTTATGATCTATTATTAGCTGCCGAGAAAAATATATAATTCCATTGGGCCTGGTGGCCGCGCCTCTCGACCCTTCGGCCGCGCCCTCCCCTGCCCCGCCCCCACACTTGCCCGACCGCCGCCCTGCCTACTTAAGCGAGCCACTGTTTCAAAAATTCGCAGAACTTCGTTTTCCGCCCAGCAGCTACAAGGTACGACCGATCCAGTTTGCTTACGCAACTGCACACTTCTTTTATATATTAATCTGTAGAATGTATAATTATATCTCTTAATGTATTTTCAGCTCTGACGATGATCGCTACGCGATCGAAAAGATCTTAAGCGAAATAGAAGCTAGATACCAGACAACCTCTGTTTATTTAATTTGAATTAATAAGGTATCTACATTACCAAACCGTCTAATTAATTAATTAATATAATTCCATTTAAAAAATCGAATATCGCTGGCGTCGTTAACCGAATTCGTTTCACTCCGTGAAGGCACGAAGGTTAAGCGAATTCGAGACTCGCGGGTTTCTGGTCGGGTGACCGGCTAGGAACCCCGGGATCTAACGGCATCAAGCCCTTGGCCGAAGGGATAAAAGGCAGTGATAGACTGCGACGTGACGAGACTGGACAATGATGATAACGGAGGATTACTCCAAGACAGGCGCTCAACGCCTAACAAGGGTTCAAAGTCGTGTTGAGTCGAAAAATAAAAAGATTTCAAAGAATATCTCTACAATACATTATTTGCTCCATGATTGGGAATTGTTGAGCGAAAACTATATTTCGATATCATGAACCATTTAGATTCTAAATTTGAGAAGTTACGGGGTGGACCATAGTTGGTGGGACACCTGTATATGAAACCCCAGGAATTTGCGATGGTAAGGTTCTCAGGCGCCTAGCGACCTTAAAATAAAACTCTTCTAATGTTTTCCTATTCGAGTCTTAACTCTCTCGCTCCCCCTAAATAATACTTGAAATGACCCAGATAAGAACAACAGCCCTTCAAGATTATCTGCAGATACGCTAGTCACTGAATCAAAGAAGGGCCAAAAATGTTTATCATGTCGTCGGTCCATATGAAAAGAGACAACTAGAAAATGTTATAAATAGGCCAATAATTTTAATCTGAACGTACGCGTGTATTTTGCGCCCACGTGATGTGCTTTACTCTCTATGCCAGGTGTCTTTGTGTATTTTTACCAGAACAAAAACACTCTGAAAATTATTCCTTCTTTCTTCTCTTACCTAAGAAGTACGTTTGGAGTTTCCTTGCGCTCGGACATGACATCACAGGAGAATTTGATTCATTGGTATCGATATAGGGGTCGCCCATAAACTACGTAACGCTTAAGACTGGAGAGGAGGTATGAAGAAGCGTTACGCGACTTTAAGTACGGGTAGTGTAGTGTATCGTAACCTAGGGGTTAGTGTAGTGATTCGTAATGCTATTTTATTTTATTTTTTCATTAGTTGAAGTAAGTCCTTTTCTTCAGTCATATACAAAATCATTAAATACTCGTATTAACAAACTAACTTTAAAAAATAAAAATAAAGTTTTAGTGTATAAACTGTTACAATAAATGAAAATATTTTTCATCAATAGTATACTGATTGAATCTTGTTAGTTTAGGAAGAAAATATTCAAATGCGATCCATAGTTTATTCTCGAATTCAATTAAATTGGCGCAGTGGACTCTCGACCATGCATCACCCACGACAGCTAGTACACGACGTATCAGAAATTTTCTCGCCTTCACCGAAATTTCCTTTTTTCTTTCAAAGCATGTCCCCAATCTTATTGTCAGAGACAATCAGAAATACCAGCTATTTTTCAGTTTAATTACGACAAATTTTAATGTATAATACAAATAAAATTATTAAAAATTGTTTTATTGTTATTTAATTTACCTTAATGTATTGTAAAATGGGGTGTTCTCGCAAGCGGTACGTAATTGTTGGGGGGTCAAGTGCGCGGGGCCAGTGCGCTTCAGGAGGAATACGGGGAATTGAAAATTCCCCAAATTTACCTTACGTCATTTATGCTCGGGTCTTGATGTGCATTTCGA
This sequence comes from Teleogryllus occipitalis, assembly GCA_011170035.1. Lineage (NCBI taxonomy): Eukaryota > Metazoa > Arthropoda > Insecta > Orthoptera > Gryllidae > Teleogryllus > Teleogryllus occipitalis. Next base: position 125,147 of record BLKR01000346.1, read on the forward strand.
ACTTCGTAAGCGATAAATGATCCCGAATCCAAAACAGAAGGTTGCAAACCAGCTTGCTCTTCGGGTCTCTTTCCACGCTGCTTCCCCTCCACAAGGCCCCCCTCCTTGCTCTCCCCGCCCTGCCGTCGCCACTCCCCGCCGCGGCGAATGGCTGGGCGATGACGTGTCGCGCGCAGCGGGTCTCGCACCTCGCTCCGTCTCGCTCGCCTTTGATAGGGCTTCTCGCGCGCGCCGCGCCGCACCCGGCGCTTTGATAAAAACGTCAGCCGCCGCCGCCGCCGCACCCGACGCGCGGTTGTCCTCGCCACCACAGCGAGCACCGCGCAACCGCCTCGCAGCCGCCTAGCAGCTTCGCAGCCCAACGGGCCCAAATGAACTCAACGAGACCAGAAACGACAGAACGAAAATGCATGACCAAACGAAGAAATGAACGAGGACGCGAATAAATAAACAAATAAATAAGTAAATACATAAACAGGAGAATAAATAAAATAATGAATGAGTAAATAAACGAACAAACGAACGATTGTAAAAGTGAACTCGTGATTGAGCAAACAAGTGGTTGAACGAACAAGCCAGCGATCGAGCGAACGAGCAAGCGGAACGAATGGTCGAGCGAACGAACAAGTGGTTGAGCGATTCATTCAACATACACATATTCACAGAAAGACGCGTTTACATATCAAAATGAGCCAGTCACATAATGAAAATGAAAATTCGTCCGCGAAAATACATTACATGATCGCGATGACTATAAATTAAACGAGTTTTTAAACAAACCCCAATTGTTTTCATAATCTCCACTTAAACACTCATTAACTCGCATAGTTTCCGTGACCAAGGGAGAAGATACAGATTTATCTGACAGACATGCGTCCTTAAGAGACTAAAATGTTCGATAACTTAAAGAGAAACTGCTCTACGGTTGAAACCTCTAAACACGCGATTTTGATATGAAATAGGAAATACTTGAAGACGTCAAAATACGGAATGCAATACGGAACGAATCGTGAGCTGAACATGTTCCTCCGACAAATAAAATGATAAAATCTAATTAAGTTATCTGCAACCTACAAGGAAAGCTATTCAGTATTAAATGTGATACTTCGATGTCAAAAAATGTTCCTTGATATACTGTAGTTTCTTCAATTCACACGATTATTTATACATTTACACAAATACAATCGCAATTTTATTTGGATCAGAAAAATCGATTATTCTATTACTGTGAAAATAGGAATTGGTAAGTACTCCGTCAGTTATTAACATCATTAATCCTGTAAGTGAAGTGTATGGTATATGCGGGAGGTGACGGTGTTCTTCCCTATTAGAATGAGCGCTCTCACCAACATGCTGACTTGCGGTGAATTTTCTGCCTCTAGGTATCTCTGTCAGCGAAGCACCACCCCAGCCGAGGCAAGTTCTATGTTCCCGACATGTGAGGTAGTGCAATGCATGTAAGTGTGTGTGTGTGTACGTGCGCATGTGTGTGTGTGTGTGTGTGTGTGTGCGCGCGCGCGTACGTACGTATGTGTGTATGTGTGTTCATATGCAAGGGGGGAAAAGACACAAGAATGAGGAAGGAATGAACGTGTGTGATCGTTGCCCACTTGTTACGGCACTGTTCTGTCATTCGAGTGGAAGTGATAGGGGAAACCAAGGAAAACTAACGATTAGAGCAGCCGCCGCTAGAATTCTCCTCGCGACAGCGACTGCATTCGACCTCACTAGCTAGGCTAGCGTGGAAAATCCGGCATCTTCTGAACACAGACCTTAGGATATCTCGTTTAGAAACATTGCAGTAACACTCAGGCCAACAGTCGTTCTCTTGAGACATTTCACTCGGTATTATTATTATTATTATTATTATTATTATTATTATTATTAATATTTTTCTGTATTTTAAAGGAAACGTGTGTTTAAATAAGCACATAATATATTGAAGAAGTACATTACACATAGTAATGCTCACTCTCAGACGAGACAGTTTTTGCAATCTGCCTCCCCCCTATTTCACCCACATTTTACATTATGCAATAGTTGAAACAACGAATAGTAGAAGCATCAGTTGCACCTTTACATACGAGGGAGCGGCCACTTGACCCACGACGAACAATGTCCTCGCAGAACGCCTAACGGAATACCATCTTCCCGCGCAGGTTCTCGCTTTATACAACAGGCGCTCCAGTTTGAACGCACGCAACGGAAACTGGGTGAACAATTCGCCAGATGGGCAGGCGGCGCAAGGGACAGATTTCTGTTGCATCCCTTTCGCGTATCCGTTTCGCTCAACCCCGAGGGGCCGACGCACAATGGGCTGGGAAACGTGGAGGGGCGCTGCTCGCACGAATCCCCTGGGCACGGGGTACGCGGTACGGGGCGCGGGACACCGGCCTTACCCCTGCCGTGCGGGTGCACGGAGGCGTGGCAAGGGTACACTCATAGGTGACGCATCGCCCAGACTGCTTGAGATGGAAAAAGATTAGCAAAACCGAGCAGAAATTAGTGAAGTGCACATGATCTGCTCCAAGAGGGGCGCTAACCCCTTATCGTAAATTTTGAATATCACATTTTTTTTAACATTTTATAAATACTCTTCAAAGTGATATATACATATTTGTGAATTTATTTCCATTCTATTAAGAACTGAAATATATTAATAATTTATTTTAAACTAAAGATTTAAATAGCCATGAGTTTGCTTTCGAACAATTTATCAAATAATATTAGCATTATTAAATCGATATTTTATAACAAGTAAACATACAAGTTGTTATTTGTCGTTTATTGTTTATATACCTGTCCTCTTCTGTCATGATTTTAAAACTTTTGTGAAAAAAAATATTTGTGCCAAGGCGAATGAAAAAATAATAGAATGAAACGGTGTAGTCCGAATATAAAGAAATACAACGTACATCGTAAATTTCTGCGATATTACTCGTACACATATTTCTCTTTATTACGTGTACCTAAACATCGCAAGTTGGCAAGTTTTACTCGCATATTTCGAGAAGTATATTTTGATATTCCTTGGTTTGGTATTCACAAACAAAACACTGGAGCTCTTCCTCTTTCAGAGCTTCCAATAATCGTTTCATTGGAAATGAAGTTTATTTACCTTTCGACGCCATAAAAGCGAATCACCTTAAAAAACAGATTGACATGAAAGGTTGTAAGAAGCTCAAAGAAACTGTCTCCACGCAGCGTCTTTTCCAGGCGGTTAAATTGATATGAAGCGAATTCCAATTAGGATCAAGATTTTTTCTTATTCATCCTGTGCGTTGTATTTCATTACAGTTACGGGAGTCTCCTGTGTCATTTTTGACAAAATTTGTCATTTGAGAGGGTTCTCTTGTTAGAGTCCTGCGTGAAAGGCAAGATTTCATTAAATTATAGTCCATTTGCATCAACGCAAAAAGAGAAAAAACTGGAAAATTGTGTCACTCTTGTTAAGAGATAACTGGAACAAACACACACACACAGCGAATGAAAGAAAAATACAGAGAGGCCCATTTCCTCTCTGTCAAGTCAAAAAAACAAATGTTTCATCTTTTATTTCGGCCCCAACTATTACCTCTGTTTGTTTCACATCACATCACCACTCCTACCGCCACCACCAACATCACGAAATCCTCCGCTGAGTACACTGTGCAGCGAGCTCCCACCAATGACTTCGGTAATATGAAAAATTTCCGACATAGTTTCAGCAGATATTGACAAGTCTTAGGTCATCGAAAGATTAATTGCCTCTACACGGGCAACGTTTCTTGACAGTTATGACAATGTCATCTTGTCAGCGGTATGTGAATACTTAACACTCATTCTCTTCACTGGCAAAGTTTACACATCACGGGCGACACTAACCGTGTGAACTGCTAAATATTTACATATTACTGCCGACACTGTCGTCCGACAACTGACAAGAAACTTGATGTCCAGCCAAGCTTCATTTTTTCTCCGAAGAGTTATAGCCAACTTTCGTCTGCCGATATTTGGCATTGATTATATTCCGTTTAATAAATGATCAAATTCACTAATGAACCATGCTAAATTCGGTGAATAAGGGAATGAAAATGCAAGAGAAAAATGGAGAAGAAAAGACAGAGAAGGCAAATAAAAAGAATTGTGGAAAAGTTAGCCATTGTATTACTAGTTCTTTTAAGTCTGTCGATGGCACAATAAGGATGTAGAGATCACGGCTTTCTAGATCCTCAATGCATGCTTGAAAACCGAGTACGATGCAAGAACGAAATGTATCGATACTGTTTAAAAAATATGGTGTTTAGAGCCGGAACGTAGTTCGTCACTCCCCCACATTGACGAAAAATATTATTTTTTCTCACTATGTTATTCATGAGTTTTTCAATTTACTTGGTGTGGCCCACTGCTTCGTTCATTACTCAAAGACATACATTGCATGAAAGGATCTAGAAGGACCTGATGTCAACAGACAGCCAGAGTTTCTAGCAGCATTGGCAAACCTGAGTCTCATTGTCAATGAAACAAAAGCAAAGGTAACGTACACCCTAAAGCTTGGTGCCATATTATACCATAGACGTACCATTCACATCTATGAACGATAATATAGGAACAACTAAATTGTAATTGTGAAAGTTCGCAAACTGTAAGTTTTCATTTTCACGTTTACGTGATCTGAAAACTTAACACTACAATGTACCGCAGCCAGAATCAAAGAAGGACTAACGTTTACGTTTGGCAGAAATTACTGCAATTTATAAAAGCACAAATTGCCATTCATCATCATCAATGCTCGTAAATATTCAATGGAATCATTCTTGGCCCTCTTGACATTCGAAATACTTATCTGTCAAGTATGATAGCGACCATTTTACTTAATGACGTATGTGCGGAATTTGTGTGCGGAGTATTTATTGTATCGATATCAATGATTCGATACGTAGTACAAACTACGTCCGTTGCACCTCCAATTGATGAGTTCATTTTCAACGTGGTGTTGGTTCATGAACCACAATTTTTCAGGAAGGGAAAGTACCGAGATTGAAAAGTTTTCGGATAGCGTTTAACGTACGAGAAACTACGTTTTTGAGCCGATATTTTGACAGCATGATGAAGAAGCGTCTTAAGAATATGATACATAACAAATGACTACGTAAACTAGAAAACAATCGGAAATGGAGATATGTCCGTTAGGAAACAAGAAGTGCCATAGCTTCAGTTGGTGTCACCCGGGGCAAAACTAATTGAATCATCCCCCTCATAAATTGAATTATTGAATATTACTGAATAGTTTATATGAAATAAATCATATAAATCCCACAATAAAATTTTGTAATTGGTGTCAGCCGGATAGTGATGGCAAATTGTACCAAAACATCAATATATCGATACATCGCTAAAGGGGTTTCGATATCGATGAAACGTCGATGTTTTAATTATAGACTAATAAACATGCTATTTTTCTACCCACTTTTAATTACAGTTCGTAAAAGGGATATATTTTATTGTTTGGTTACCAGCAAGTTAGTCGTATATAAAAATTATTATCGAATGTAAACAATAAAATTAACAATAAAGAACATCGTGTATTGCTATAGATTTCGTGTTTCACTGTCGATTCAGGCAATGACACGCCTGGCGATGGCATACATTCATAACCCAAGCAGCTCCCAAACTTCCTCTGATTGCACAGGCGAAATGTGCAGCGTGATAAAGATGATGACGCAAAACAACGATATTGCTGTGTATTGCTGCGCCTCTACAACGTGCTTAAAACCTTTTCTTTAAAAAATTTTTAAAAAACATATTTTTGCAACAAAATATCGATGTGAAGAAAGCATCGAAAGCAAAATATCGATGTTAATTTATCGATTTTTTTTGCCAGACCTACACCCGGGGCGGACCATCCCCGCTGCTCCCTAAACTACGCCACTGGAAACAGTGGAGCAAACATCCAAAAGGTGACATCTCCATTTGGCAAAAACTGAGTTCTTTTGTTGTTTTTAACTGGAATTTCATTTCCAGAACGAAACGTAAGATGTCTTACAATACATTGAGTAGTACTCTATTCGTTGAGTTAAAGAGTGTTCAAAAGTGTCATGTTTGGAGCAACATTTTCCCCTTTTATTAGAAAGAGTGAAGCGGACATGTCACGTTTGGAATGTCTGCTCCTACTGCGGAGCCGCGTGCGCGTCCATCCGCGGTGCGCTCCGGGCCGCCGGCCGCCCGCGAGGCGCGCGCGATGTTTTCCCATCCAGTCAGCAACCTCGCGGTCCGCGGGGAGCAACGGCGCAGGTGAGAGAGCCGCCCCGCCCCCCACCCCCTCCCCCCTCTGCGGCTTCTCCCGCTCCTTACGTCAGCTCCCGAAACGGCGGCACCGCTCCGCGCCGCAGCCGGAGACTTTCCCCTCGGGCCCGCCGATGCGCCAAGGCGGCGACGGCGGGCGGCGCGCCGCAGGCAGCGGCCGCTGCAGAGGTGGCGTCAGCGGGGCGGGGCCTGCGGTGGCGGTTGGTGTGGGTGGGCAGGTTTATGTGGATGGGATGGCATTGTGAGTTGTTGATTGATACTACTAACGCATCAATCTGCGGTGTAGACTGGTGTGGGTGGGTAGGTGGATGTGGACGGGATGAGATTGTGGTGTGTTGATTGATATCACTAATGCTTCAGTCTGGAGTGCAGATTGGTGTGGTTGGGTAGGTTCATGTGAATGGGATTGTGATGTGTTGATTGACTCCACTAAAGCCTCAGTCCGGGGTGCAGATTGGTGTGGGAGGGTAGGTTCCTGTGGACGGGTGGTGTGTTGATTGATACCACTAATGTTTCAGTCTAGAGAGCAGATTGGTTAAATGCAGGTGTGTGTAGGTAGATTCATGTTGACGCGATTGTAATGCAGAAGGGTGAATGTGGGAATGGGCGTGGTTGAATAGTGTAGTTCATTGGGAAATGGGTGTAGTAATGTGGATATGCATGGGACTAAATGGGTGTATACTTGTATGTGGATGGGAATATGACGTAACTAGTACGAATGGGGATGCGGAGTAGATGGGTGGATGAGTGTAGGTGGGTACATGATGTGGGTAGTGGTTGTGATTGCGGATAACTGTGTAGATTTGGGGACGTATGTGCGGGATTTATGTGACCGAGTCTGTGAACTTACGTAGGTTAAAATTCATTGCTGCACCGGCAACAAACATTTGCAATATCAACGAAGGGGGCCGGGATGTCGTGAGTAAAATTTGGAGCGAATATCTTAATTATTATTAGCCATTGTTGCAGAAATTTCGGATGTATGTGCAGCCAAGGTGGCAGGGACGAAGTCTGGAAATTGCGTTGGGTCTGTTGTCACCGATCAAAAAAAGCGGAGGGCACTACCGTACAACTCAACTTTTATTATTTTAAAAATATTCTAAAGAAATGAAGTTTGTTCTTTCTTAGCAGTCAAGCCATTAAGGTTCCTATGCGTACCGTTAGCGCCTAGAAGTTTTAGGTCATACTTTCAATTTACTACTGCTGCACTCTACTCCATTTAGTTTTACTTACCTTCCATAGTCCTTCCAAGACATCGCTCTTTTCAATTAGTATTCTCAGATAAAATGCGATTCATAATGTCAAATATCGTGTGATCATGTGTTTATATTACAGTGTACAAAAAAATAATTGTGGAGAGAAATGTAACTATGGTCTTCACATATGTGTGGAATTTAGATCAGCGGGTTGAATTGTGTAAACAGAAATTTTGTAGCCTGGGTTCTCGACTGCTGCTTAGTATTTCTGACGCGTGGAATGCCAGAGTAAATTTCTATGACAAATTGTTTTGAATATTTAATAGACCATGTTCTTTAAACACTATTGTAAACGAACAATAGCAGCTAGAAAACAAAGCAACGTGAAATGAATATACTTACCTTGTTTCATATAAGGAAAACATATTCATGCGTTAATCATTCATATTCAGGCGGTGATGAAAAGTATACTAATTCTCGAATACAATGCATTATTTTTAGGCTTTCAAATTACATACTATTGGACATTTTCCCCCTTGAATACGAGTTGATAGGAGGTTTCTTCCTGATTAGAGTTTTATACTTTTATTACGCCAACACAAAATTCATCCCACATCATCAAATTCTCTGGCGAGCCATGGAAGCTAGTGCCTAGCTTTCTGGATACCATTGCTCAAATCTTTTATGTAAAATTTCATCAAAGCAGGTGCGTGATAATTTTTCGAAGTATTCGTTTCCCCGCACCTCATTGTCATTTACTGCATCCTGTAGTACTACCAACACACCTCAACCATCAGTCCATACTGAGGACACCCAATTGCATCTTAATGATTGATTGATTGATTGATTGTTAATGACTCCGTGTGCGTCAACTACCGAGGTCAGTAAGTGTACTGCATCTTTGTCATTGGGATGTGGCAGTGATCTTCCCGCACTGCAAGGCGAGATCCGGTGCCGACCTATCGTCGACTAGCAGGGGTTTCCCCGACCAGGTATCTTCCACCAGCGGGGCACTGCTCCAGCCGGGACAAGTTCTAAGTCCCCAACCGGTCTTCCGGCATGTGATGGTAGTGTAGTGCATGTTAGTGTAAGTGTGTGAGTAAGGGGTGAGGATAGGACAAGGAAGAGGAAGGAAAGATCGCACGCGGTCCGTAGCCCGTTTGTTAGGGTACTGTTTCGGCCTGGTGGTGATCGGAGAAACTACGGAAAACTACCGATCAGAGCAGCCTGCAGCTAGAATTCTCCTGCCGACGGCGTCTGAACACGACCTAGCTGAAATGCTGTCGAAAATCCTGCCGGACGGCGTCGGATCTGGCCATCCAGCGGGGAAGACCACCGCCTCCTCACGAGAGCAAAAACACGCACTACACTTACGGGACTAAATGACCATAGTAATTGACGCGCCAGGAACCACTAACAATCAATCAACCTTAGCATATTACCTAGAGGGGATTTTTGACTACACTTGGGCGATCGCAACTCGAGCAGCGGTACGTGCGTGCAGCGGAGCGTTCCCCGCAACAACACAGCCGCAGCCGCAGCCACCAGCTACGCCGGCCGCAGGGGCCGCGCCCCACCTGGAGCCAGCCCACTACCTCCGCCTCCCCCCCCGCCACGCCCACTCCTGCTCTGCACCAACGCGTCAAGGCCCCCTGCCACACACGGAGGACGAGGAATCTTGCCGGTTCACGTTTCACGCGAGGACGCCAAATCCCGTTCACGTCGATTGATTGATTAGTGATTCCGGACGCGTCAACTGCTATGGTCATTACTAGAGACCGGATTTTTATGGACCAATTACATATTTTTTGTCTTTCTACTCACTGTTCTCAAAATTGGCGCAATCACAATCTTGGCGAATCGTCGCTCTCCTTAGACAATATCCAATTTTAATTCAAGCGCGAATTATTACAATGCCATTTAATTGAAACGTCCAGTTATTTCACTTTCGGAATGACGAAACAGAATATTTAATGATGGCTGCCAACTCCGATATAATGGAAGAGTTAATTGAGAAAAATGTAGCGTTTTATCTATAAGTATCAGGTGGTGTTGGACGTAGATCACCATACTGACGGTTTACGATTGATTGATTGATTGATTGATTGTTAGTGATTCCCGGCGCGTCAACTACACATAACACTAGTCCCGTAAGTGTAGGTCATGTTTTTTCATCGGTAGGTGATAGTGATCTTTTCCCTCTGGATAGCGAGATGCGGCACCGACCTTCCGTCGATTAGTGGGGTTTGCTCCAACTAGGTATCTGCCACCTGCACCAGCTGAAAAGCTAGTGTCGAAAATCCTGCCGCCGTGGGGACTCGAACCTAGGACCTTCCAGTCAGAGGCACTGCAACGACATTGAGCCACCGCTCCCGGTACGGTTTACGAATTAAACCCATTTTCGCAGGGAGCATCTTTTCAGCACTTGCACACCCTCAGGTGAAGCAAGTGGTCGGCAGTTCACAATTACCACGCAACTCATCTCCCTCAAAAATATTAACAAGCCTACCGATTGTATTAAAACTTTATTAAAGGGTGGTTCCCAGAGATTATATTAAGGCAGTCAACTTTTATACATTCGAGATTTTTTGAATCCATAAAACACTTGATAAAATACATAATGAATTTCCACGTCAGCGCAGTCCCTTCCCCAGCCAGAGCACACCCTGTGCCAAGGTCCCCGGGCGGGCAACTGCCTCATGCTAATGAGAAGCCGGCGACCGGAATCGGAGTCCACCCACCTGCCACGGCTTTACGATCCCGGAAGGGTCAGACCCACATGGGCACTGCACGCTCGCGGCACGGCGCGGCGCGGCGCTCAGCAGGAACAGACGTGTTCGTTTTCACTTCCTTAGGAATATGTTGAAGCATTCTTTTCGTTCAAATGTTTCGGTCAAACACATGAAGTAGCGCACATAAAATGAGCGCTTCGGGCACGCACCTTTTCTCGGAGAATTGTGGGAATTCTGATATGGGGGTGTTGACGTTCTTATGGGAAGAAATAAAAGAGGTTATCTTCGTCAACATATTGCAAAAATATGTTGACGAAGATGACCTCTTTTATTTCTTTTCTCGGAGAGGTAGAACGCTTACAGGAACATCCATGTTCCCACAGAAGACGAGAATCTCGTGCGTCGTCATCACGGGATGTGGCAGGGATTGCTTTCGCGCAGGACGGTGTGATCTGGCGCCGACCTGCACGTCGGCTTGGGGAGAATTCCCACCTCAAGGTATCTCCTCCAGCGGAGTACTGCCCCGTCAGGATAAGCTCTAATCTTCGACCGGTCTCACGACATGTGTGGTAGTGAACAGTATGCAAGTGTAAGTGTGTACGTGTGTGTGTGTGTGTGTGTGTGTGTGTGTGTGTACGTCATGAGGTCAAGTAAGAGGCAGGAAAGATTTGGCCCATTTGTTCGGGTACTGCTCCGGCATTCGCCTGGTATTAATCGTAGTAACCACGGAAAACTACCGATCAGAGCGGCCGACCGCTGGAATTCTCCTCCATGCATCTGATTGCAGTTCTATCTGATCTAGCTATACAGATGATATCGAAAATATGTCACCGTCGGGACTCGAACCTTGCAACCTCCCGGTGAGAGTCCCAGCAGAGAAATGTGGCTCTGAACTAACTCAGTCGGTGCATACACGTCAAGTTACATACCCATCTTTCAAGTTTGCGCACGCACTTAAACTCCCAAAAGACGCATCGAATGTACGTAGCAAGCTAATACAAGCTACATAGGCTTTTAGACATATTTGCCATTTTATAATACAAATCTGATAGTTCTGTTGTTGTGTGTTGTAAATGTCATTGTGACACCAAATAAACAGATGTGTTAGTAGGTGTTCATGAATGGGCAAATACCACGAACGTAATCTCAGTCTCGCTATCAGGTCCGATAGAGTGGCCTGTCAATCAGTTCTTGTGTGTACCACGCCGCGCCGGAAAAATACAACGCACAATGTAAACATGGTTCTACCAGAGTTCCTAGCACGTGATCTATCTATATCGGCGTGAACACGACCACACTGCACATCGGCTTCGCACTGTAAAAACACTGACGATAAACATTCGTATATAAAATTTCTTACGCAACCCCACAATAGTTATGTTTTGTCTAGAATATTATGGGAGTATTGAGCATTTGGATTCATCCTCTACTGTCTTTTATTTAATACTCTCGGAAAGAAAGGGTCAAAGATATATCGTATATACTATACTAGAAATTCTGGGTTCTGTTCAGCGCTTCGCTGGTACCACCAAACTAGGCACTTCGATATTCTACTTCGAGGATGGATATAACACTTTTATTCTTACTTACACTCTCGGAAATCAGATTTTTGGCAGAGGCATAACATTTTTCACCATCATTTTCATAATCACATTTCAATACTTTTGTAGTACCAGAAGTCGCGTTGATATGGAGCTGGAACTATCGTCGTTATATTTTGTGATTGCAATTAAAGCTATTAGAGGTATTTCTTAATAAGTAACATTTCACTCTCGCAGAACATTTCTTAATAAAATAACTGCTATTGAGAAACTCTGCTGAGCAATTTTGGTGCAACTGTACATTACGTAATAAGTGATATTGTGAGTGAGGATATCGTAATTAGTAATACGTGACATGCACAGAATAAAGCACGAAGAAAAGATTACATCATCTTCTCTAATTCTGCCTTTCGAATATTTCCAGTACGTAAAAAGTTCTTACATAGCTTTGGAACGACCTATATCTAATGCGTATCAGGCAAATTTTAAACATTACGTGCGACGTGCGTACAATAATGTTGAAGTCAGGAGAATCAGCCGAGTAGAGAGGAACCCAAAGTGATATCTAACATTTCTTTATTTAAGCTAAGTTGAGGAAAACCAGTCGTCGTTTCCACGCTACGAGTTTCAAAACAGATGTCACAAAAAGCTCATTCAATTCGCAACAAACTATTACAAATAAAGCACGGCTGACTCAACAGTGCAGCTCATCCTTACAAGAAAAACGTGACTGCCTCAACAGTAGGAATGGTCTTCATTCGTGCATAGAACGTTCCTCGGCTTCTAGGCGAACGTTGCACTCTAAGAACAAATTACACGCTTCACTAAGAAGCTGACTATTCCATGAGCACACCAGAACCTTCTGAAGTATTCTAATTGAAAATGTTTTGCTCAATAGCCATTGGACAGCGCATGGCTTCTGAAAATTTTAAATGCGGCTCCGTAACCCTACGTAATACAGATTTCATATCCGTTAATATGATCATTACTTGCTAATATGACTATCATTACCCCCTTTTTAAGCAATTTGGTAAATTTATAATTGGGGAAATTGCTTTCGATTACAATTGGGGAAAGATGCTTTCCAATTCATTTGCCAACTCTATGAATGGTTCGGCATAAAATTAATTGCATTTGCTAATGTTATCATTGATGTTGTAATTTCATTCTTGTTTATGCTAATTGCTTCCTCATAAAATATGTCCCAATTAAATAAAAGAAGTTGATTGAAAAGGAGAGTCAGAAATGTAGCTGCCCCCTCTTCATTTAGGCTGCTCACGCCTATGGCATTAACACATTTAAAATCCTCTAACCTCGCGGCCTCCACTTAATTACACGCATTTTATGAGCAATACACTCGTTGAGAGTGACAATGAATATCAACTTACAAAATGAATTTAAAAAAAAATTGTAATCATGTTACTGATCTCGTAATATTCGTTTGGACTACAGAATAAACATTATAAAAGCTGCAAAGATCGTTCAGATGGTGACAAATTAAGAAACCCGGAAACAATCAATCCAAGCAATTGCAAATTCGCGGATTTCCACCTCGAATGCGTAGTCTCTGGAACGACGCTCCGCTGTAAAGAGCAGTTACTGCATCGAGCCAAGCGCCGGCGTCCGTTGTCCCCCTGACCGGGAGACTCGCAAGGGCCAACAGAAAGCACGGAGCAATCAAGCCAATCTCTGCACGGAGTACTGGTGCGTTCGAGTAACTACACTTTTAGCCCCGCCTTATGCCTCACGCCAAGGAGAATAAAGTGGAAGTCTAGTCATTTATTTTAAAATATTTGTTTAAAATGTTTTATTTAAATATATTTTATGTAAATATATTTTATGTATATATATTATATGTAAATATATTTTATTTAAATATATTTTATGTAAATATATTTTATTTAAATATATTTTATTATATTTATGTATTTACTTTAGAGAGTGAGCGTCAAAATTTTATAATTGTATTCTTCCGGGTGTTCTTGACTATTTAATAGTCAAGAACACCCGGAAGAATACAACTATAACATGACAAGAATCGCAATCAAGAAATACTGCGGATCAAAACGGCACTGTCAGCAAAATACATTCGATACTGAAACTCCTAAAATATTTCGTGATATATACTAAACTGACAGTTTGAGTGTGAAACCATTTAATAGTACAAAAATCATAGCCAGACCACCTAAATGCAATGAGCGAGGCATATACTCAAACAGTAAACACAAACATATGTGTCTGACATGTCCATGCACCTGCGAGCGCCGAACGGTATATTTACACACGTTGGAAGGAGGCACGTGGTATGAGTGTGAATCCATGCAACTGAACTGAACCTGCGGACATCAGCATCAGCAGCTAATGAGAAAAACAGCGTCAGCAAACTGTATCAAATAATGACCAACTCGTCAGCATCCAAATGTGTATCCATCTATGTATCTATATAGCATCTACAGCAGATTCGCGAGTTGTCAAAATTAAACGCCAATATTTTCATAAGTCATTATCCTGTGTATATTAAAAAACATAACTTCCACTTCTTAAAATTGTAATTATTTGACAACTCTTGCGCATAGAAGCTGCCTTGAAGACAAAAATAGCAATAATGAAGTCTCTAACAATATAAGTGTGCCCATGCTAAGAGTTGCTAGCTAACGAGACGTGAATCCATCATAAAAATACAGCACGAATGACAACGCATTCTTTCACTTTACTACGTGGTCTTCAAATGGAACAGTCCACACCCAAACGCAATACATCATGTACTGGGTGGCCATTCACACGCTGTTCGGCTAACCAGCGAAACCACGAAATGTCAAAACCTAATCGAAACTGAATTAATTTTATACACATACAATAACCATTTGACACTTTTATGTTTCATTACTAACGCACGAGTCTCATCTCTGCAGATACGTCCTTTGAAGAATGATAATAGTATCAATATTATAATTCAAATTGTTGAAATAACTTTGTAGTTCAAACTACGTAAGTAACTCCAGATCAACGGATTCTTGCTATTAAGGGGTCAAACACAGAAACAGGCGTGAACACAACACGTCGCATTTTTTGCCCTCGCGGCAGCCGCCTGCAAACGGCGCATTCCGCAGCCTCCCGCCAAGAATCACGTGCGCGCCGAGCCCCGTGCACGCTGCGCGTCTGTCTAACCTGCGAGCGGCGGGCGGCGGCGCGCGTTCCCGGCTCCGGGGCCGGGCCCGGCTGCAACAGCTCGCAGCGCCACGGCGGCGTTGGCAGCGGGCGCGGGGCGGCTTCGGCGGAGGCCAACTGCCCCTGCGGAGGGAGAGGCGGCGTCGCGACGCCTCGCCAGCGACGGCAGGTTGCACGCGGTGGCGGCGGCGGCGCCGGCGTCCAGCGTCGCGACGACCGTTGCACGAGAGGACGTCGTCGTCGGAGCCCTCCCGCGTGGCGGAGCGCGAGCCGGAGCGCGGTCGCACAGGCGAGCAACTGACGGCCGGTCGAGCGGGAGGACGGGCGGGCGGAGGGGAAGGAGGAGGAGGAGACGGCGGCGCGCCCCTTCCCCTACCTCGGCGCGCGCGCGCCGCGCCGCCGCCGCCGCCGCGCCGCGGCCACGGCGCGTGCAGTGGGCGTCAACGCGGTTCCAGGCGGACAGAAAACTAGACCTTGCGGAACGCCGCCGTTTTGGCGTTCGTTTGTGTGAGCAAGGTTCACAATGGGACTTCGCCTCTTTTGCAAAATATACGGCCGCTTCGCGCGCAGTGGGCACCAACGTGGTTCCAGGCGGGCAGAAAAGTAGACCATGCTGAACCCTGCCGTTTTTGCGTTTATTTGTCTGGGCCAAGTTAACGTTTGGACCTCGCCATTTTGCAATTTTTTTTTCTTTGAAATACTATTTGAGTAGAAGTGAACGTGGTTCCAGGCGAGTAGAAAACGATATCTTGTGGAACTCCATCTCCAAAGCACTCATTTACATGAGCTCTAATATCCAACTAATTGCAGAATCGTATTTACATACAAGTATTTTCTGAAACGCTGGTGGCGTAGTTTATCGGCAGAAGGCCAGAAGTGTAATATGTACTGTTTCTTTTTGACACTTCTGTTTAACACTTCCAAAATAACAACTTTCAATTTTCATCATGCAAAAGCGGTTTTATGCCTTTAGAATGTTTTGATTAATTAAGCAGTATCACGTGTAACAATGGTGGACGTGTGGAAATGGCACATTAGGGGACATTATAAGTTAAATATAAAAATTATAGTCCTCGCATACTCGTATTATGAAGACAATTATAATCTCCTCTCTGGTTAGAGTAAGAAGAAGTTAGAGTAACAAGAACACAGGAATGGGCGTTCACAAAATAGTGTGCAATGTTATGGCGACGCCACACATTCGATATTCGGCGAGTGGCGAGCGAAAGCTCGCTCAATTCCAGTAACCGAGAGCTCGGCTAGTGAGCTTCCTTTGATGTTCTACGCTGCAGGTAGGGTGAGAAATCGAATGTTTGGGGCTCAACAAATAGCAAGCAACTCATCAACTGGATACTCGCCAAATGCCGAATGTGAGGAGCCTCCTTTATCGCTCCTCGTGTTTGCTCTCCTCACACTTGTAATGGATGTTTCAGATCATCGGATATTAAGCTGATGCCGCGAAATGTCCGGGTCAGGAGAATTCTGCCTGCTCACAAGATCGAAACCTGGAGTGAGGCATGATGTCATTCCCTCCCACCACCTGTGTCGAAAATGTTGCATGCAATGCTACGTGGGGGGCACTGTGCTGTCTGCGAGGGCGCGGGGGGCAGCGGGGGCGGCGCGCGCACCACGTGGTCCCGGAGCCGCGGTGGGGGTCGCCGCCAGCGCCGCCGCCGCCGCCGCCTCCATCTCCGCCTCCGCCGCGCGCCCCCGCCGCTGGACCGCGCTGCGCCGCGCGGTCGAGGTCATTTGCCACCGGCACCGCCAGCGCGGGGCAGCAGGCAGCGGCCGCGGCGGCGGCGGCAGCGTCGGCGGTGTGCCGCGACCCAGATTCGAACCCTTCTGGCGATGACGAGGGCGCGCCCTACCGCACAGATACGAATCGCGGACCGGGAGCGGTGGCTCAGTGCATCAACTGATGTCAGTGCAGCGCCTCCGACCGGGAAGTCCTAGCTTCGAGTCCCGACGGCGGCAGGATTTTGAACACTAGCTTTTCAGCTAGGTCGAATTCAGTCATGTCTAGAGGAGAATTCTTGCAGCCGGGAGCTCTGATCGGTAGTTTTCCGTGGTTTCTCCGATCAACACCAGGCGAATGCCGGAGCAGTACCCTAACAAACGGGCCACGGACCGCGCGCCTTCCTTTCCTTTTCTTTCCTTCCTCTTCCTTGTCCTATCCTCACCCCTTACACAGACACTTGCACTATCATGCACTACTCTACCACACATACCGGGAGAACGGTCGGGGACTTAGAACTTGTCCCGGCTGGGGTGGTACCCTGTTAGTGGGAGACACCTGATTGGAGAAAACCCCGCTAGTCGACGGTAGGTTAGGGCCGAATCTGACTGGTCGGGGACTTAGAACTTGTTCCGTTTGTGGGTGCTGGGACGGTGCACCCTTGTGGGAGATACCTGGTTGGGGAAAATCCCGTTAGCCGACGGTAGGTCGGCGCTGGATCTGGCCATCCAGCGGGAGAAGACCACCGCCACCTCCCGAGCAAAAAATACGCACTACACTTACGGGACTAGTGACCAAAGCAGTTGACGCGCCCAGAATCACAAAGCATCAATCGATCAACAAACCGCGATTTTCAATGGGGGCGCGAAAGGGTTCATTACCCGCGGAGCTTCTTTTAAATGTTTTTTTTAACACGCCGAGCGCGAAATGCGGATTCTTATTCTTCTTTTCAGCGTGCGAAACAGTTATTTGTTAATTCAATTTGTGTGCGCGAAATTATACGAAGCGTGAGCGAACATCGGGAACTGTGTGCGGAACTTTTTTTTGGCCGCGTTCTGTTAAAAAATGCGCGTTGCATCGCATACGCTCGGCTGAAAAACTCAACTCGCAAAATGTGTGTGAAACTCACCTGTTTCGCACACTTGTTACATAAATTCTTTCTTAATCCACGTTTTGATCTTGACTCTGGGATTTGGGGGGCAGGTCGATAAAAATTATAAACTTCCCAACATTGTTCTTGTCCTACCCTGAAGATCCAAATATTTTTTTTCTTAAAAGAAACATCATGGTACGAACACACTTGCTGGCTTCTCGATTCCTGGTTAAGAACAACTCAAGGCCCTCCGCGGTGTAGAGGAGTTACTCAAAGAAGGGAGCCGTTTGATACGTCGCTAAGCAAATGAAAGATACGTACGATGATGACATTGCAAGATATAGTGATGAAGCCACTTACAAATTAGCTAATGTAAACAAACCCTTTGACGTATTCAATGCATGTACATAACCTGCAGATATGTTGTCAGCAATAGCCAAGCAGTAGCTGTCAAAGCAGTCCTTACTTATAGTAATCTTTTTATAACACCATTTTTTAGGAGACGCAGGCGACAAACATCCATACCCAGTAGGGGATTCGAACTCAAAATCCCTCATGCTCCTGCGAGTAGTCAACACGGGCTTTCAGCATTTCATCTGCTGATATTGCGATTTACTGGATAGTTAGTTCAGAGAGTCATTTTTCTTTTCGGTTGTAGTTTCCTTGCGTATTTGCTCCACCCCCTTCCCCGTTGTCATCTATTGGCACTTGAGCAACATACAATCGGTTCAGATCAGTGACCGAGCTTTTTTAACAGATTTTAAATAATTGACTGCCGCAGAAGATCGCGTTGCTCTATGGATTGTAATGTTTCATCGGCCAGAGGAGGTGGAGCGCCAACGCATAATACGTCGAAAGTGTGAGATCGGAGTGAGCCGTTGAAGGTTGAATTTAGTTTGTTATTTAGTGATTTAACTTGTTCAGAGATCGTCTCTAGAAAAAAAATTGTAAGCTGTTCACATTACATCAAAAAGCATGTGAGAATATAAAAATGAATTCTATAATAGAGACATTAAAAATGAAGGCATACACGCTAAAGTTAAACGAAGAGCCTTCAATCACCGATTATCAAAGAGCCCGCTTTGTGCTTTTGTACCACCCACTGAATTCATCTCTAAGTAGATCAATTTTTAGTCAAATGTAGAAAATCAATGTCATATAAAATCAAATATATAATCCATGTAAATAATATTTCTTTAAAGAGAAGTTATGAAGTGCACTTTTCTTAAATTCTTGCGATATTCGTAAATAGTTTTCACGAACTTTCTCCAGTTGGCGGAATTACAATAGGGAATACCACTGTGCGAGCACACGTTTACCAAACTCGCAAAATGAATGCGAATAATTTCTATCTGTTTCTCAGAGACCATGCGCACTAATTTAGTTTTTCATGACGGAGTGTCAAAACAAATTATCACATAATTGGACCGAGTATATTAGGACCTCCCGCGATCACTATCATTCCCCTGAGAGCAAATTCCCTGAGAAGAACAGCCTCGTGCTTCCCCAACATCACTCCATGGTATCTATCGGCTACCTTTAGCTCAGAGCCAGCATTGCCGATGACTGTGCAGCTATTCTGAGCGGGAGGTCCTAGGGTTCGAGTCCCGTCGGTAGCGGATTTTCGACACAAGATGTACAGATAGGTTGGATTCAACCGCTGTCTCCAGTATTCTAGCAGTCGGCTGCACTGATCGTAGTTTTGGTGGTTTCCCTGATCAAGATCAGGCAAATACCAGAGCAGCGTACCATAACAAACGGGCAGCTAACGAATGCGTGATTTTTCCTTTCTCTTCCTAGTTCTATTGTCTCCCCTTTACACACACAGACACCACATGCACTACACTACCACACATATAGAGGAGTTACTCTAAGAAGAGTTCAGTTTGACAGGTCGGGAAACAAATGAACGTCATGCAGGGCGGTGACAATTCAAGAGATGGTGAAAACCCCATTTACAAATTAGCAAACTTAAACGAACGCAGTGACCGAATGAGTGCGTGGACATAAACTGCATTTATGTTGGCAGCAGTGGCCAAGCACTATCTGCCATAGCGGTCCCTTCTTACAGTAATCTATTTCAGGAGACCAGTCTGGAGCTTAGAGCTTGTGCCGGCTGGGGCGGTGCCTCGCTGGAGGAGATACCTGGATAAAATGTATTACCTCCTAATAGATTAACAAAATTGCGAATCCAAAAAATGTGACTTTTTTCAATACTGTGAAGTAATACAGGGTCGCACATCTTACAATATACTTTTAATAATTCATATTTCGAAGGACATGCCAGGTTATTTCGTACACATAAGTGTCCAGTGAAATGTCGGTTAAGGATCACAGTATTGAAACGTCGTGTTTGGTACATTTCCAAGTCACTACATGGAGTCACAGCTCCATGGAGGACAAGGTCGTAAAATGAAGAGCTTTATCGACAATTATCTTTTGGTACACCAGAGATTGGAAAGATGTGTGTAGTTCGAGTGGAATCATATTTTTATGTGCTGAGAAAAATAACAAGAAGTGATATGATTGGAATTTTAAAAATGTATATCTAATCGACATTGAATATTTGCATAATCAGTAAAGAAAGTACAAATGTACAAGTTCAAGGACATGTTTTCGCATGGCAAGGAAACATTAGTCGTAACATATAATACGACAGATGTAATTACAACAGACGCACTTCAATAACACAAATTGTACACCCCTCAAACAAGAAATCGAGGTTATATAAAAAATTAATAGTGTCACACATTTGAAGCGCGATTATCATAAGGAAATTATTAAGAAGATAATGTGAGCTCTTGGCCAAGCAAAGCAATGTTTCATTTTTAAAATAAAATGCCAAAGTTAATTCCATTCGATAAACGTAAGCTCGAGGGACATCTTACTCAAAGAATTTCTTACTTTGTATTCAGTTTTCTCCATTTTAATAGATTCAAACCTTATCTCCGTTGATTACAAACTTTCCATTTCGCTTACATCATCTTTTCTTTGATCACGACTAAATCTAGAGCCTTTTTTCAGAGTATGCTTATCAGTTCCTTTCGCATAACTGAGGAACGTTTCACATATTTTCACTTTTGTACTTATAAACTTCCTGAAACGCGTTTGTACATGCAGTAAAGTCAAAGACAAAGAAAATAGAACATAAAAGCGAGAAATAAGTCAAAGTAAAAGTTACAAGGAATTTTCATAACATTGTCTTTTACTTGAGATTAGAGAAGTTGAACATACCGCAAAATGCTCACGGCCATGTTCAAGCAATGTTTCTCCATGAACAATGCATTACTAGAGAGTATCTGAATTCAACTCCCAGCAAATCAGGAGAGACAATAACCATAATTCAAACTTTTCATTAAAATACATTAACTTAACTACAAAAGGTGTCCTCATGTGAGCGTTATACACTTCTCCCCCTTCTCAGAAGTAATTTCTCTGGTCTCACTCTGGTATCACTCTGGTCTCATTCTGGCCTCACTCTGGTGTCACTCTGGTCTCACTCTGGTCTCACTCTAGTCTCACTCTGGTCTAAATGTAAGGCGAATTGACAGCGATCAGCTGGGACGCGTTTATCCAGTCGGGACCAACTTAATTTTTTTATATAGAAGCTTCCAATTAGAAAACCACGACCTAGGCGATGAAAAATGAATTATACATTTACACCGGAGTATAATGACCAGGCCGACCTGGACGGGCGAGGTGGCTATGAGCGCGTACCGACTCAGCGCTTCGGTCCGGAGGGTCGCGGATTCCAGTCCCGCTTTGGACATGGTTGTTTGTCCCTTGTCTCTCATGTATGTGTTGTCGCGGAGGGCCTCGAGTTCTGCTGACACCAGATCAGAGGACCCCGAAAGTGTGTTGGTGCCTATTGTATGATCGAGTATGGTTCGAGTCCTGACGGCGGCAGGGTTTTCGACACTAGCTTTCCAACTAGGTCGAATTCAGTCGCTGTCTGGAGGAGAATTCTAGCGGCCGGCTGCTCTGATCGGTAGTTTTCCGTGGTTTCTCCGATCAACACCAGGCGAATGCCGGAGCAGTACCCTCACAAACGGGCCACGGACCGCGCACAATCTGTCCTTCCTCTTCCTTGTCCTCTCCTCTTCCCTACACACACATTTACACTAACATGCACTACACTACCACGTATTCCGGGAGGCCGGTCGGGAGCTTAGAGCTTGTCCCGGCTAGGGCGGTGCCCCGTTGGTGGGAGAGTCCTGGTTAGGGGGAAACCCCACTAGCCGACGGTAGGTCGGCGCTGGATCTCGCCATCCAGCGGGAGAAGGTCACCGCCATCTCCCGAGAAAAAAACATGCACTACACTAACGAGACTAATAACCAAAGCAGTTGACGCGCCCGGAAACACGAAAAAAAATCAATCAATTGGGACGTAAAGGGTAACTGTCTGTGGGCTGGATATAAACCCTAAGACCCCATGACCGGCTAACGTCCTTCCCGACATCTCCAAAACAACGCACGAATAAGATCTCACCGTAAGGTGTCGTCGTCGTCGACGACGGTTCTGAGCCAGGAGGCTGCGATTCACTGCACAGCACCAGAACAAAGCACAGCGAGGCGGGCGGGCGGCCGCGCCGCCGGGAATGGAAACCGCGACCTCGCGAGCTGGGCGTGCGGGCCACTCCCTCCGCCGGAGACACCGGGCGCAGCCAGTGCTGCGGCACTCGCGCGGATCTCAAACCGCTGGAACTATAAAAAGCCTTGGCCCTTTCTCTGAGTGTCTTGTTCGTGTGAGATTGATTGATTGATTGATTTTTACGTGTTTCCGGGCGCGTCAACTACTGTGGTCATTAGTCCCGTTAGTGTAGTGCTTGTTTTTTTTCTCGGGAGATGGCGGTGATCTTCCCCCGCTGGATGGCGAGATCCGGCGCCGACCTACCGTCGGCTAGTGGGGTTTCCCCCTAACCAAGACTCTCCCACCAGCGGGGCACCGCCCCAGCCGGGACAAGCTCTAAGCTCCCGACCGGTCTCCCGGAATATGTGATAGTGCATGTTAGTGTAAGTGTGTGTGCAAAGGGAGAGGATTGGACAAGGAAGAGAAAGGACAGATCGCGCGCGTTCCGTGGCCCGTTTGGTAGGGTACTGCTCCGGCATTCGCCTGGTGTTGATCGGAGGAACCACGGAAAACTACCGATCAGAGCAGCCGGCCGCTAGAATTCTCCTCCAGACGGTGACAATGCGACCTAGCTGAAAAGCTAGTGTCGAAAATCCTGCCGCCGTCAGGACTCGAAACTAGGACCTCCCGGTGAGAGGCGCTGCAGTGACATCAGTTGATGCACTGAGCCACCGCTCCCGGGTTGGTTCGTGTGAGTTATTCCGAGCACTTCAACTAGTAAAGGTGGTTCAGGGCGTCAACTGATGTCACTGCCATTCTTCTGACAGGGAGATCCCGACGGTGGTAGGATTTTCGGCACTAGTTTGGTAGATGGGTCGAATTCAGCCGCTATCTGATGAAGAATTCTAGCGGCCAGCTGCACTGGTCGGTAATTTTCCGTGGTTTCTCTGATGAACGCCAAAGCTGAAGGAGTACTCTAACAAATGGGTCACGGATCGTGCACGATATTTCTTTCCTTTTTTCCCCTCTCCTCACCTTTGCTTATATACATACGTACAAGCACTACACTAACACACACATCGGGAGATAAGTTGGGAATTTAGAGCTTCTCCCAACTGGGGCGGTGCCTCGCTGGTGGGAGATACCAAAATGGGGAAAATCCCGCAATGTGGTGAGTAAGTCGGCGCTGGATCTCCCCATTCACCGGGGGAAAAACACCTCCCACCACCCCTGTCATAAGCTGATGTGTACTATTTTGGTCTACACAGGTCTATTTTTGTAATTAATACCTAAGTTTTGGTAATAAATAATACTTTCACTTTGTAAAGCACTAATTCAGAATCTGTGTCTTCCGTTATTCGTTTTTCTCCAGGTTTTAATTTTCTAGCACTGTCCATCTTCCCGAATAATTAATTTGTTTAAGGTGTGAGAGGTATGGATTACCTCAATATATCATTTTATCCCAATTGAAAAAGTATAGTGCGATAATACATTTTCAGACTTATCGATTCAAGTTTTGACACTATCAATACAAACTCTATCGATGTTTCTGTAGATCTTGTTTCTTCAAATTATCAGATGCGAAACGCGTTTCTAGGTTGGTAACCCTTACCCATTAGCACTGTATCGTTCAAATGTAAACAGGGAGAGGGATTGAAATTTCAGATATATTGTATTTAAATTTATATTTTAGACTGTGAAAGAAATGAATTTATTTTTAATGTATTGTAAAGATAAGATACATGACAACAAAGAATAAGGATTTGTTAGAGGAAGAGAATCCAAGAGAAGAATACGTGAAATTATAGTGTTATGCTACTAAAAAGGAGAGAATGCCTGCTTGGGATAAGAACTAAAGTAACAGATGAAAATAACGTAGCTATTGGTAAATGTATTGTATAGACTTCGAAATGTCATTTCTTCGAATGTAGCTTTGAAGGTATTGGTAATAAACAGTATGGTTCTTCCCATCCTTCGGGAGATTTAAACAACAATAAACCCTCCCCCGCTCTTGCAAGGGATTTTTCGAAAGCAACACAGCGACTGACGACTCCGGCTGGTCGCCCTTCAGGACAATTTGCCTCACAAGAGATACCTCCTGCCTTCTCGGCGCGCAGTTACAATCAACCACTACTGTCTGGGATCCGTCCCCGGGCCTCGTTACTTCAATAGCCCCAAATAAACCGCAATCATCCTCATCCAGCAGCCGCCGTTTAGGTACTTTTCCTGACGCAGCGGGCCTTCGGGAGGGAAAGGTTCTTTCAAGGGCATGCCACGGGGAACACTCTTAAGGGCTTGGCTTTGTTGGGACGCCTCTTTTGTTCTTTTTCTGCTCGTCTTTCACAATTGCTCTGGATTGGAGTGAGGAGTATGCGAGATGTGCACAAAACGTTTTGATATTATGATTCTGTATTAGTATATATAGTGAACAGAATGGTTATTTAAAATTCTAATTTCTTTTTTATGCTGTATACTAACTTCAAAAATATGTAGCAAATTCAATTATTATTATTATTATTATTATTATTATTATTATTATTATTTAATTATTAATGTATACATAAAAAGTACGCCGACTTCGTTGGAATAATACATAGCGAGTGTCCACCTAAAAGCTTTCCATACCAGGAAGTCCTAGTTTCAAGTTCCAAACCTAAATGGAACAGTTTATTCCCAAAGTGACGTATCCCCATTTCCCACTTGCTTATTTTTCGAACCCTTATATTCTTAAAAAGCATCTTCATCATGACAAATATTGTGTTAAAAATGGCGTTTCTTGTATATTATACAGTATTCGAAAAACTTTGTATTAAAAGGCGGTTTTTTTATACGAGTACTTTTCCCTCCTGCTCTCTCTCTCTCTCTCTCTCTCTCTCTCTCTCTCTCTCTCTCTCAAACAGATTGGACAGATAGGGCGGATAGAGAGACAAGTGATCGAAAATGTGGAAATCAAACAACTCCAATGGTATGTCCATCTAATGCGAATGTATGCTGACAGAATATCAAAATTAGTCTTTAAGTGGACCCCTTTCGAAAGAAGAAAACGAGGAAGGCTGAAGAAATCTTGGAAGGCCGTCTTCAATTCGACAATGAAGAACAGATAAATACAATAAGAAGCCTGGCTGAAGATAAAACATTGGCATGTAGAGTGCGTCATTAGAACTGTAGAAACCTGCTTAATAATAAATAATACATTTCCCTTCCTGAACAATTGTATTTCTAAGAAATAAGATACATTTGAAATATGCTCTTCAATTTCGAGATCACGAAGTTGATGGGTTCGACGATGTCACTGGATGAAAATACTGAAGGTCGGCTGGTCTTACCAGTCGTGCGTCCCGCTCATCCATGCGGATGGTAGAGGTACCCTTAAACAACAGCCCCACTATGCCTATGGACCAAATTTTAAATTACAGGAAATGTATGCATTTGTACTACACAAGTGATTTCAATATTACGAGAATCTTAAACGCTGCAAACGGAATGCGTTAAACAAGACGACATAATCAATGTTAACGCGTTCTTTATTTCTATACAATATTTTCTGTGTTGTAATATAAGCAATCGACTTCGCAAGCCAGAAAGTTTTCCATGCATAATCTGTCCTCTTGAAAGGTGCGTTATATTTTCGTCAGCAGCGTAGCAACGACGACTTTCTATTTGGCACTCCCTTTTGTTAGTACCATCACGCAACATGGAATTCACGATACACGAAACAGATTATCAGTAGGTTTTCGCTTAAAACTTCGCATTCTGTACTTCTTATACCTTCACTAGATTATTATTCATAATCATCATTAGGGCTCAGATAGTTCTGTAAAGTAATGATTTATCGAGGCTAAGTTAGTTTAACTGTTGTTTTTTTTCTATTATTTTATTTCTAGTTGTCGTTTAAATTAATATTTCAGCCGAATGTGTGTAGAGTATAATTGTTCGGACATAATTATGATGTTTTCAAATTTCATGTAAACTACTATAGTTTTTCATTCCTTGGAGTGGGAAGCCCTTTTCAGGCTTCCTACCGTAGATCTCTTCTGTTGTCATCTCAATACGGAAAACTGGAGAATTGTGCAAGTTGAAAGTATGCTGAGGTAAAAAAAATTAAAAAACGTGTCAATATTTATCTTAATAAGGAATAAGTCAACACAGTACCTACCTTTTAATCATTATATGATTAATCAATAAGTTCATTTTCTAATGTTATGCGTAACATAAAAAAAGAACCTATGATTCGTAGAAGCAAAACGATTCTTGACAAAAGTATTACGGAGTTTCTCTTTCTAATTGCTTCTGATATTTTTCTTTTTGAGTTGGTAAACAGATTATCAAGATTGTCGAATATCCTATTTCGCGTAGGATAGCGCTTAATCATGACACATGTAATTATGTTTGAGGTAAAAATGCCATTAAGCAAATAACCAATCCAGTCTGTTATTGGTATTATCGGTAGTGTGTCAATCAATATTTTTCGAAATACCATCTTCTTATGAAAAAAAAAATACAAAAGAAATATAATCATTTCTTGAAATACGTGTACTCACGTTATTGTTAGCTAAAACTCATTTGCTGCAGTTGTCTTTTCGTTCTCCTGTTTGGTTGCGTTAAGGCGACGAAATATGTATATACAGTTGCAAAATAAATTCATTTCATTTTCAGTACAGTATCTCGAAAGAAATACGAATGGAAACAGGTGCACCTGATTGCAGGGCATGACAAAACCTGCGCCTTTTAAATTATCAAATTTTGAAATTAGAATTTTTACGAAAAGATAAGGTGCGGAGTGAACATGTACACAATCATTTCCCGAGATTTCCATAGACTTCAGAATGATATGACGTTTGTATGTTACTTGATTCTTTTGCAAAAAATAGTGTAGTTTTTCGTAATAAATACATAATACTGAAAATGGAGGGGTACACGTAATGAAATATTTCTAGTACCAAGATGTGTGTGTGTGTGTGTGTGTGTGTGTGTGTGTGTGTGTGTGTGTGTGTGTGATGGGAGGGAGTATAGGAATCCCTTGGATTCGCCCCTGGGTCAAAGACGCATTCTGGAAGGAACATCCTTCGCCAGGAAAACAGATTCGTGCTCTGAAGCCCCGTTTTATTGGAAGTCTAAAAGCGGCCTGCAGAGGCTGGGCATCTGGCCTTCTTTGCAGATAACACCAGCGGCGCGGCGTCGCCAAGTGCTTGGTTGCGCGGGATATTTGTGGCGCCATCAAAAGGCAGAACCTTAGACAAGGTTTCTCGAGGGTATGATGATTTTTTCAACCTGAAGGTCGAAGAGAGACGAGTTTTTCACCACCTCCCTTAGTTTTATTAAAATTGTTATCACAAAATATTTCCTCCTGTGTAGTAGACCTGTGTATTTCCATCGCCAAATCAGATATAATTTTTTTTTCAGATTTTATCTTTTATCATTCTTCACGCGAAGAGATCCGCACACTACCGCTAGGATGCGTCGTTAACCGGGCGATTCTACAGTTCGAGTCATGAGAGTGGCGGGTTTTCGACAACATATAGGGACATAAGTGGTACAATTTTCACCACAGTCTAGGGGAGAATTCTAGCGGGCGACTGCTGTGATTGATCGATTTCGGTGGTTTCTCCGATCAATACCAGGCGAAAGGCAAAGCAATACCCTAACAAACTGATAGCATACGATCTCTACTTCCTCTTCCTAGCCCTGGGGAGAGAAACTTGGAGGGGGAAATATTTGAAGAGGAAAATTCTTTGCAAGCCGTCGTGCAGGTCGGGATCTTATCTCACGTGTTAGAGGGAGAGGAACATATCTACATCCAGGGATATAACATGCATTACCCTTACGGACTAATAAACATAATATCTGACGTGGGATCACTAAATAATTAATCAATTAAGGAAGAAATCTGAAATGATAGTAAGGACAATCAAGAGGGCCTAATAATGATAACGAATGATTAAGGACTGTATAATGGTGCCGATTGAATACACAATTGTGTATTCAATCGGCACCATCATACAATCCGTAATCATCTGTATCACTATTAGTCCCCTGTGTATGTGATACCACTATTAGTCCCTTGTGTATGTGATGGTATGCGAAGCCAACTATGCCACAATTACAAGGTGAAAGCATCCATGTTTACAATGAACTCGAAGTGGACTCGAACGCACAACCTTCCGCTACGCGTACTACAGACGCTGCTTCAAATTTCCTGACGGACGTAACAAATTAGAGGAAGTAATTTACAACATATAAGAGCAAGAATTTTCCACTTTGTCGGTATGAGGGAGCTCAGAAAACCAGTTTTTCTTTTGAAAAATCGCCGTTTTTGCTGTATATTTATACAATTTTCTCCAATCTATATAGTAGAATGCGAGAAAGTAAAAATGACTATTTTGTGGAAAGCCAGAAATAAACACACAGAATTTGTGCGTAAAAAGTTTTTCACAGATTCTATGTGTTAAGGAGTCCCATTGTGTTTCTTAATTCCATTGTCTCCTCAAGTGAATAAGAAAAATTTCTTAAATACGTGACGCGAAGTAGTCTCGCAAGAGTGAATTAGAAATTACATATTGTAGTAATATGTTGAAAGTAGTAATGATACAAATATGATGCTACCGCTAAGTGTTGTGATTCACAGAGAAACTGCCGCACTTTCCGGAAATGGTTCTTCATGAGATTTATATCTTTACTGCACTAATTTACAGAATGTAAAAGTTTTCTCCACCAGCAATAAAATGTTTAAATCCACACGCTCTCTTGTATAATTTTGCTTCCGAATGGTCGGTGTAGGGTGGTGCCACTGAAGTTTTTCCTGGTTGGTAAAATTTCTCGGTATGCCGTCGCAAATGAATGAATGTTAAGCTGTGAACAACAATCTGTGTAGCAGTATTCAGCAAAACGCTTATGAATGAACGATTCTTAACGGCTCCCGTTTTGAGTAGTCTTTGAGATTCATCTATGGGGAGATGCCCGCCAATCGTAATAATGATCAACATTATTATTATTATTCGGAGAGGTGATGAACATTTGTAGTACAATAATAAATGCAAGAGTTTTACTCATAAGTAGAGCTAGGAAGTTAATGCAATTGCATGTTTTTTGTTAAGGTCATATCTTCCTAAACTTCAAAAATTTATTTTTCATGGCATAATATTGCAAATAAAGTAAGAGATGTTTTGCATATAATGCATATTTAGAGCGTTTTGACATATAATAAATGTTTCTGCCTAAACTTTTTGTCTAAAATAACACTAAAATAATAATTTCTAAGTAAAAAATATTAATGCAAACCATGCCAACACTTGCCTAAGTAATATCTTCTGTTATAGGTTGTCATTGATTTATTACCAAGACTTGACACCTCACACTTTCTTTTGACATCCTCTGATTGACCTTGCTTGACAAGAATACCTTCTTTCCCAATCCTTCCACCACAGAAAGCATCTCCCATCCTCCCTCCCTTGCTTATTCTCTGTTTCTGTAGGTGACAAATATATGTAATGTTACTGAAACATAAGTTTTCGTGACCAAATGCTGCATATCTTACAAATTTCTGTGCATATTTAAAACATTTTTAGTGGCATTTTTGCATACATCTTTCAGAGCTAAAAGCTTGCATAAACTTCTCAGCTCTACTCATAAGTACCACAAATGTCACATTTTTTCTAGATTCACAAAATTGTCTATGTTAGGGAGTGATTTCAAAGACAGATATGGTGGTAGTTAACAGATTCCTTTAGAATATTTTAAAAGCCATTCAGAGTCTTGTGTCAGAGAAGTGACAGTTCAAGTAAAAGTGTTTTTTACACCAAAACAAGTTTAATTGAAGAGAAAAATCACCGCACCTGCCACATACGCACTCGCTTCCCCTCTGTCTAAACACCACTCTCAGCCTTTGCTGCAAGGTGATTAATGGTAGTCAACATTACTTCCGTGTCCTCAACAATGTACATTTACGTTCATATTAATTTTCTTTAGTTCTTCGTTGTAGCACAGCACCAGTTTTTCGTGTCATCATTGGACTATACTCGGGTGGGGGAAGGAGTCTTTAAGCCATCTCCATGTTTTATTCAATTAACAATGTTGGCCGTAGAGGAATATGCATACATACGACGACACTCACACATCCAAAGATTATGAACCCTTTGAGTCGATGTAATAGCGGCTCTCCGTCTTACTGGCCTTGGTTTTCCGGAACGGCCAAATTATAATTGTTGTTTTTATTATTATTACAATTATTATTATTATTACATTACTATTACTTTTGTATATTTAATTGAAAATTTGTAGTAAATTTTGCTATTTACTTAGTTACTTATTCACCGTAGGCGTTTATGCACAGAAATACAAATATGCATTTTCATCAACGCCTCCTTAAACCTCTTTACTCGTAAACCTCAGCCTAGCTAGCCGTACGAGCTCCGCACGTGATCCGCAGCTTCTTTCTGCATGAGAACCACTTTCATTCCGGATCCCATTATAGGCGTGGAACTGGCATCTTCATAGCAGCGAAGGAGTTATACTCGTAATAATGTATTAGTAGAAAAATTATGTTATGAAACCACAAAGTACCTTAGTGATAAGGTGTGCTATCAGAAATTAACCAACGTAATTGAACATTTGACTAAAACACACTTTTCCTTTGTAAGGGTAAGTGTACATAAACACACACAAACATAATTATGCTAATGACTAGAAATTCAGTTTTTATTTATAATGTTGTCACCATGGGTATGCGCAGCCTAAAACAAGAGAGAGTCACCCACGTTTCTGGGGCCCTTTTTGATTTAAGATTTTTATTTACAAATTACATACCTTAGTAGTAAACAAAACATTCTATAAATATAAGGGAAATATAACTTTAATTATATAAGTAATTAATACAATTAATTTTGTGATGAATCATTTACGAGGATAGTACCAGAATGCTTGAAGACCCTCTTCCCCAAATGTTGGATGACAATTTTCCAAATTGTCAGGTTAAAAAGAGGGGAAAATCAGGGGGTTGAACACATTTACGGAAATAAAATACTTTAATACGTGAGGCTACGAGACACCTTTTGAAATTTTCAAGGGGGCTATGGTCTCATATCCCCCCCACCACCACGTGAGCAAATGGTTATCAATCTAACTTTTCCATTTTTTAGCGTGAAAATCTGAAAATTGTGGATATTATGACCTTTTGTTTGTAGTGAATTTTTGGAACTTTTAAGAAGCCTTTTATTAAGGGTGTAAAGATCTGAAGTGTAAAGATCATATACTCCTTATATTAATTTGTTCTCTCCTCTTGTTACGCCATTGGAACAAGTCTCTGTTCTTTCCGACCGGTCCGTTGGGGGAGAATATCTTTTTTGACAGCCAGACTAAATGGATAACGCACTCGGTATGGACGGCGCATTTAATTAGTTTAGGAGTAGTTACGCGAGGGGATCCAAAATGAGCCATATCTGTATTTTGATGTAAAATGCACCGAAAATGTTGCGTTCGCTAGACTCAAGAATGTGTTTTAATTGCGAAGTGTGGTGAAACAAATTGGCCATATCAACTTGCCAAATAGTTCTATTAAGCTAAATTAAATTAATGGACGTGGCCGGCTGAGACAGCTCAGTGCATCTTTAATTTCACTGCAGTGCCTCTGACCGGAAAGTCATGGAGTTCGAATCCGGACGGTGACTGGAGTTTCCACACTAGCTATATAGCTAGGCCCATTTCTACCGCTATCTGGGGGATAATTCTAGTGGTCGGCTACTTTGATCAGTAGTTTTCGGTGATTTATCTAATAAACACCAGGTGAATGCCGGATCAGTACCCTTATAAACGGGACACGGAACGCGCGATCATTACCTTCTCTTCCTTGTTCTATCCTCACTCCTAACTTACACATACTGACACTTACATGCACTACACTACCTCACATGCCGGGAGAGAGCAGTCGGTAGAGACCAGTCAGACGTTTAGAGATTTTACGCTGAGGCGAATCCTCGTTGTGGGAGATACTTGGGTGGGGAAACACGGAAGCTGAGGTGTAGGTTGGCGCAGGAACCCATCGTGACGCAATGAATGATGAATACGAAAGAAGAGGAGCGAATTTGTAATTTAATGCTAGACTATTTGTAGCTTTATAGCGGAACACAATTAATTAACAACTTGTTTATTATTTTTTGTAATCAATGGGCGCTTAATCTTGATTTGCTCATCAATCGCCGGCCGATATTGAACGTCTGACCTCCAGTAGACCTCTTAATCTTCATTGACGCCCTTTGAAATTTAATCGTCCTCAAAGGGGGTATCCTACTTTAGCAGACCCCATTGGGAATTCCTGCTTAGTTCTAGGTAAAAAATGATAATCGTACACGGGAGCTAAGGAGGGCAGCTGGAGCGGCTTTGGGCGTCATGGATTTGGGTGCTATTCGTGCGAGCATTCGGCTGTTTCGGCAGGCGAGGGACCAATTTGTTCTGCTAGGGTTCTCGTCCCTCCAAACTTTCACGCAGGCGTGGATTCCTGTTAATGAGATATTAATAAAGGTTGCTTCTTCATTCTTCACTTCAAAGCGCCGCGCTGTTCAGTAGTTAGAACGGATGTGCAACTACAACTTTAAACAACACGGGCGGCGACGTCGAGAGAGGAATAGAGACATTTTCTCTCAGAATCCATTGTGATTTTCACCCTTGTTTAGTGATTATAAGAGCGAATGCTGGCGTGGTCACTTGTTTGATTCTAATTTCCCAGTTCAAACTGTACACAGCCATAAATTATTATTATTATTATTATTATTATTATTATTATTATTATTATTATTATTACAATATAATAATTATTATAATATATTAATATTATTATTATTAAGTAGAATCGATGGAAATATAAAAGTGTTGATACAAAACACAAAATTTGTGTGTCGTCGTTTTCTTTACTCGTTGATGGAACATTACTTCTTGTGGGATTGATAATACCTCCATATTACATTAGGAGTCTTCTGAAGTATAAAAGGGAAAAATACTTTAGTTTGAAAACTTGTGGGTAAGAAGATGAATAAGAATACGCAGATTTTGATTATATTGATTAGTGTTTCCGAGTGCGTCAACTGCTAAAGTCATTAGTCCCGTAAGTGCACTGCATGTTTTTTTCGCGGGAGATGGCACGCTGGATGGTGATATCCGGCGTCGACCTACAAATCTGCTTCAAGGTTTTCCGCAACCAGGTATCCAACGTAACCAGTGTGACAACGCCCCAGCCCGGGCAAGCCGTAAGTTCCCGACTGGTTCCCTATCATCACTGGTAGTGTAGTGCATGTGTGTGAGTTTAAGGGGTGAGGATAGAGCAAGGAAGGGGAAGAGAAAATCGCGCTCGGTCCGTGGTCGGTTTGTTAGGATTCTGTTTCGGCATTCGCCTGGTCTTGGTCGTGGAGAACACAGGAAACTACTGAACAGAGCAGCCAACCGCACGAATTCTCGTCCAGGTAGTGGCTGAATTCGGCCTAGCAATCTAGTAGTTATTATCGAAAATCCTGCCACCGCCGTGACTCCAACCCTAGGATCTCCCGGTCAGAGACGAAAACGCAGTTCATGTTTTATTTCATTAACAATTCCGATTTTCTTTAAGACAACATTCTACTTAAAAAAATAAAACTAGCAGTCATGGAAAATAAGTTGAAGCTGGCTGCGTAAAGATCCGTTACAAAATTGGAAGAAACTATGAATTATTTTCTTGAAGAAATATTCGTGGAAATACATGAAGCACATTGATTATGAAAATTGTGATAAAGAAAAAATTGGTACTATTGGAAGCATGCCGTAGACAATTGTTTACCGAAAAGTTAACAACATACATATTCGTAAATAATTCGTAAAATATTAGTAAATATATTATGTAGGGTCGCTCGCATTAATGGGCAAAAGCTAGTAGACGGATAATATACGTAGAAGAGTGTCTTATTTAGTTAGTGAAGGAAAAGGCGTTGTGATGGATGCTATAGTGTAAGACTGCATCGAACATTTATTTATTTATTTTACGTCAAAAAACAGTTGAAACTGTGTGTGACGTGCTATGGGGAGAAGTTAATTCTGTGCACATTTTCAAAATTCTGTGATCCCGATCCCTACACTAAGTCATATACTACATGAAGTTTGGAGGGAAAAACAAGCTCTCATGTAATAAAATCTATTTTCAAGGATATAAAAGCAATAAATTTTGGACTCTTATCCATGATGTCCTTCGTCAAGGAATAATACTTCCTGCCGCAACATGGAAACGATAATTTGAATAACTATATTTCCCAATGAATTCTAGAAGACGTGCACAGATAATGGAGTTTCATTTATGCCCAGAAGCAAAACAGGGGCCATCTCAGCATTTGCTCAATGGATCAGGGAAACCGGACGAAAAACCTGATCGAGATGGGGACATTGGTGCAGATGAGAATATTGGACGTGGGGGTGAGCAGAAGAGGCTTTCCAACGAACAAATGTAATATTTATAACAGCAAACGTTAACGTCCATAACTGAATTGGTTAGTTATAAGGTTTGGAGTTCTTTAATTCAATTGTTGTAAACTAGACGAGACGTGTCGACTCCGCAGCTGCATCCAACAATGTGTACAACACGTTGTAGATAGTTTGTGTTATGATTTCAAAATCAGTGTTTCAGAACCAACGAGCAAAAAGCAAAAACTAAATAAACGATGTTTGCGATATTCTGAGGTAGGAGATATTTTTGTGTTTTGATTGTCGTTGCATACATTGTAGACGTTCATTTAAAAGTGTTGTATATTATGAATTACTGTATTTGTATTTTGTGAGAATATTACGTAAAGGAATCGCCATTGCGAAGGGTTTTACACTATGGAAATGTGGTGTTTATAAACAAATTTATTGATATGATGGAAGGAACATGTGAATTTCACGTAAAGAAAAATTTAAATTAAATAGTTTTGAAATCAAAAAGATACTACTGGTACTCTGAGTACGACAGGTTTGTTTGTAGTATACCAATTTTTAAGTATCAAGTACACATAAAACGTGGATTCTGACTACACAATGTATTAGAGGAAAAAAGGCTTTCAGGAACCCACAATACGTTTTTTCTGAAAAATTACCACTTCTCACTGCACCATTACCACACATTCACTTTACCCGTAAGTATGTAGAAGACGAGAAGGGAAAAGGAAATGAGTATCTAAAACGCCTGGAATTACGTTTTGATAGCAAATTCAATGTAAGACAAACAATTTTTAAATAGAGTCTTACATTTATAAATAGAGATTTGAAAAACGACGAAAGAAGATCGCCCATCAAAAATATGTTCGGAAATCTTGTTATTCTGTTTGCGCTTGAATACGTCCCTACACAGTATTTGAGTAACTCCCGAGTGTGCAGATGTTCGTGCGTTCGATTTTCGTCACTCACAGCTAGACCACTTCCCGAGCACTAATCGACACATATCAGGTGTTAGTCAACGCGTCTCAGTCTCCTGATAGGGAAGAGATAATTTGTTTTCAGATCCGGACACAAAATTCAAAGAAATTTGTTTGAGTTTCGCGCTGCGATCTTAGTGAGTGTGCCGGGAATTAAATCAACGCCACCTAAATAGATCTATGTAAGTGGCGTTGAATAAACCCTTGTACTCCGTGATTATTTTCAGTCCATGGCACCATAATTTTCTTCCATGAGGTTGTCACCCTCATCGTTTACAAACCATGCAATGAAAATCGCGCGGCAGAATTTGTAAGATACGAAATATTTCATGGGTATGTTTTATTATAAATTTGCAAATTGCCTTGGAACATTGAATTTGAAAAATATGAACCATATAAGAAGAAAGCCTGGAATGTAAGTACAATACTAGAGAAAGTACATTTTTTAAGAGTGCAAAGATCAATTTTCAATTTAATGTTACTTAAAACTTATTCACATGTACATCTGCATAAAATAGAAACCTTTTAATGTGGATGTGTTAAGCAACTCAGGGGAATCCAATGTAGTTGTTGAAGCTTTTACGACAGAATTTTCCGAATTAATTGAGAATGATCTTATAATAAGAATAGAAAATAACGCAGAAGAACAGCTTAAAGGTGATCGTTGATGTTCATATTTGAAAACAAGTAAAAATATGGCTGTGCTAAATTCTAACTATTCGCATTATTCATTCCTGCAAGTATTTTTGTCACCATTATAATTTCGGAATTGCAATATTATCAATCAATATTATCATATCCCGTATGGAGGTAATATACAAGGCCATTGGGTGTTGGGAATTTTTGAACTGAAGTATAACATTAATAGCTTCTACGTTTCATTGGTAAGCTCAGTGCCAGATACTGTAAGAAAATATTTGAATAAAGCTAGTCATGACAGAAGTGAAGTAATAAAGAAATTTTAAACACATGAAAATACTTTTAAAACAGTTTACAACGTCGGCGACGCCACATTCATCTAGTATTTAATATTTCAACTTAGATGGTACTATTTGCTTGCTTTTCATTCTGACCAGAAGTGTTAGTCGTGCCATGCTATTTTTAACCCACTTACGTACTCCCTGAAATAAATGTAAATCTGCTGGCAATACTAGAACCAGCAGGTGTAGTGAAGGCTAGGAGAAATCTCGCAGGTAATACTCACCAGCGGACAACTTCATTTTTTATCAATTATTTCATTATTATTATTATTATTATTATTATTATTATTATTATTATTATTATTATTATTATTATTATTGTTTAGAAAGTAGTAATTATTTTTCGGCAGTCAAGTGATTGAACTCGGAATAGATTCAACACTGAATTATTTGCAAAATATAGTCATTACTCTCCGTAATTTCTTTTCCAAACTCGAACTATCTGAAGACAAGGGAAGGAAAAAGTCTATGGAATGTACAAATTAGGATAAAAAGATCACGTGCAACAATAGGAAGAGATTAAAAAATGGCTATTTGATTGTTTTTTAATAAAAGTCATTTATTTGTAAGAAGACATTTAATTTACAATTTTATTGTTATCAACACTGTTATTGTATTTCAGAGGTAGATCACAACTTTTAAAGCATTACAATAAAGACAGCATTACATGAAATGCCATTTTTACTAAACAAGTGATCACAGGAAAACTGGCTTGCAATCAACTTGAAAACAAACAAAAAAAATCTGGGAATATGAAGTCTATTATAAAGGAAAATGAGATCTTGAAATGTTCAATCACATAATAATGGATTTAAGTAAAAATCAACCTCTCTCGTGTCACCGAATACTCCGGTAGAACCAAAAGGAAGTAGATTTTGCGAAAGAATTACGAACAGAGGAAAGTCTCAGTAGTGGCGACCGCAGCGACGCCTTTTGAAGCGGCAGAGCGCGGAATTTGCTGAGGTAGTAGAGCACCACATTGACAGAGCGCAGCAGCGGCCACCGCGATGCCAGCGCTGCGGCGGCGAAGGTTGGCCGAAACGTTATGCGCCTGTTGCTTGGCAACCCACAACGCACGCGTCTCCTGGTATGTTGGTCACGCCGACGGAACTAGCAAAATATTAAATTACAGTGAGTGATTCGTTTGAATACACATGGAGCAGGCACGTTTGCTCTCAATTCATTCACCACTTAATGACAATTGTTAAGAAGGGAATAGAATGCTTTCTGATAGCGGAATCAACTTACGAAAATCATTATATTAACATACCTTCACCATTGTTAAGTTCAACATATCTTCCTGTTAGAACATTCGTTTCTCTTAAATACACTATTTCCCTTAATGTCAATTATGAGAGAATGAGTTAATTCAAGCTTAAGCATCAGAGAAAAAAATTCAAGGCAGTATGTCAAAAGCATGCTGAAGTTGCAAAAAATACGTGTAAAGACAATATAAAGAATAAAAACTGAAATAATTTTCTAACAGTTTCCCTGTTTTAAATATACTACTTTGGTTCTAAGAGGAACTCCACTTTCACATAGTGCCAACAAATTGCACTTTAGAACTTAACGCAGTAAAATATTGGCCCATAATCGAACCAACATTTCTTCGAAAGTTCGACTTTGAGGATAAATACTAATACGTTTTGATTGGGTTGCATGCAAGGCGATATTGTATAAGACAAGCTTGATGACAACTACCTTAATTCTCGTTTGTTTATGAATGTTTATGAATTTTATTTCATTTTTTGAGGAATGAGAGACTTTTTGCACGACGGTACGAATGAATTCCTGATATTTAATTCCAGATATTTAATTATGATGCGATTTCAGTTATTCAAAATATCGAGTCTGTTCATAAGTACGAATTATTATATTATTATTATTATTACTATTATTATTATTATTACTATTATTATTATTAATTCTAAAGATTTCAGTATTTTATGCTTTCATGCAACTTCATAAATTAGAACCTCAGGCTGATTCAAGCGTAAACTGAAGACTATTACTATTACTTTAGCAATTCATAAAAGAGTATTTCCAATATCAAGCAGATATTTCCACACATATTGCTAGACAATAACTCAATTCATTCAAAATGACAAACTGAACAAACAGAAACATGATTACGAGTATAATAAAAGATTATTATTATATGAGTTTTATATTAAATTATCTTGCAATTGTTCCTACAGGGCTGTAACGTTACATATTTCAACATTCTCTCTAAAAACGGAAAAAAAGTTGTTCCAGGAATTCGTAGATGATATTCAATTATAGAAAATATTACATGATAAAGTCGCCTGAACAATACTTGATGTCGGAGAGAGAAATAAGTTAAGGGATAAAGGATAGGGCAGTTTCAAAATGCAGCGTAACCAACAACTTTGACTAGAAGTACGCCATCTAACAATTCAACTTTACTTCTCATATTCTTCCTTATACTTAAGTGGAGTGAATAATTTTAATTCATATTTTACAGGAGATCACAGTATGGAGTACGTTAAAGAACAGCTTCACTGAATACATGCATGTTGGGGTGTACTATTTTTTTTTTATTTTTGATGTGCTTTGTATGTTAACTTAGCAATGAAGTTTACATTCATCAAGTGTCATTACAAAGTGGAGGGAAATCACCACGTTTGTAGGAGGAATGATGACTCACTCTGACATTTACGGAAAGCGGCCTCTTGAGTTCGCAACCCACTAGATTCAGCTGTGCTGCGGGCAACAATCCCTCAGGGGAGACATACAAACTCCTCTACTTGTGTTGCTGAGACAGTTTTGGAATTTTCCCCTCTGAAGTAATATGAATAAACATAAACATGTAAAGGAAGAATCGGAATTTTACTGACAAACATCAGGAGGCGACTTCTCAGTAGAAGTGAGGTGAAAATGATCCTGTGATAATATCACAAAAATATTCGTTTTACATGAAATTAAAACAAACATTCCATTTCTATGCAATGACATACAGTGTCAGAGAGAAAAATAGAGTGATTGTCTATGTGTGTGTGTGTGTGTGTGTGTGTGTGTGTGTGTGTGTGTGTGTGTGTGTGTGCGCGTATGAGAGAGAGGGGGAGGGAGGGAAGGAAGGAGGGAGGGAGATCTGATGATGAAGTCAGCCCTCCTTATCAGTGTTGTCGCGCGCAGAAGATGGCAGTCGTGTGATTTACAGTGGACACGGACATGGTGACGCAAGGTATTAAAATGTGAGAAAAATCGTATTCATAAAGTGCGTTGTTGGGTAAAGGTATACAATATACGTTTACAAAATACCCATACGTATACATACATATATATATATATATATATATATATATATATATATATATATATATACGTATGGGTACACGTATATGCTTCGTTAAGTGATCTGGAACATGCCATTTGCACCAGTTGTTTAATGGATGTTAGGAAAGAGGAATCAATCCTTTGCACCGACTTAGATGACTAGGGTGTCAGTTGGTGTTACAGCACTGCCTA
Organism: Teleogryllus occipitalis; assembly: GCA_011170035.1. Lineage (NCBI taxonomy): Eukaryota > Metazoa > Arthropoda > Insecta > Orthoptera > Gryllidae > Teleogryllus > Teleogryllus occipitalis. The sequence goes on from BLKR01000346.1 coordinate 165,336, forward strand.
TGACCGGGAGGACCTAGGGTTCGAGTCCCAACGATAGGATTTTCTACACTAGCTACTTAGCTAGGTCGAATTCAGCTGCTGCCTGGAGGGGAATTATAGCGGATGGTTGCTCTGATCGGTAGTTTTCTGTACTCTCTCCGATAAACATCAGGCGAATGTTGGAGCCGTACCCTAACAAAAGTGTCACGGATCGCGCGCGATTTTTCCTTCCTGTTCCTTGTTCTATCCTCTCCCCATAGTTACACATACGTACTACTCTACATACATGTACTACTCTACCATACATATCGGGAGACCAGTCGGGAGGTTAGAGCTTCTCCTGGCTGGAGCGGTGCACCATTGGTGAGAAATACATGGTTAGGGAAACCCTGCTAGCAGATATGTAAGTCGGCGCCATATCTCACCAACCAGTGGGGGGCGAACACCGTCACCTCCCGCGATAAAAAAATGTGCACCACTCTTAAGGAGCTAATGAACTTACCAGTTAACGCGCCCGGAATTACTAATCAATCAATCGACCCTTTCGATGGCACTCAGAATGGGTGGGAACATGGTGAGGAGAGAGTGGGTTGTTCGTACGTCTCTGCCTGGAATCGATCAGAGACAATTACAGCGATGAAATAAAAGCATCTTGCCTTTAAGTTGGCCCTTAAAGGCCGAATTCATAGGCGACACTTTGGGAATAAGGGAATTCATAAGCAGTAAATGATTAAAATATGTGGTCACTTTTAGAGCTGTATTTCATAAATGTTGCTCATAAACGCAGATCGAGTGCTTTAAGTGGTCGGAAATGTTGCCTCGTGTAATTTGAACCAGGTTTCGTTGTTGAGTTAGTATGGAATGTAGGCACGTTTTTTCGTACAAAAAGGGTCTAAATTGACTTATGAAAAACATTGGAAATATTTTCCATAGAGTGAGCGCCGAGAAAGAAAATAATCTTAACTGGTTACGAGTAGGGTAAATAAGGAACACTTCATTTTCGCGGAATGAGGAGTCACTCTTTCTCCACTCATTTGAGATTAAGTTCTGTTTGTAAACAAGAATCAGTCACTTAAAAACACTCATTTTAAGTCTACTCTGCAAATTCTGCTTCTCGAGCCGGAAAATTGAGTTCTCAACGTCGCCGACTCATCAGCGCTGAACCTATCTCGAGCAGAGCGAGGCCGCCTCAGCAAAACTTGAAGAGCCTTCGTGACGTCACAGCTTCCTCGGGGCACACGCGTGCCAAAACAAATCATAAATTTAAACCGCGAGCGCCGTCACTCCACGCAGATGTAGTCCACCGGTGAAAGTCCCATGCGCGGCCGCTTGGCAATGCGACTGAACGCCCCCTCTCCCCCTGCGGCACCTGAGTGTGTCAGCGACAAATTCGGGTGACCCTGAACGGAGCGGACTAAGGAGAAAACCCCTCACGCTTTTGGGCGAGGATGAGTCGCAGATAAATGGAGAACACGAGGTTTTAAAACTCTTCTTTTAATTTTAATTCCATCGTGCTTGTAGATTGAGGCTGTTCAACTAACTCAAAATCTTGGTCATTCATTCCATTTATGGTTCGAAGTCTTATTTTGCCGACAGGTTCGGCTTACAATTTCGCGCGGAGTTCCTTAGGGTTCGATCTTAGGCGCTTATACACGTAAACGATATGCGTCCATTAGAAACAGTTCTGTTTGCTGATCACACGAATAGCCATTTCTAAAAAGAAAAAAAGTAATTTAATTTCATATGTTTAATATTTGTTTCATGATAAAAAAATAGTTAATGAAGGAAAAACGGTTTGAATGCAGTTTTGCATTTCAGACAGGAAGTCGTAGGCTCTATCGAAAATGAACAATATGCAATTACCTGATGTTAAGGTAACAACCTTTCTGAGTTTCCCAATTCAGCTAAATCTCAATTGGAATATCAATATAAATGAACTGAACTCTGAATTAAGCACATAAAGTTATAAATTCAAAATTATTTCAAATTCAATCTTCATGTAGCTCGTTGCGTGTATTTCGCGGCTTGAGATATGGCGTAATATTTTGGAGAATTACATTCTACAGTACCCAGACATTTAGATCACAGGAAAAAGTTGAACGAGTAATGAGTAAATTTTCATAGTTTTTGTCGAAACTGACTTATTTGAGCGTGGGAACATATTTTCTTGTAATATCGATATTTGGTTCTTGCCTGTCCGGGATCATATGACTCCGGCTGCGGAAGCCTACAAATCCAATTTGATTGCAACACGTCGTAGGAATCATTCAAAAGGAGTTAGTATCCGTAGCTCACCACCAGAAATCCACAAAGTGTAATACAGTACGTTTCTTTACAATACATTGGCAGATGACATTAAACAATTAAATTCTATACACACATTCAAGTGCAAACTAAAATCGTCTCTGAAACATAGCTGCATCTATATAATGAAGTACTATACGGACCATCAACGAATTGTAGCAGCGATATTGAACGAATAAGTTAACATTAATTTCGTTCAATTTTAAAAATATTAAATACGCCAGAAACACACAATACTCGAGCGTCGTTCACAAATAAACCGGAACTTCGTTTATTTGTCTCGCGTATTTACGTGAACAGCGCGGAGTTCCCGGGAATCTGTGATGGGAACAGAGAGGAGAGAGCCAAGGCTATCGCCCTCATACTCACGTCTGAATCTACTATTTCAATATCACCAGAATGTACAGAAAGTGTCAGTGTCTGTTACGTAATGCGTAATTATTCGTTTTCTCACCAACAACTGAACATTTCCAGTTTTCAAATGTTTCTAACTTCGCTTTTTTGTTACTTTTACGCATCATTGAATTAGGCCGAGACGTTTATTTCACAACATTCAGGACTTGTAGTTCATGGATGTATTTATCAGTAAAACAATTATATTCCTTGAAAAATTATTATAATTAAAAATGTAAGTAAAATAAAATTAATACCCACGTAGCTGCAATGATATTTGGTTACATTTCCTGTATTTCGCACAACTGAAAATGTGGCACGTAGATAATTCAGTTACATAATTTTGCACTTCTTTTTGTGTTGATTTATTTGTTATGTAGTGGGTTTACCACAACAAAAACAATTTATTTAATACAATAACCCATTATTGGTAGAAATACAATAGTATCTCGTGACTCCATCTCGGGGTCTCCGCCGCTCTCTTCCTACTTTTCTAGGTTCTGGGCATGCGGCATACCTTTGCAGCGAAAGTGTTAAGAATCGATGCTCCAGTTTTACGTGCTACAGTGATACGACTAATATTCTTGCCAAGTACATTCACACTACGAGAAGGAATTCATATCCGTTCCCGGAAGTTTAAAAAAAAATTATTTGTAACGAAAAACTACTAATAGTGTTTTTACCCTTAAAACAAATATCACTAACAATGTTTTAAAGAATATATTTCTTGAAAACAAATTTTTCAAACGAAAATGTTCTAACCTCGTAGATATCCTAAAAGAAATAAAGTTACACCCAAAGAGCAGACAATACAATTTATTGACTCTTTCTTATTTTTATGGAGATTGTGGCCAATAGCATTGGAAAATTCAAATTTTCTATCTACTTCACGATGTTGTCAATTGGAGCATTAGTATTCCTATCCTCTTACGGCATCCAAGATATTTCTTTTAGATTGAGTTTAACAGTTCTTCTCACAGAAAAATCATTAATTTATTTAGTAGGGTAGTAAGTTCATTTAAAATGAGTTTTGCTCCTTTAAACCGAACTATTATTTCCAGATCGGTCTTTAGTATCCCGGAGCAGTATCCTGGTAATGGTTTTTAAAGAAAGTATCATTTTTGAAAAAAAACGAATTAAACTAATTAGAGGAAAATTAGACATTAACAATAGTTAAGTAAAATGCATTAGAAAAGTTAGAATGAGATTGAACAATACGAATTAATACTTTTACAAAAATACTTTTAGACAAATTTGACATGAGAAAAGAATGAGTTGGAAAAGTGTAGAGGAATCCTTCATACCTACTAATCGCACTTGCAGTATCTCTATTATGTTGACACAAACAGAACCGAGGGCAGTCCTACACCACACCACGTGTCTGGGATTTCTCGTGTACGAAACCCAGTAGTTTATGATGCCTCCATAAAGTGCACGCCCACGAGTCCGTCATCCGGTGGCTTTGCTCTGGGGTCAACTGCTCACTGTGTGTCCTACGCGAGGGGCAGCTGCGCCCGTAAGTGGAGCTGTGTAACGAGGGGACTTCCGTTTCGCGTTTCCTTTCCGTTCTTGCAACATCACGGCACGTAATGTTTGCCTCACGTATCTCACTCGCTTAACAATGCCACTCAGAGAAAGGGTTTCATATCAGTTAAGGTGAGGAAATCCTTTCTAGTCTACTCAAGTCAAATTTCGTGTTTTTCAATTTTATTGAGTCGTATGCTCCGTTTTATTCTCTTTTAAATGCTTCAAACCGTATCTTGCTACTATTATCAGTTTTTGAGAAAATATTTTTTTCGAAGCGAATGTCAATTGTCAAGGCCTTAGTGAGCGAGCTTCACATGCATTTTCCCGCATTGGGAATTTTCAGCACATTCATGCATGTCAAATATCATAAATCATTAACTATTACGGATAATAATATAATTCCTTTTGCAGCATGTAACCCACGATTTGCTCTAGTGAATAAACTAGAATAGTTAATCTGTCACTACAATTTTCAGTTTTATGAACAGAAATGTCTAGAAGAAATTTGTAAAGAATTTTTCTCAAATAATCAAATCCTGACTCTCTAGTATCCATAGTATCTTTACCATTCTAGTTCATACACTAGAATAGTCAATTGTGATTAATTAAAAAAAAAGATTGATCAACATATATCAATTTCTTGTAGAGTTATGATGTTTCAAGTAAAAACCTAATTTTAGTCAATTATTTATAAACAAATTGAAAAAAAATAATATTTGATCTCTAAAAGCATAAGAAAACAAATGTACAAAGAAAAACAAAATAGACCCAAAATTGTAGATTATTTCTCAGGTAGACAGCTACCTTAAGAGGACAATTGCTGTACAATTGAAGATTATCGGCCGCGAATCGATAGATCAGCATGATCGTGGTTTCTTTTACGGCATCATTGACCGGAAGATCCTAGGTTCGATACCCGAATATTATGAATTTTCGACACAAGTTACACAGCTGAGGCGATTTGAACCATTTGCTGGAAAAAAATTCTGGCGGCCGTTCTGACCTGCTCTGATATTTTCCATGGTCTCTCCGATAGGGAAAGTGCACTAACGAACCGGCCACGGGCCATGCGCAGTCTTTCCTTCCTCCTCCCTTACACATACACACAATTACATATTCTACGCTACGTCACACATCGGGAGATGAAGAGGCAGCTTAGAGCTTGTTCTGGCTGGGGCAGCGCCAAGTCTGGGGAAATACCTGGGAAGAAAAGCCCAGAAAGCCGACGTGTAGGTAGTGGGCGCTGATGTACACGTTACAACGGAGAAGGAATACCGCCACATCCCGGAATATAACATGCTCTACACTTACGGGACTAATGAGGTCACAATTTCCATAAATCGAAAACAACAAAGATCACTCATTCAAATTTTCCCATATTCCAGGGGATTTGAATTAGGAATTAACATTTGGAGGATTAGTTTTAAGGGATTTGTTCTTTAATTTGACGCGCATAAGAAAAACTCACTCACCCTTGAATATGGAGAAATTCACCCAAAAATGTTTTGTTTATGCTAAAATGTTTTACAAATTTAATTAAATAAAACGTTTTGTTCAATATACAATAATTGTGGTCGATGACATCCATTCATTCATCTCCAATGTGAACATATATCAGAACTGGTTCATCCTAGTCCCTCAGATAGCAGGGTCGCGTTGCTGGGGATAGTGTATCAAATGTCTCTTTGAAACATATCCTAAACTCTTAACACGTACAAGCATGTATTACTTAAACACATGCTCAGAATACTTGTAATAAAATTTTACTTCACCTATTATTTAAAGACAGTGACTTTGTATATGAATAATGAAAGTAAATTCAAGTCATATTCATAAATATACCTAATTAAAACATGAAACTATTTGCTAATTTACGAATAATCAAATATTTTTTTATATTGACATCAAAAGAGCTACTTTTTATCAAACAAATTATTATAGTTCCCGTTTTAAAACAACGCGCATTATTTTAAAGCAAAATTCTACTATTTCAATTTTTTCAGAAATGTATTTAGAAAGTTTCAAGTACTGTAGAAGGAGTAGAAGAAGAGAAAGAGAGAAAGAGAATAGGAGTGACAAAGAAAACAAAACTACAAGGTTAAATATTTATATTTGATGTAACAGGTACAGTACACTCCGACGCTTCAGCGACTCCTTTCGCCACACTTACACCATTAAATGACAATAGAACAACCTGTAACAGTAAAAATCAAAGCGATTACACAGGATCAATATAATTGAATTTAATGATCCGAAAATACTACTATACTCTTTAACTTTGGTTTAGAAATAATAATTCTAAATTCTGATTATACTCGTATGTATGCATTTTCTGAAAACAGTCAAAAACATTATTACTTATGATTGCATTAACCAGCTGTGCGGGAAAATTGCAACGTCGGCAGTGTACTGATTTAGTTCCTATTATTGAATACTCTAATAAGTTCTCATGCATTTTCTAAATCATACTTACATTGAAGTCGCAAAGCAGATTGATATGAAGATTCAAGTTGTCTATTCGAGCTGAGCAATTCCATACTTGATAGGACATTCCAGATTAGAAGCAAATATGGAAAAATATGAGCCAAACGAAATGAGAGAAAATCGATAATTGTAAGCAAAATCAAACACAAATCCAAAAACTGGCAAGTAAAATAGCATTCTGATGCAGTTAATCGATCATGCAAGTTCTAAAGTGATTCAAACGCTCCAGGATTATAATGTACAAAATTGCAAATGCACATTTCAGTATTTCAAATGGAAAATAGTAATAATAATAATAATATCAATAATAAAATAAAAAATACATTTGATTTGATCGAAATGGAATTTATTAGCAAATTGAATCGATCAAAACGTACACTATTTCAGTAAACATGCAAGACTAAAGACCTAAACTGCTGTTGAGTTCAATCCCAACGCCTCACACACATTAGGGGTTGTCAACAATCCCACAATTTGGGAAGACAATCATCATTATTACGAATGGTTCGCCCGTTCTCTATTTCAAAAAAATGTTCTATTTCTCCCACACAAAAGACATAACTATTTTTTCTATAATGCTCCCTAGTGTCATGATCTCTTAACGTAACGAAATATTGAAATATTCAATATTAAATGTGATGATACGCACTTTTGTTTATGATATTGTCATAAGACAGAAATCACCTTCATTTACATGTACGAGGCAAATTTAAGACGATAGAGTGATAATATGAATGAAATGTCCATTTATTTTTACGAAAACAATTTTAAATACTGTTTATGAACATAAACATTTTCAAGTGCAAGTTAAAAAGTGTAAAAACACAGGTGCGTCATTAGGGAAATACGAAAACCGCTAGGAAAGCAACTTTGAGCGAAATATGAAATTTCGGGGCTAGATGAATTTAAAACACCAGATCTGGTGCCGAAAGCACCAAATTGGCAAGTGTTCCGGGAGGAAGAAAATTCCAACGAGCTTTTTCTCCACCGACTTCCCTGATTCCAAGGCGAGGGAAGCTGGCCGCGGAGGCGCTATGATCACCGTGGCTGCACCACCCACCGAGGCGCACAGCTTTCAAAGTGGCGTTACCCCGGCAGGCGGAAAAGTTTCTGCGCGAACAGCCTAGAGAGGTCGCCTACGTCCACAGAGGATTTGTCGCTTCAGTTGGTGCGAAAACTAGCAAAAAATAGCCAACGCCGACGGTTTGCAATGAGAGCTACATTGAACGCTGTAATACATTGTAACTTGTATCGTGTCACTGTGTTATAATATTTTGTAATTCTTTGTTTGTTCATTCTATGTTAGTTTTATAAGGGCACAGTTAACTGTAAAATATAACTATTATAAACTATGAAGCCTAGATGGGACGTATTCAGCCAAAACTACTATTCTGGGAGCTCTACAAACTCTGCTTGCGGTAAATCACTCTTCTTATATTAAAATTTGTGGAGCAACATATCACAATGTAATAACTCCAAAATACACTTAAAGTTGATTTGATGAGAATTCTAAATTCTTTCAAATTTCTGCATGAACACCAAAGATATGCTATTAATTAATAGTATTAAGTGCTTTTAAAATGCAGAAAACGATATTATTTATTTATCAGAAAATATATAATAAAACTATGACATCACTTCATATTAGCTTATCGTACATCATACATTCGTGCATAAAGTCACTCAAATAAGTGTACAAAAATAATATGTAAAATAATACTTGTAAAATCTGTTTACTTTTCTTCATTGAATTGTTTTCATGGATGAGCTTTAGCAAGACAAAAAATGGCACCTTTATGTTTAGTTAACCAAAGAAGATTATATGACTTTTTAAAAGTCAGTCTCGTCTTGGAGAAGGGTCTGCAGGTTTATATTTCGTAGTTCGCTTCTACGGTTTCCAGTCACAAAAGACGTCTGTAGAAATAGTTACTACAATCTAATTTATTAACGAGTAACCGCAATGGTTGGGATTAATCTGTGTGTGTAGGGTCCATGAGGGATCATCATATGAGGCACATCAAGAAAGTAAGTGTCCCTGATCGAAAACACAATTTCATGAGGGAAAAATTATAACAGTACAGCAGATGTTGCACTATTTTTCACCCAATCACCACCAGAATTGAGACATTTGTCATACCATGGTATCAACATTTGCATCTCTCTGTCTCAGGTAGAGAGGCATGCGGTCGGCTACACACGGTTCAACTCATAACAGATCTTCTGCAGCAGTTCCGATGAGAGGTTTTTAACTATTATACGCGCGTTTTCTTGAGCCCCGGAATAACTACCCCCACTTCTTTGACATTAGTTACATTAAGAATAAATGATAGCAACGAGCATTGTGGACAAAATCTGATAACCAGAAATGTTCGCTCCCATGTAACAGAAATTATTTTGCATCGAAAAACGAACTACAAATTTGTTATAAAATTCCTTGTCAAAATAAACAAACTCCCCACTCCCCGCGCAATGAGCGAAGCGAGAGCTTAAGAAAACGTGCGCGGATAATATCCACCAGGGCGCATCGCCCACCAAGGATTTCCATTTTTTCTTACTCCTCAAGAAATTCCGGTCAGCATTACGCGAATCACAGAGACGCAGAGTTGCAGGTGGCTGTCAAACATTGGTACTTCTCCTACCTGACATATACTACGACACAGCGATATAAATGTTGATCCCATGGTATGACAAATGTCTTAAATGTGGTGGTGACTATGTGAAAGAATAATGCAAAATATGATGTGTTCGCTACAGTAAAGTTCTTCCATGAAATTGTTTACTTTTTGTTAACGACCTAGGGAAACCGACACTCTGGATGCATTTGGTATTATGTTGTCTTAAGTCGTCTAAACCCGAAATACAAAATCAATTCAATTTTTTTTTAAAATTTCGTGTTCACATATAATTTTCCTACTTAAAAACATGTATTCAAAATACGAATATAACCCATTTCTCCTATTGCGAAAACAAATCAGCAGGAAGAACAGCGACTGGAAACGCATTGCTTTCCCGTCTAACGATAATGCAGTTTCGAAAGTTGCATGCCGAAGTTGGCGTGCATGTCAAGAGGTGAGTAGAGGCATTGTGCTTGAATCCCGTTTGCGTTCGAGTTAAGACTTTTTCAACAAGGCAGGCAGCCTCAGGCAGGAAATACTTTCACGAGGGGGACGGAGAAGCATTCTCAAGAAGGGCGGGGCGGGGCGGGGGACGGGGCCTGTGCGGTCGGGACGAGTGGTGTAAGACTAGCAGACTTTCATGAGATTGAAACGAGAAGGCTCCTTTAAAAATGGAGGTTATTGACCCTTTGGGGTGCCGTGTTACACATTCAAAAATGCATTTTCCTTTTTTCAAAATTGTAAGGATTCATGAATACTGATCCTAATAATGTACGAGGCGGACTTATAACGGAATAGTTGTTAAATGAACACGGAATAAGCACAGTTTTACTGCTACCGGTGTGTGTTAAAACGCGATGGTGTATTTTTTTTTTTGACAATTACAAGATACATAAATGTTGTCCTACCCTCACTCCTTATTTACGCACATTTACACTCACATCCACTTCACTACCAACACGCCGGGAGATCGGTCAGGAGCTTAGAGCTTGTCTCGGCGCGGGCGGTGCCCCGTTGGTGGGAGATACCTGGAGGGGAACCCCCTGCAAGCGAACATGTAGGTCGGCGCCGGACCTCACCATTCAACGCGGAAGGAATCACCGCATCCACTCGGAATAAAATATTCGTTAAGCTAATCGGTGTAACGACCGGAACAGTTGACGTGCCCGGAAACATCAATCAATCAACGTCTAGGAACACCGAGATGAGCCAAAGACGTAAAACTGAAATACGACAGGAGATTCCTGTGACGTTTTCACGATCGTGGCTGCACGAGACATCGTAGAAAATGAAACTCATTTTACGAAAACTTTCCGTTTCAAGCAAAAATTTTAGATGCTGAAATTTGATTAATTCGTTTTTAGAGCTAATGGTATGTCTTGAGAGCACGGGAAGTAAGAATTTTCTAAAACATTTCTAGGAGCGACTTAGGTGGAATAAGGAAACAATAATTGTAATTGGAATTACGCAGTTACGAGTTATTTAAGGTTTAAACGACGCAATGGATTAGTGATCCATTAAATTTCGTTAATTACAAATGTAAGCAATTGTCATTTTCTTTTCAACAAATCTATAGAAGCGAGAACGTTGCAAAAGCTAATGTTTTAAATTCATTTTGGAAAGGAGTTTACGCAGTAATTCGTGTATTTCAAAAGAGATGTTTTATTAACAGATTTTTCATGATAAAGTAGATAGCTCTGATGGCGATGTCAAACAGATTACCCTATGTTCATATTACCAGATACAAAGTAATGGATTCAGATTGAAAATAATTCTACTTAACGTAAATCTTAGTGATAATGTAAAGCATTGCAATATACAGATATGCAACATTTGTTAAAACATGCCAGTCGAGATCAGATTTATTGTCCGGTTTTGAGTTTCTACCTACTCAGCCAATGACTGGTTAATACAATGGTGGGTACAGGGGATTGGGGTTACGCTTCTCTAAATATTACAATTGATGTAATTTTACTTCTTGTATTTAAAACATCCATAAATAAATCTTAGTACATTTCAAATCATTTAAAGATTGAAATTACATTCCAGAAAAGTCTGATTTTTAAAAAATGTCAGAGAAACTGTAATTGCTCCTTCTTCCTGAAATACTTTCTTCATCCAATCCTGGGTTAATGTAGTTGAAAAATGAGATACAATTTAGTGGAGGTGTTCGCAAAGGTAACTGTGGACTGCGAAATGAAATATGCTTTGGCACAATATTCATGCAGTTCACGACATGAAATAGTTTAAAAATAAGTTCAAAACTGATTATAAACTAAAAATAAATAATGGCGTTCCATCTCATCACTCACACCAGCCAATCTCGTTGAGAGACGTGGATTTAATTTCCACCGTGATTATGAGTGTTTGTGATTGTAATTTCATGATTTATTTCTATAATTTACAGTCGTAGAAGTAATCATGGAACACGCATAGAATCTACTTCCCTCTAGATATTTAAGACCACCAGCCGTGTGTGATTGAACGCACGCTGTAATTCTTGGGGGCACTATGATATTTCAGCTGAAAAAGTTCCATTATGAAGGGACTTCTGTTTAATCAGGAACATGAATATATTGCGTATCACATACTTTTCAATCACTAACATTTCACCTTGCATTATCGGGGACCTTTATATTGTTTTTTGCGAATAGTACAATGAATCAATCCGGGGCCGGAAAATGATCTGTCGATATGTGTATGTGTGTAAATGTGTGTTACAGTGCAGATCATTGTGAGTGTCCGCTGCATAGGAACCAGAAACAGGTCACCGGCGGCGTCCGGCCTATTTGTTTGGGTCCAGTAGCTGCCCCTTGTTGAGGTCGCGTTCCGCAGACTGATCAAGCACGCGATGCTACAGTCGGCGTCACAACAAATAGGCGCTGTTGTAAAGACTCACGCCTCGAAATACTTCAGGGAAATTAGGGTTACCAGAATATGTGTCAGCAACATTCACTTATTTATCAATGGATGTGTCAAAGCGTTTCCTTTAAGAGACTTATAAAACAATATCAAATGGTCGAATAACACCATGTGAAGAGAACAAAAGTACGAAAATGGGACGATGACATGCAATTATAAATAATTACCAGGTTACACTGTTCAGGATGCGCCTAGAAGGATTTGAGTATGACGACGAGCATAATGGCACCACAGCCATGACAGTGGTGTACTTATTGTAGTTTACTAATTATTAATAGGTAAGGAATGAAAATAAAAAAAATGATATTGGTCTTTTAGTAAAACATGTACCTTACTTTAAAAAAAATCGAGTTTTAAGAAATATTTGTGGTCGGCATCATTAATTAATTATTATATCATTAAGTCTGTTTCGTCTGTTGATGCAATAAATAACGAGAAAAAATGGATGTGAAATCACTTCCTTTGAAAAATCTGCAATACCACATGTAATAAATTGAGGGCATACTAAGCTTTCTATATGATTTTTAAAAAATATTTAATTTCAGTTTCAGTCCATATCACAAATAAAGTATTCGCTTACGGTTGGATTGGAATACAAAATTCAATAAAGTAAACATGGACACCCCAAAAATCCCAATGAGCAGACGAAAACAATTAAATAATGATAATAATACAACAAGCAAAAGAGTGTTAGGAAAATTAGATTCATTTCTCAAAGTGAATGAAGTTAAACAGTAGCAAAGTAAATAAGGGAAGTGATGTATGGACTTTCATAGATGGCATTTTCGATTTAATCCAGGTTAATACAAATTAATGCACTTAAATGTAACTCGGTATTTTATTCCATTTCGACAACTTTCTAAAGCACTGAGAGTATTTTAATTTCGTAGATTAAGCCAAAAATCTCGTAAGAACTTTTAGAAAGCGTAGGATATGTAACAAAGAATGTCATATTTTATCTGAGAAAGGTCAATAAACCAAGCTGGTCCAATATCCTTTCGTTGGGACGAAAAACTTACCTTCTCTCGTAGTGGAAAACATGTTCACTGTTCGTAACAAAACGATGAATGTTGAATAAATAGTTGCTTCAAATCCTGAAAGCGATTACGTGAGTCATCTATCACATTTTCATATACCTAAATATATATCTTTAAATACATCCTTGAATAAATTCTTGACGACTATCTGTCGGAATCGGATAGTTTTAACAGTTTGAAACGTTTTTTAACTTAACACAGATTCGTTACCTACATATGATACATGTTAATCAAACATGTAATTTACAGTGAAGCAACAGATAAGCAAAAGTCATCCAAAGAATGTTTTGCAAAAAAATGTAAATAATTTAAAAAATAAAATTGAAATATGTACAGCTTATCGCGAGCGTAAAAATTTCCGAAACTATTTTCACATGTGTACACATTTTCGAATGAAAATGTTAGAACTCTGATTAAGATTTCAAATATTAATAAAAGCACATAACTCTTCACACATATTACAACATGAACATCAATCTGAATGACAACACATTACAAACGTTCTTTACAAGTACTTACGGTAGAAGTCGGAAAACTGCTACATACACTGATAATTTTGCCTTCACCATTCTACGTCTACTATGTAAGAAAATTCTATGGATTTTATTTCTGTGTAAATGAAGACTTTTTCAAATCAATGAATTATATATAATAAATTAACCTGGTTGGTCAACAATCTACCCCAAACCCCATTTCACTGGATGTGTGCTTCTGTGGCTCTCTCTCCTATATACAGTGAATCAAGACGGGATAGTGCTAGGGAAATGGTTACTACTGAGTGGTTACTACAAGGCAGAAAATAAAAAGGTTTCTACTTGATGGTGCCAACACGGCTTTATTTCACAGTGAGCATATGCGTACGAAGGAAAGGTGAGCATGTGCGCTAACAATAGAAACAACACATGTTAACTCAAACCATTAATAAGATTCAGCAAGCGAGCAATTCACAGATTAGGATGCTGCGGCGTTGGCATTGGTCATTGTTACTCAGCCAAAGCGTGGAAAAAAGAGAAGAACAAGGAGTAAAACAGCCTCCTCCTTAAGTGCGCATCCTGATCAGTGCATGGCCCACTGCATTCTTTGTGAAGAAACACACTACTACAATATACATGCTACATGCTTTCAGTGAAAAGTCATATACAGTGCATTTTTCTACGTACAAAACAAAAGGTACATGTTTGGATTATGATTCATAAAGTCACACACAGCAGCAACGGTAAATACATAACAACAGCAAAGAAAGTACACCACTCAGGTTAAAGATCACACGTGGTTATACCATGCGACGCAAGAATGCGCGTCGGCTTAGGCGAAAGCCTCACACAGCTCACACATGAACCGCAATGCGTGCGCTCATGGAGATTCACGTGAATTACACGGGCGAGGCCACCCGCCTGTGCTAGGAGGCGCTGCGCTTTGTGCTCTCGCAACTCGCCATGTCCTCAGGTGCAGCGCTGCTCAAATGCAAGAACTGGGGTCACACTGCCAACGGTGGCCCGCGCGCCACACCGATGGCCCGCAGGTAAGTGCCTTGCGGGCCACCCGCTTGAACAACACTGCTCTGGTATACACCGAGGCATCTATACTCTATACTATACTCTATACTATACTATACTCTCTGCTATAAACAGTGGCTACAATGTGCCATTCTCACCCATCTGGTAATCAACTGTCATCCCCTCTCAGATAAAGAAAAAGAGGAAGGAACAAAAGATATGAAAGGGCACAGGAGTAGTGTAAGGGCTATTTTGCATTTCGTTGTCGATAACGTAAGACTGAACCGTAAAGCGCCCATCTCATTGCTGTTAACTTTGTTCTCAAGCGAGGCTTATCACCAAGATGCGTGTGGTTGCAAATGTCACTACTAAATTGTTCACACAGGTTGTTCCACTGTAAGGGTGGGGACTTGTGAGGACTTGTTTACGAATTTTACCGGCTATTCAGGCTTGCAGATCTCGCTTGAGAGTGGCTTACCCTCACCTAAGCCTACACTAAGTTTTCTCCTGCCCTCCCTTATACGCTATGCCACTGCTGACACAAATTGTGTCATACATTCACTGGCATGTGGGAAAAGGAAAAGAAGTGTCATACAATTCAAACAAAGGCAGAATATTATTTATCAACAAAAATGTAAAATTTGATTTGTTCTGTCCCGACTGCATTTCGAACATTAAAATGTCAAGAGCTAGGAAGCTTTGAATCAAAGAAATAAGTCACTATGGAATGTGCTAAGGATGCTCTTTAAAAATAATGAATGTCACGTTCGAAAATTCGATGAAAGTTGCACCGAGAAAATAATACGGGTTCCAATTTATTTGTGAAATATGTATTATTAAAGATTTAGATTATCTTATGAAAATAAGTGATTTCGACGGCAAATATGATTGTCTATTAGTATTCACGAAAATAATTTTTGAATGTCATCCATTGAGTGGAAATCCTTCACGGACAATCATCAGGACGATTCCGATCAGCAGAAGATCATTTCGTGACTATAAAGAAGGCCATTTGGAAGTGTGAGAATGTTTAAATACATTTTGTTAGAAAAAAATATTGTTTTTCACAAATATATTTTCATTATACATTTACCAAACCTTTTCTATTGTCTGCTTTTTCAGAATATGTGATTCCTAGCACCATAGCGCACCGTCCGGTTATCTCTACTGTTTTAAAAAAGTTCTAAATTCTAATTTTCGTAGAACGGGATAAATTGGTAGATGGAAAGAGAAGTAGTAGAGTAGTAGAAAAATGTAAAATTGAATATAAATGAATATCGTGACTCGACTTGCTGCCAAAAAAGTCGCAATATTAGTATTTTAAATTTTTGTCTTACTATAAATTGAAATCTCGTTTTACAACTTTTAATTTAAAAGTTATTGATAGAAACTTGTTGTTACTACTCATTTTCTCCTTAGGTATAAACTAACAATAATGAAACGCTGAAGGGTTATAGTTCACAATATATTATTAAGAATAATAAATTTGGATTATTCCTTAATATTAAAATTCTTGAAAGTTTACTTGGATTATGGTATGAATCTTTACCAAGAATAATGACTGATACAAAATATTTGCACTCGTTTTGCAATTAATGCGTATTTAATTTTTTCAAAATTTTAATAGAATCACATAGTGAACACTTTTAAGAACATCCTCAAAGCGATTACAGAACTAAATGTTGATTTGTTGAGCTAAACAACGAACTGCGTGTGGAGCGGATCCGCCTCTGCCCCGTTGAACAAGGAAGGGAGGATGCCTGAAACAACGCACTGGGGTAATCGAGACGACAGGACGACGTTCGAAATAAACAACAGCTCGTAAACATAGTTTCGTAACAAGTAGGACCGTGTTCACTAGTGCTTGAAACTTATAGAAAAGAAGATATCAATAAACACACCAATAAAAACCAAAAAAAAAAAAAACATTTTGTATTAAAATCCATGTCTCATTACATTGTTAATGCTACACGTGGCACAAGTAATGGAAAAGTGAAAGAAAGTTTCTGAATCTCAATATCTCCTGTATTTAAGGGTACTGTAAAATTCACTAAAATGAGTTAATTCTACTAAATGCATATCCCATAAATAAAGCATTAATAAAGGCAGAGTTTCTAAATATATTCTCTGATACTGAAAGATCATAAAATCACAAACGAAAGAATTGTTTACTCACAATGAAGATTCTTGGCTACGAGTCAAAAACTAAATCAAACACGACCATCGGGAAGCTAGTTCTCAAATAACAAACCTATATATTTGATGCACGGCTTAAACTGAAAAAGAGAATGATGGTTTTGAACATCAGACGAGTACATATAAACGAATACGTGATAACGTTAA
The DNA here is from genome assembly GCA_011170035.1 of Teleogryllus occipitalis. Taxonomy (NCBI): domain Eukaryota; kingdom Metazoa; phylum Arthropoda; class Insecta; order Orthoptera; family Gryllidae; genus Teleogryllus; species Teleogryllus occipitalis. The sequence continues at coordinate 182,436 of BLKR01000346.1, forward strand.
TTTTTTTTAATGATTACCCTTGAAATGAGCTTTTAGTTTTAAATATGATTCCTGTTCGTGTAATAGCACATTCGAAATTATTTTGTTATTCTTTATTCATAATAGCCATAAAGATGTTGAAAATAATTACTATGTATAAATATAAAGCGTTAACCCACAGACAGGTTCTTTCAAGTCTCTAAAACTCAGAAAACGTACGTCACCAATAGCTCCAAAGATGCGTAGAAGAGATCAGGTTCAGCAATTCGAAGTAATGTCCGCACAGCAAAACTAACAAAAAGCAAGAATCGGCAGCAAGGACCACTAATAAACAAGATCGTTATCAAATAACTCTCGAAAACTATTCGTAAAAGCTAATTTACAGTTGCTGCCGTGAAGATGAAATAAGAAGTACCAAAATTATATAGCTAAAGTCTCGGCGAAAATGTTGTCGAGTCGAGTTATTTCGTCTAAAATTGTGAAGATACACGTATTATTTAGTATACACAGTTTAAAATGTTTCTAATTCTAACCTACAAAACTAATTTTACGTATCTAGTGATAATCTGGTAACAGTGTCTATTGCAGTTATGCAACTGAAAATTATTCATCATAAAATTAAAATATATTATATTTACCATAAATACAACATTTAAAATAATATATTCCTCTCAAGAGTCAACAGTATTTTAACAATCTATCAATATATAGAAAAAATATACAATATCCTACAACGCCACGAACTTTTCTAGCAGAATAATACGAAATAAGATAAATATCTTTTAACACTTCGTGCAAGTCGTTAAACGCAGGTGCACAGAGAAAAGAGGGAAGTCACGTGGTGACCATGTCAATAATCTATTGTTCATAAATGTATTACTTTTATAATAATTATTTACTCTTATTATAATTATTATGTATAGCATTTTTCATAAATATTTTTAAAATGTTGCGTTACATTTATTTCACTCGCGAACTCTGGGAACTAATCGAGTATATTTCTACACACCGTGAAATAGTACAATAGTTTTTCTTCAACTTTGCGCACAAAAGAGCACCTCTTGCATAAGAATGCGTTCATAAACACAAAGGCAAACACTGCACATGGCAAACGCAATGTTAAATATTAACGTTAACGTCAACAATAAATATTTTTATCAAACTAAATGTCTAGCATTTATATATTTCTCATTATGTAAAAGTCATGAACATTTATAATTAATAAAGAATAAAAATTATTCATTTTTCGCAATCTTAAAATAAGGTTTTATTCACGACCTTGGCCGAAACATGTACTATCCTAAAACTCACGAAAAACAGCTTCTAACAACGTCTCGAGTTACAATGATCGAGCGGCGACAGACATGGGCGAGTGGATTGAACTTTCGAATTTAAAAGCATCACTTAAATACCATCATTTGGCAGAAGTTCTGACTTTCTAGTTGATCACTTTAATTATTTATTTTAAAGAAGGAAATTTTTAATTTAATGCCCACCAAAAATGGTTGAGCTTTCCTGCACGGGATGCATAGCGAGTAGCCCAGTCAATCAGCGTGCAGGAGCGGGGGGAGTCACATGGCGAGCATAGCGAGCAGCGAGAGCAGCAGCGCGAGCGCCAACCCCAGCGCGGTCAGGGGTTCGAGCCCCGCGGCCCAGCGCGGGGCCGCCGCCGCCTCCTCACCTTGGGGCGCGGTGGTGGTGGCGGCGGTGGCGGCGACGCCGGCGGAGGCGGGCGGCGACGGGCGCGTGGCCGCGTCCACCTGCCGCAAGAGCTCGTCCAGGTCGCGTCGGCACTGCGACACCAGCTCGTCCACCGTCTCGTGGCGCCTGGGCGGTTCCCCGCCGCCCTCCGACTGCGGAGAATTGGCGTCCATCGTGGGGCCCGCTGGCGGGGACTTCGCCTGAAGGTCGCTCGTGGAGACGGACTCTGGCCGGTGCTCGGGGGTGGCGGGTGCGCTGGTGGTAGGCGACGGGGTGCTCGCGGCGGCGGTGGCGACGGCGATGACGGCTGCTACAGCTTCCGGAGAGCGTAGAGGCGCCGGCTCGTGCGGGATCGGCGACGGCGACGAAGCTTCCCTGCGAGTCGAAATCGGCGACGCGCTCGGTTTCGGGGACGGCGCGGTGACCGGTTTGGGTGACGGTGTTTTCACCGGTTTGGGCGACGGCGCGGTGACGGGCTTGGGCGAGACCGGGGTCGGCGGCGGCGTCGCGGTGACGGGCTTGGCGAGCACCACGTTGCAGTTGGCGTCCAACTGCGCCTCGGGCTCCAAGCGCAGCTGCTGGAGTTCCCGATCCAGCCGCTCGCTGGTGGCGCTGGCCTCGCGCGCGAGGGCGCTCAGCAGATCGTCTAAACGGGTCTGATCGAGCGGTGGTGGCGGCGGCGGGTGCGTGGGTGGCGTGAGCGGCGGCGGGGCCGTGGCGGGGGCGGCGGGCGGGGGCGGCGACGGGCGCGGCTGCCAGCTCCCGCGCCGGCTGCCGGCGCCGCCCGCCCCCACGCCGCCCGCGGTGTTGGCGCGGCTGTCCGTCAGCGTCTCCGTGCTGGTGCTGGCGCCCGTCGCCGCCCCGCCTAGCAGCGAGCGGTCCAGCAGCGCGCGCTCCACCCAGGTGGACGGCGTCACGCCGTAGTGCGGGTCCAGCCCTTCGGGGGCCGCGTCGGCCAAGCGGCGCAACGCCGCCACCGGCCCGCCCCCGATCACCTCCTTCCCCTCCAGGATCTTCTGCGCCACTTGGAGAGCGTCCGGCAGGTCGGACAGGCTCTGCGTCTTCTCCAGGTCTTCCGTCGTGGTGGCGGTCACAGGCGACACGAGCGGTTCTCGGTGCACCAGCCCCATCAAGTTGGCGGACAGCGAGCGCACGGCTCGCTTCTTGCGGAGAGAGAAGTTGCTTCCGGTGCCCGTCGGCTCCCCGCGTGAAGGGAACAGAGCCTCCACGCCGTCCACGCGAGCCGGAGGCAGCGTGGGGTCCTTCTGCGTGTCCTTGCGGAGCGCCCGGAACGCGAGGTCGTCCTTCACCACGTCCGGGATTTTGCAGGGCTTGAACGCGGAGCGCGGCCGGTCGACGGGCGTGGCGTGCAGGTAGTCGCTGCTGGCGGCGGGGGCCACGGGACCCAGCGGGATTCCGAACGGCGGCTGCGGGTCGCTGATGCGCAGCGTGTTGTTGGCGTGTTTGATGCTGCGGAAGAGCACGTCGTCGTGGGTGACATCCGGCTCGTCGGAGGCGGCCACGGGCGGCGGGAGAGGCGGGGGAGCCAGCACAGGGTCGCTGGCTTGTTGAGCGAGAGCTGGCGACGCCAAGAGGTAGCTGCCCGATTGCGACACAAGAGCTCGCGCGTCCTGGGAGCTGGGTCTCTCCTTCGGGTGCAGCCGGCGGTACGCCATGTCGTCAGTGACCGGGTCCGGAGCACCGAGCGCTCTTCGTAATCTCGGCGCGCGTTCCCCGCCGTAGTTGAACCCCGAGTCGGACTCGGCCCCGCACCGCGCCGACCTCCATGGGTAGGCCGCTTCTGGCGGGGGTGGCGGCGGTCGGTACGCCGGTGCCTCGCGACGCTCGGCTCGTTCCAGGAGGTCCTCGTCGCCGAGGCGAAGGCTCTTGTAGATGGCCTCCAGCTCGTTGAGTGCGTCTTCCAGGTTGCTGGAGCGCCGCTGGCTGGTGGAGCGCCGGCGTGAGTCGTCGTCCCCGGCCCAGTCGTTCGCCTCCAGGCTGGACGTGGAGCTCTGGCGCGAGAAGCGGCGTGCTGGAGGTGCTGGAGGCGTCGGTTTGGGCGAAGGAGGCTCCGGGGCTTCGGCGTTCTCCAGAACCATGGACAGCGGGCGCGGGCCGTTGTCCAGCGAGTCGCAGGGCGGCGGGGCTGCGTCCGAGGCGCCGCTGAGGGAGCTCTGAGAGTCAGCTGGCCGCATGAGCCCCACGGGCCGCGGTTTTGTCACGCGCGCCCGGAGGGCATCGCCGGGCCGCGGGCTGTTGGATCGGGAGCGGTCGCTTTGATGCGGCGGTTTGGCCAACGCAGCTGCTGCCGCCGCCGCCGACAGAACGGGTTTCCGAGTTTGTCGGCCAGCTGCAGCGGCTTGCTGTTGCTGCAGCTGGCTCTGCTGTTGGTGCTGTTGCTGATCACGTTGCCTCCAGAATTCGGTAGCGCTCGTTAAAGGATTCTTTTGATAGGGAGGCTTCATGACGACTTGGGAATCACTCAGATAGGGTTGGTCGCTGGATCCACCTCGTAGCTGGATGTGGATGGGTCTTCTGCTTCGGGGGTTCTGATCGGCGTAGTATTGAAAGTGAGCGGGTTGGTTGGAGTCTGGCGGCTTCTGGTAAGGTACGGGGCCGTTGGTGACCGGCCGCATGGCTTCGGGTGTGGCGGAGGCCGGTCGCGGGCGACCGATCGGCGCGGTCAGCTGGTTGTCGGAGCACGATCGCCGCTGGTACGCGTTCCAACCGGTGCTGGGCGGCCCCAGCGAGCGCAGGCTGCCCGACACTCCCATGGCGCCGGCGGGCTGGTTGAGGCAGTACTCCACTCGGGCCACTTGCTGCGAGCCGGTCTCGAAGGCGTACGACATGGGGCGTGGCGCGTCGGCGGCGGAGGCGGCGCCGGCGGCGGGGGCGGCGCTGAGGCGGCGCTGCGGGTCGCGGGGCGGCGGCGGCGGGGGCGACGTGGCCGCTGGCCGCAGGCGGGCGATGGGGAACTGCACCACCAGCACGTCGTCGGCGCCGGCCACCGCGCTGGGCCCACGCAACGGCGCCGGTCGATGGATGTCGCAGTCGTACGACACGCTCCGCTGCGGGAAGTCCCCGGGCGCAGGCACGGCCGCCGCGGGCTTGGCGTACACGGTCTCGAAGCTGGGGAACGGCCTGGGGGGCGGGGCGGTGTAGTCCGTGCGGCGCGCGGAATGCACCGGGGACGCCCCGCGGGCGAACGGGCGCGTCGGGGTGGCGGCGGGCGGCGCCCGCGCGGGCTGCACGGCCTGCGGCGGCGGCGGGCGCACCGTCGGCCACATGCCGTGCCCGGGCGGGAACGTCCGCGCGGTGTCGGGCGCCGCGCTCGCCGCCGGGGAGTAGTGTCGGAAGTGGCGTGGCCGCACCAGCGGGCTCTGCTTGGGGCTGGGCGTGGCCGACGGCGTGCGCGTCAGCAGGCTGGGGTCGGTGTCGCACGACTCGTGGTAGACGGCCGCCCAGCGACCGCGCTCCTCGGAGCGCACGGCGCGCGGCCGGCCCGCCGCGTCGGGCCCCGCCCCCACCGCCCCGGCCGGCGCCTCCTCGTCCCGCGACAGCCGCCGGAAGTGGCGCTCGGTGCGCGCGGCCGTGCGCGTGCGCCGCCCGGTGGACGGCGACGAGTCGTCCAGGCGCGCGCGCAGCATGGGCGGCGACTGGCCGAAGCCGCCGCACTCGTCCGAGCTGGAGTCGCCCCGCTGGTCGCGGAGGGCCTCGGCGCGCGCCATGGCCTGCCCGCGCCGCCCGGTGCGTCGCCCCGTGCCGTCCAGCGACCCCGAGCCGCCGCTACTGCACCGCGACAGGCTGGAGTCGCGCCGCCGGCTGCCGGGCCCCTGCGGCGGCGACGCCGGCGGGGAGGCGGCGACCGGGGGCGGCGGCGGCACGTGCGGAGGGGAAGGGATGCTGGGGGGCTCCGCCTCCCGGCGAGGGCGCAGCGGCGACTGGGACAACGGGTTCACCACCACGTGGTCGAACGTGCCGACGATTTTGGGGCGTGGCTTCCGCTTCTCCCGGCGGGACCTCCTCCGGCCCAGGAAGCCCTTACGGACCGGCGCTTCGTCCGCCGAGCTGCTGTCGGAGTCGTCCGGCGCGGCGGCGGCGGGCTTGCGGCGCCGTCTGAACAACCCGCCCAGCGACCACTTCTTCTTCTTGTCGCCGGCGGCGTCGGCGTCGCCGGCGGCCGCCGCGGCCACCGCCGCCTCCCCGGAGGCGCGGCGGCGCTGGGCGGGCGGCGGCGGTGGCGGCGACCCGGGCGAAGGGATGGCCGCCACGGCCGGCAGCGGCGACCCCGGGAAGAGCAGCATGGCGGTGGACGCGGAGGCGGGGGCGGGGGCGGCGTCGGCGCCGCGGTCCACGCTGCGGCTGCGCGGCGCCGGCGCGGCGGCGGGCTGCGGCTGCAGCGGCCGCGCGCGCGGCACCGTGCTCACCGTCTGCAACACAAGCACGCCCATCAGCACTCCACGCCCCATGCATTATTTTACGATATACAGTCGACACCGGCTATAGTGAACTCAGATATCGTGAACCCTCGGTTATAGTGATCTTAAGTCACTGGTCCCGTTTCGCTTACATTACAAATAAGCATACGATACCTCGGCTATAGTGAACCTAGGAAATACGTCTTGGAAATTGATTTCATCCTGGAAAATAATATATCACCTCAGTGCCACAAATTTCAATATTAGGTACCTTGAATTCCAACAGTGCAAGAGGCATTGAAGGGTGTCAAGACAGCATTACAATACTTGGAAACAGAGGTAAATGTAGAATCAATTATGTAGACAACACGAATTATGGAGAAGGATTTAGAGAAATTACTTCATTAGTAATTTCTCTAATAGTACGAACGTACGTAATAGTACGAAGCAAACAATTGAAAAGAAATTTAATTTTTAAGGCCAAATAGATATTGAAATTTTCAATTCGTGCTGTTAATGTGTTTTGCTGTATCTCTATGTTAATAAAATTAATTTTTATAGAGAAATTCTGTTTAATTTTGACGTCATCTGATATAGTGAACCTTGGATACAGAGAACGTTAGTCCCCAGAAGTTCACTGTAACCGGAGTCGACTGTACGTTCTAAAATAAACAGTAAATAATACAAATTTAGGCGTCGTAGACAGCGACTGTGGTGTTTGAGTATTATTTGAATCCGGGGGTGTGAACTTCGGTCAGGTTATTATTCCCATAAATGTAGTTTGTGTTTATCCCGGATGGTGGTGGGGTTTCTCCCCCGCTGGAAGAAGAGTTTTTGCTCCGACGTACACATCAGCATGCGTGGTTTTTCCCTCCAGTTTGCTCTTCCTCATTGCGTCTCATTCAGGATCTTTATGGCCGTTTTAAGAATGGTCTGTTGAAATGAAGGTACGCAGTGTAAGTAGACAGTGCTTTAGAGAAGGATTCTTATTCACAAAGGAGTGAGCAAGCTAAGAACTTTTCCTAACACGAATGAGCTTGCTAAGAAGCGTACATCAGAAACTTGGATTCTACCGAAAAGGTTCAATTATGAATGATTTTTGAACGCTCAAGTCAAATCGACGAGTTTTATTACGAAACGTATTGCGTGTGTAGAGTCTACGGCCACTTGGCCACGAAACAGCTGTTTCAAAGGGGACTGCCTTTGTTGCCACGTTTGCAATCGCATCAACAAACACTCACTCAGCAAAAATGAAGAGCGTCTACTTAATTTGGACTTCGATTTATGTCCATTTTATTAATTAAATACGTATTACTTAAGGATTATCTTGTTACTAATTTTCATGATATGATCTTCCTTGTTATTGTAATGTCAGGAAATGTGTTCATATTTAATTTAGAATATGTATTTGAGAAAACTGAAATAACCATTACTCTAAAACTCCAAAATCCGTGATTTAGAATGCCCGGTCTCACATTAATTCGAGAATATACGGATTTACCAGAAGTTAAAGGCAGATTTTATTGTAAAGAAATTATTTCTAGCGTCGAGTAGTTTTGAAGCTTCAGTTTGGTTAATTACAAGTTTAGTGCTTGCGCAGTTGTGCGTGATAACCTTAAAGGCAAAAATCTCACACACGTGCATGAGAACATGAATGTTGTATCAATGGATCCGTAATGTATTCTTGTTGATTGTCTGAAGCGTCAGAACTTAAAGAACATGTTACCCACATTGAACACACGTGTTGAGAGCATTTATCACAACTCTATAAGGTGGGTTCAAGATAGTGGTTTGATGTGTGTTTTTTAAATAGATCTTCCATAATTAAACACAGTGATTGGACCCATGAGCCTAGAACGCCTTCTCATCTTTGCTTCTCTTTAATTCCATATCGGTAATACTAGAAATTCCACACACGTAAGCTACAAAAGTATGTAAAAAATCTTTACTCCCCGTAGTACTGACAGACATGGATAAACCAGTAACTTTAATTGTTGAACGCAATAAAACAGTGTAAGTTGGTGTGGTGATATTATTAATGTGAAGATTACAAATGTTACAAAAAAAACAAAAAACAAAAACAAATTAAATCTACAGGAAAGAAAACTGTAGGAACTTTCTGAGTCAATTAAGCAACTATGATAAAATTGTGGGAAATATTTTTATCCTAGTATCGAGTACGTAAACCACTTGAAAACTACATTCACGCTTCAGAAGTACTCTCTGCACTCTTTGAATATACACTGCTGGAACATCACATTGAAATAAATTTATATTTGTCATAATCAATTGACAACGTACGATGGATCAAGCTGTCATTAATAATTTTATTATTTGACATTGTTATATTCACATACCTGTTCAAGCTATGACACAGACATAAATTAATTAAATTTACCAATGCTCAGCTACGTGTTTACAGAAACGTTTATCACAGTTTTACAAGAGGTTGCAAGAACCTTCATCTACGTTTTGAAGTGTGAAAACTACATTATTTCGATTGTTTATTGTTAAGACTAATCTTAAATCCAGAAGTACTGTGTAAAGATTCTTTTTATGTCGCACCACTTTCATGACGCCGGAAACCAAGGTCACGAAAACCAAGAAATTTCCCGAGCAGGATAGTCCAAACACAGAGGTGAAATCCTCATTTGAACTTTTAGGGTTGAGAAAAATTAAACCTACATATCAATAATACACTTACAGTCATGTATACTTGCTACAAGTACATGAATGGAAAATACTAATTAAAAACTACTCTAATCCGGAATTACATGATATAAGAATATCTACGACTGTTCTGTCTCAAATCTGTCTTTAGGAGTTTATAAAAGATTAGATGAAGTATTAATGTAAGAAATACATTTCTTACAACAATCGTGACAATTTCTAAGTGTCAGTCAAGGCTTGCAACTCTGTCATATTTCGAGAACAAGATTTTACTACACTACAACAATTCAGCCAGTTGTTCAACAGTTCAGCCAGTCACAAAGTTGAATGAAGATAACAAATCTTCATAACATAACACAAATAACGTGTCTCTCTCAAACACTCGATGATGAAGAAATAAACAACTGATAATAACACTGACTCAAGAAGCAGTGTAAACAGATCACAGATAGACATTAAAAACTACCTGATATTGTGTTTTAAACGTTTGGAAAGAAAGTATAGATTTAGATTAAAGTCTACAAACTGGATTGCTAACTAAAAGACAAGATAAGTATGAAAACTCGAAAAGCAAGCGAAAACTTGACAGCAATTTAAAAAACAAACAAGAAATATTACTAATCAAAATACAAGATAAGTAGAAAAACTCCCAAAGATGTGGATAAAAGAAAAACCTACAATTTACAATACGAACAAAAAAATCTCCTATAATGATACTATAACAACAGATTGATTAATGTAAGGAAACAGTGAAACTTTTAATACAAATACTATCGCAAGCAGGGTAAGGTACTTTTTGTAACACTAAAAGAAGGAAATAACGACAATGCCATCTGTTCCATTGTCAATCCGTTCTTGAAGCCGACTCAATCAGTATTTACCACAAGCCTCACAGATGTATAGCAAACCTTAAGACACATGGGAAAATGCAGACATAAAGTCGTTGCAAAAGAACACGGGTCTCGAGAATTCTCTTGAACACCTCACACCGAATTCTTCTCTGTTATCTTCATGTCCACTCAACATTTCCTGTATGTTCCTCGTCTACGCACACAGGCACACTTTACACACACGTACCCACAACACTGACGGAAGGAAGAGAGAGACAGCAAACTTCGCTACGAACACCTCCGCCGCCTCCACCCAAATGAATCCTGCACGCCGTCTCTCGCGCTCGCTTCTCTATAAACTAACATTCCACAACCCGGAACCGATATGCGTGTATATATACAACCCCGGCAAGGCAGGCGGCCGGGGGCGGGAGCGCCGGGAGAAAAATGGAACTCCGCGCCGCCTCTCTCAGCAGACGAATCCTCGCGACGACACCTCATCCATCGCCGCCCGCCGCCCCGCCCACCCCTCGCGTCGCTCGGCGAGATCTCTCACCTCGGCGACCAGCCGCGCATCCGACCCGTGGGGAAGCAGGAAACCGACTGCAGCTGCCAGTCGAGGCCTGCCCGCCTACCTTCCAACCCACCTTCCACTCTCGGGCCTCGCAGGGGGGGGGGGGCGAGAAGGTAGAAGAGGGCCCGGCGAGGCGGTCGGGGTGACGGCGGCAACGCACGCGAGCCCTCCGCCGGCGCGGGGGGCAGCGAGGGAGGGGGGCAGGGCGCGCGGCTACATCTGCGCGGGGGGCGGGGCGGGGGGAAGGGGGCGGGGCGGGGCGACCAAAATACGCGCGCCGTGCCGCGGCGCGCGCCCCGTCTATTCCGAGCGGCCCGGCGCGGCACGGCGCGGCGCCGCGGCGGCGGCCCGGAAACGGGGCGTACCACAAGGTCCTCGCCGCGGACTCTTTTTTGTGAGCGACGTCGCCGACAGGCGGCGTGCAGCGGGCCGGCACGCGCGCGAGCGGAGGCTTACCCCGAGGTAATTCCTTAGGAAGAGTCCGGTGTCGGAGGAGATGTTGACGGACGCCATGACCGCCCCCGCCCCTGAAACCGCAGCCGCCGGCGCCGCGAGCGCGCGAGTGGGTCGACGTCCGGCAGAGGCGCTGCGCTGCGGTGCCGGCCTACCCGGCGCGTGGCGCGGGAGGCCCGTGAAATCTTCGTGGGAGGGTGAGAGGGTGCGCGGGGCGCGAGCGGGGGCCGGTGGCCGCCGCCTGACGTTCGGCTGGTCGAGCCGCCGCGGACTGACACCCGAGACGAGGCGCGGTCCGGACCCGCGCGCGCCGCCCTCGCTCCCGCCGCCGCCGTCGCCGCCGCCGCCGCCGCCCGTGGCCTCCGGCAGGCGCCCACCGCACGCGCGTATTTATATCCGGCGTGACGTCGCCCGCGCTTCCAGCTCGCGCGCGCTCGCCGCCTCGCGCGGCGCGGCGCGGTGCCGCGTCCGTTTTGCCCCCGCGAACGCGCGAACGGCCTTCCGCGCCGAAATACGCCCCCGCGCAAACTGCACGCCGCCGGGAGAGACGTCGCGGACTTAAATAGGAGGCAGAACGGAGAAGGATTTCTTAACAGCACCCCCATCACCCAAAAATGACACTTCTCCAGAATTGAATGGGTTTCCTAAAGGCTGTGGCTCAATGTTTAATGTTGCCATTCACTTGGCAGGATTTGCGATTCAAATCCATGGCCGTGAAATCCATCCAAATCGCCGGCCCGTGCATGTGAAATATGCAGTGGAATTTCCGAAATGGGTGAGTAAGGTTCTGTTGTTTCCCTGCCACCAATTTCAAATTACTTCATTAACTCAATAACTAATTACAAATGTACATAAGTTATTAAAAATATTCATTAACTAATTATATTATTATCACGAGTCGTTTATTTTATCATTCTGCGGAAAGGATGACGGCATTACCAAACGGACCCATTCTCATTCGTCGAATGATAAAAGGAGCACTAATGATCTAAAAGCGAGGTGTTAAAATATGAGTTTTATAAAAGATATGAGATTTAGAAAAATAATTCTTGATAATGAAATAAATATTTAATATGAAAGAAATGAATGCTAATAAAATATGTGCTTCATTCAAAAGAATGGAAACTGAGTCGAATCACTTAACATTTTATATTTCAATCTTTCGAAAACAATTTTTTCGTAACATACTTGTTCGTTACTAAATTATATTAACCTAGTGAATTCACTTCCCGATAATATACGTACGTGCACTTTGTACTTCTGGAAAGGCGTTTTATGTCTGTTATTTTAAACGTTTTTTAGACCGTTCTCCTTTAGTTTTGTTTTCGTGCCAGACAGTTACTCATCACTCCGAGGACTGGACATACATAGTCTAGTCCAAGACTGACCACCGCAACTCAAAATATGTTTTCTTTGCCATTCCTAACTCATTTGTCACAGGATAATATTGAATTTTGACTTGTGTATACGTAGCTATATCAAAACTACAGATTAAAATTACAAGTAACATCTTGTACCAAACAAATGATTATACTAGTATTCAATATTGCTTAGTTAAGTGTATTGGACTGAGGAAATCTGAAAGCCTTTGCTTTTCAGTAATATTCACAAAAGTAAAAGTATTACTTCTTTATAATCATTCACTTTAAAAATCACTAGAGAAAAATAGTATGGTTATAAAAATTATTTTTGATATACGTCCAAAAATTAACAGAACGCTTTTTGCAAGTGGAAATGAATGCGAAATGAATTTGAAGCTCAAAATCGAAAATAAATGTTCGGAAAGAGATCGAACACATAATAAATAGATAATTGGCAGAAATTCTCTTGTACGTGTTTTTTACTACAAGATGAAGCTTTTCGTCACTCACTGGCCGAATTCCAAGTGAGTTTTCTCTTTCTCTCTCTTTGTCTCTCTCTCTCTCTCTCTCTCTCTCTCTCAAAAATGTTGCGGGTTCAAAGAAAATCATACTTTATTCTTTATTAAGGAAAAAGTATTCAATCGCACTACTTGGGGAGAGGGGTCGTTCAGCTAATAAGTACATAAAAGTCGATTAGTTTTTACCTCCTTTATTACGTACAATCCCTCCCGAGTAATTTCATAACAAATACAATTGATTCCGGTTATAGTGAACTCGAATACAATGAACCCTCGGTTATAGTGAACTTAAATCACTGGTCCTGTTTCACTTACATTACAAAGCATAAGAAGATTCGATTATATTGAACCTGAAACTCGGCTATAATGAACGCAGGCAATACATCTTGGAATTAATTATCTCCTGGAAAAACATCGCCCCTCATTGCCACGAATTCAAACACTAGGCAGCTTGAAAAAAATATTGTCGGCCAAAGATCACAACCGAAGAAGTCTCCCAAGAGGAAACAGGCCGTGTCCTGCGTGGGCTACAACTGGCGGCGGCGACGCGCGATTGCTTGCTTCAGTTTCTATCTTGGCGTCACTTGATATTCCGTGGGATAAAGCACGTTGAGTTCTACGTAGGCGACAGGGAGCACACACTACCATAGCCTGGCGATATCCGCCGGAAAAGCAATCGATTTGATTAGTCGCTACACGAGGTGCCGAAAGCATCTCATATGATATTAGGCGAGTAAAAGAGCCTTCGGGGAGTTGGACGGTGTTCCAAAAGTGCAACAGGCATTGAAGGATGTCAAAATTGTATTACGATACTTGTTAGACACAGAGGACAATGCAGAATCAAGTGTGGATATAGCACGAACTCTGGAGAAGGATCTAGAGAATTTACTAATGGAAAACGAACGAAGCAAACCTTTGAAAATAATTTTTTAAGGACAAATAAAGATATTGAAATTTTGAATTGGTTCTGTTAATGTTTTTTTCCTGTACCTCTATATTAAAATCAATCGTTATGGAGAAAATCTATTTAATTTTGACATCATCGGATATAGTAAACCTCAGATATAGTGAACCAAAAATGTTAGTCCCCAGAAGTTCACTATAAACGGAGTCGAATATCCCCTTTAGTGTACATACTCATCATGAAGTCCAAACATTACAAACGTATTTTATAAGAAGGTAAGTAATTAAAGATGTATAAAGTATAATGTGTGTAAAATAAAGACAATAATTAACATACTGTACGTAACGTTTGATTGAAAATGTGTTTTTTGAGATAAATTGGGCGTATATTCTACAAAAATTTCTTCAAACGAGGCACTTGCTTTTGCAGTGTATGTAAACTTTTAAATTACTCCCTTTCTGCCCTATTGCACGATTTCGTACCAACGAGGCCAACGCCCTGCTCCCAAAGTACGTACGCATTTCTTAATGATCCCTGACTCTAATCCCAATTAGTCTCCACAGCATAATGAAGAGTTCCTTCCACTTTTGATCTATACGCGAATTTATAGACCGTTCCTCCTCCCCTACTCGTCAGTGAGTATTTATACACATCATCCTTCACCACTTGGAGATCCCTCTAGCACATTTTTTGTCACAGTCTCCACAACGTCCCCCCTTGACTAATCCCCTCAAGGTTTCCCAAAACGCATCGTCTCCCCCCTCCCAAGCCCCGCCCCCCTGTGGCGCCTTTCAGGAGCAGCTGCTGGATGAGCTGCGGGTCGTAGGAAGCTTCCGCATTCCTCCGCCAGGGACGGGACGTTCGCCTGCGGTAGGCAAATGCCTAAACCGACACCCGCGCTTTCGAGTTTCATGGGGAACGCCGTTCGCTGATTAGTTTTTATTCACGGATTCTTTCCTACCCAGAAGTAAGGGGTTAAGGGGCAGTCGTTAGTAGAGGGTTCGAGGCAGTTGTTAGCCAAAATCTCATTTGTATGTGATATTTACTGTGGCGCACCCCAGAGGGGAGGGCTAATGGAGCTTCAGCTTCCCACTCCCCACAATAAATAATGCATATTCACAAATATAGTTTTTACTAATTTTCTACGCTAACGAATGTAACGCAGCCGACCTGGATAACCGCGGTCGCTAAGGCTGAAGGGACGTGGTTGCCTTCGCTTGAAGGGTCCGGGTTCAAATTCCACCCCAGGCATGGAGGTGTATTCCTGTGTGTATTCGTTTGTGTGTTCCGCTACCGTTACCCCAAAGTTATAAAACCAATGGTAAATTACATGGCCACTATATGACCATAGCAGTTGAAAAGTGACCTGAAATAAGTGAGTAAAGTTAGTAAGAAAAACGAAAGTTGCTCAATGTATCGATTGGTAACGAAATAAATATTAAATGTAAGTCAACACACACACGCACACACACACACACATATTATATATATATATATATATATATATATATATATATATATATATATAATATCGCATAAATGAAAAATTCGTTGTAAGAAAACATCAAGTTGGCTGGAGCCCCCCTCTCTAAGAAAAATCCTGAGTGAGCCTCTGGATACTTACAAATAATAAGAGGAATGTTCATTTTAATGAAGGAGAATTAAAATATTTTTGATGGAAGAATTCTAAGTATGCTTTACTCCAAAGATATGAATATAAGACAAAGGAAATTTTATTTTGGACCAGGAAGAAGTTTTAAAGTATGTCGAAACACGTTTGCAAAACACACTTCAAAATTTTCGACACCCAGTTGCAACACTGATCATTACACAAAAGCGATACTGTCGCATCACAATTACGAAACTGGATGATACGAGTTATTGTTGATCATTTGCAATCAGATGTTCAACAAAACAAGTTGATTAAGTGGAAAAACCACAACTTTCAAAATGTGTTCCGAAAATGTTTCTGTACTTTATGGACTACTGATAGACACCTGTAAAATATAAATTATAATAAAGTACAAAATGTTAAAACATAGAAATATTCCTTAATGAAAAGACGCTTTAGAAAAGGCGATATTCATCAGTAAACAGAACTGAACACATGAACATTTGTTGTTAGAAATTTATGAGAAGAAAGATGTTAAAGAAGTTAAAAGATGATAAATGAGGCCTTCAACCCTAATTAAAATAAAAATAATTTTACAAGAGAATCTGCTTATTTATAGTGCTTCTACCGGAAACGGCAGTGAATATTTGAAAATAGTCTCAAATCGTCCGCGACAGGAAGTGGTCAGAAATAGACGATAACAAGGCTTCGGCGGAGGATCAAGGCAACGGCCATTAAGATTATCTCCTTCCGTCCTAAGCACGGGAGGAGTCAAAAGGTTGCTCTGTCATCCGTCAATAGACGCCCTTGTCTTCTTTCCCACCCACTCACGATAGTTTTTGCATTTAGACGTATGAGCAACTTCCAACCTGAACGAAAATACACACCAATTTTCAGAATTGGATGTTTTGTTATTTCTAATTCGATTTGCAAATAACAATAGTTTTCGCTAAGATTACGAAATAATATTACAAAAAGCAACGTAATGCAAATGGGGTAAACAAGTGATTCTATAAGGGAAACCTACGTACCTTTAGCAGCATGTTTAATGAATGTCTTCAGAGTGCGACGATTTAGTAATTTCACGACTCCCGAGACATTTCTTTGTTCATATAAATAAATAAATATTTCTACAAATGAACACAAAATGATATTTACGATTAGTATTTTTGGTTATCTTTCAACAAATACCTAATTCTATTTATTAGACGTCTGTTTATTCCAATGCATTCTGTATCACTAATTTCCTATGCGCACAGAAATTGAAAGAATGCATATCTATGCAATCTTCGGCCACGTGAGAGTTGTCTATGTCTAAATGGTTTTGTTAGATTCTCAAAAAGGATAGGATGCTAGGAAAAAAACCGAAAATAATGAAACAGTTTCTATTTTCACCGAAAAATGCTAATATATAATTACATGTTTGTATGACGTCGCCTATTCTCATATTGCACGCTCAGTCAAAATTCTCATACCCAGTGCCTCACTACTGATAACACTGCTGTCATCTTAGAATAGTCAAGCTCCAACGTGCAGGCCACCTGGCATTAAATATTTGCAAAGGCGCCCATTGGATTTTTCAGGGGGAGAGAGGGAATTACAATCTAATGTCCAGTTGACTTTATGTATTCTTACAAATAATTTTTCATTTATGCTGAGTTTCAAATGTATTTTAAATTTTTGACTAATAATTCATTTCTGTAACATTAAGAATTGATTTAATGAATGACTTTCATTAGTATAGAACATTAGTAAAAGCTAACCCCCACGAGAACCCCTGCTTTGGGTGCACCGCTTAATATTGGATATTCACATGGTGTGTTATGGAACAGCAACGTTTTTTTAAAATGCTTAGTTAATAGAGATCTAATGTGTTCTCTCTATAAACTGTATTATGTTTTTGTAATATTCGTAAAGATAGTTTTGTTAAAATATTTAATTTGTTGCACTCTTATACTAGAGTGTTTTATTTGTTGTTCTTGAGCAGCGTGCGAGCCATTTTTGGAAAATCATTTGTTGTAGTTTCTTTCAGCAACTTTTTTATCACCACAGGCCACTAGTTAATTCTATTTCTGGAACATTATTTCCATGAAAAATTATAAATGTTCACAATTAGATGAGTGTTTACAGTGAGAATGTCTAAGTAGTAAGAAAAGTATTTCAAAACCTCGTATGCACATATTCCTTAAGATCTACCGGAAAAGTATCGACTAAGAAATTATTGAAGAAATTGATGATGTTTTGTAAGAATTAAATTAAGCTATCTTCAGCATAATGTGGTCAACTGACGCAACATGAGGAAAATTGTGAGACATGGTTTCTAGTGCAGTGATGTTTATGCATTTGACTCCATACATTATTTAAATTCAAAAGTAATTATCGGAAACACTTGGAACAACTTACTTCAGTCGACGGCTGTGAATTATTTATCACCAGTCATTCAGTCAATATTTCAGATCTTTTGAGCATATCAAGAAGAAGACAAATGCACCTCCTCAATCACACAAATTAATTGCCGAGACATCACGGTAGTTTATTAGAATTTATGGACAACAGGAACAACAACATCCCAAGATATTAAAACTATTTTTCAATGTACTGTCATTCTGCACTCGTTTCTGTTTTAATACTAAAAATTCATGGGATCACTTACGAAGAATAATTTGAATAATCTGACACAAATCTCAATTTAAAAAGTCCTTCTGGCACGAAGACCAACAAAACAAGACGTGGAGGCCTTCAAAGCAAATGAGAGTAGTCTAGTTATCAAAATTGCCCCAAGTTCCAAGCTGAGGGTTAGCAAAAACACTCCTCAACAGTAACAACTTTCCTGATACGTGCGCTACTACAAGATAGCATCTCAATGCACCTCTGACACGAGAATAAGATTGTTTGCCTTGCCCAATTCACGTTTTCTGCGCATCAACTTTCTTACACAAAGACGTTAACGATTTTTGAGATGTCTGATGAAAGCTATGATAGATGACCGCAAAGGAAAATAACTGACAATTTAAAAGTCTCGGAGACTTCAATCGATAAAGAGTTACTACGATTAGTATCTAGCAATTATGAGTACGGTAGGATCTTGAAGATGTGTTTTACGATGGTCACAAGCACGTGAGCAGAGAAATGGCCAATTAAAAGCACTTCTCCTTGGAATTTCCTCGCACTCTTGCATAATCTTTTTTTCATTAGAGTGACATTAAGAAAAACGCGAATGCAGATGTTTCAAAGTCATATATTTTTGTGGTTAAGAACGTAAAAATTTAAAACGATGCAAATAATGCCTATATCTTTATTACGTTCTTACACAATTTTCGTAAGGAAAATGATAACATATTCCGAATCTTTTAATACATGAAATTATGTCGCATATAAATATTAGACACAACTACATTTTCAATTCTTAGTACGGTGATTCCTTACTTATAAATGATTAATAGATGCTCAAAAATGTAAATTTTAAATTGAATCATAATATGTTATAAGCAACATTAAATTCAGTAGTGTAGTAGTATCCAAGAATGTACGAGCTTTTGCAGTCGAGAACTTCTCAACTCATTTTTGAAATCGCTTAAATGTAGTGATAATAATAATAATAATAATAATAATAATAATAATAATAATAATAATAATAATAATAATTTTAGAGTAGAAAACTTTTGTAGACGAATCTGTAACCGTTGAAAGAGACAAGCCACGACGGGGTTATTCTAAGTGGGCGTGGTTCTTCTTCCAGGATTCCAGCATCAACCTCTTCATTGCTCAACCTGATTAATATATTCTCTGAATTTAGAATGCTTAAACATTCAAGATGTACACTATAAATACACTTCAATACTATGAATACTTTACGTTTAAAACACTATCACAAGAAAATGGCAAAGAAACGGAAATCTAATGATATTAGAATCCTCTGCTCATTAAACAATTTTAGGCAGATCGCAACGGGTAACAATATAATTAAACGAAGAAACAACTAGTCGCATAAAACCGCTTTCTGTTTAAAATTCATAGGAAGAAAAATTTCGACGGATTTCGAAGGGGGAAGAAGGCGGCAGCGCGGCTTCACAACTGCATGTAATTGGCTTTACGCGCAACTTCTCCGCACCCAAAGAGAAGCCTTTCAGGCACATGCGCGTCCTTGTCGGGGCTTGCTTTGCACCGTAAAGACCGCTCCACAATAGCCCGGGAACGCGAACGCGAACTGGAACGTAAAGATAGTTAAAAGATGGACATCTCAGGCAGGCGTTCACAACACGACGGGAACGCGAAGCTTGACATGAACGGGAACGGGAAGGATGGTCAACATTCATCTCAGCCCGGGAACGCGAAGCCTCTCGACCAATGAAAGTGCAGCAAATGGAGGTGAAGCTTTCCAGCTGATCGAGCGCGCGAACTGTGCGCGACAGGGGACACTGGTCTGAAGCGGAATTGAGAGTGTAGGGCGATATTGAGGTTAGAGCATGGATTTGCGAGGTTGTGGTTTGAGGCGGGTTTTGTTAGTCATTGTTCAGTGTTTTTAGTATTTATAGTACAATTGTTTTTCTATTCATATTAACAATTAGAATTAAAATTTACCACAATTATTTTTAATGTTTCGTTAAAGTACATTGAAGCTGTTTGTTTATTGACAAAATTTTAGTTTCTCGTAGTTGTATTTTTCTAAGTTCGTAGTAGTTTTGGCATTCTTTGTACTTATAGTTATATTTTTCTAATTAATATTCTTTCGTTAACGTATTTTTTATTTGTAGCAGCTCATGAAAAAACATCAGACAGATGGCAATACAGAGTAACACAGTAGCATAGATAGAAGTGCTTTGGTTTCGGCAACTGTTTCTAGAAGTTCTCTTTTTTGTCGCTACAGATTCTTAGCGCTGTTGCTTCTTCCCGTTGGCGTTTATTGTGAAGCGCACGTACCTCCTGTTCCCGTCCTCGCCTTCACGTTCCCGTTCCCGTTTGCGGGCTATTGTGGAGCGGCCTTAAGGGAGAGGTAGTTGGTCAGCTGTCAGCTTGTAGTGGAGCAATGAGCGAGGGACCGGAGCTACATAATGACAGCAATACAAAGCCGCTGGTTTCATGGCCAAGGGCGGGGCCCCACCGAGTAGGGTTCGCGGGACGGTTTAGAATGAACTGGGGCACTTGCTTCACAAAATCATTAAATTATTTCAAGACACATATTCAATTCATTACTTTTTTCGACACGATAGTTTCATTTTGTTGAAAAGAGACGCGTCTCAAACGAGATTACGATAGTAAGATTACGAGTTGCTTAACATATTCATGATTTAGCTGACTCTAAAATTAACATCACACCTATCAGTTGAAAAGGTTGATAGAAAAAAACTGAAATACGCAAAAGAGGAGGAATGGTAAATGGAAAATACCTTTAGGGGTGAACTTGATGCAAGCCGAATTATCAGTAGTTCGACCATCAATATTCTTTGATAGCGAAAAGAAAATACAGCGCGCGGCACAAAAAAAATGAAAGTTATCAGACCTTTTTGATTGATGGTTGAAAGCCGAAACGAAGATAGGGAGCTCAAAAAATGGCGAGTCACTCAAAATAAGAAAAAGGTTCAAATTGGCCCCCTCCGATGAGCACTCATCTCTTTCACAGAGCACAAGTAAGAGTGTCAAAATGATATTTGTGGAGGTTAAACTCCGCATACCACAGAACACCACGCGGTGCAACAGTAGCAGCAGAGGCCGCGTCGGCAACCAATTACGCGAGTAAATTACTTTGGGGCCCGATCCTAACCTCTCAATTAGCCGGGGCGACCCGCGGCGACCGGAGGCGAGGACCAATGCCGGCAGCAGAGGGGAAAGAGATGCAAGTGGTGGAGGCGATAGTGATGATTGTGACGGTGATCGTAGTGACATTGGTGTTAATGGTGGTGTGATGGTGACGGTTGTGGCGTTGATTGAGTTAGTGATGGTGTTGACTGCTGTGGTGGTGGTAGTGATGAAGCTGAAAGTATCGGTGATGGTGTAGGTGGTAAAAGTATGATAGTGGTGGTGAGGAAAGGCCACTTGGAATGGTGATGGAAATGCCAATGGCTTGACGATGGAAATGCCAATGGCTACCGTCAGGACTGCGTCAGCGATCACAATACTAGAAAGGAGAGAACAGTTTTGCCTTTCATCGCTGCAGTGACGGCAGCAACAATAGTCCTGGTGGCACTTTTGATAGAAGAGAACACAGTACAAGTGTACTGGCGAAGGTGGTGAGTTTGTGGGCACTTGTGGATAGTGATTATGAAAGCAAGAAATGGAATTGGCAGCGGAATACTGGCAAAAATTAAAGTGATGGCAAGGCGGAATATTAATAATAATGATAATATTAATAATATAAAAATAATGTATTTCTGGGGAGTCACAGTCCATAAGGTCTTCTCTTCTTTCTAATCACTTAAATAAATCTACACTCTCATAGTTATAATTGAGGTTACAAGGAGTAAAAAGTCAATAATCTTCAAATCACAGAATGTCTAAAGTCTCCACTTCCCCCGAAATGCCGAATGCGTCCGAGATTTTTTCCATTTATATCCGGCATTGCAAGACTAGGGAACAATCCGGTGCATGGGAGCGACAATGTCGGTGATGACGGTGACGGAGGCAAAGGTGGCGGAGTTTCAGTGGGTGAGAGAGGGGTAGGTGTCGGAGGGTTGGTGGCCAAGGCGAAGATGGCTAATGTAGCGAAGACTACGTAGCGGGGGCGACGGTGGTGGAAGCGTTGTTGGTGGAGGGAACGGTGGCGAAGGCATCAATGGGGGTGGTGGCGGAGGAGGCGTTGTCGGAGGATGCGTTGTCGGAGGATGCGTTGTCGGAGGATGCGTTGTCGGAAGAGGCGTCGGCGGAGGAGGCGTCGGCGGAGGAGGCGTCGTCGGAGGAGGCGTCGGAGGCAGCGTTGGCGGAGGAGGCGTTGACGGAGGCGAAGGCGATGAAGGCGGCTGTGGCGGAGGGGCCGCTAGCGGAGGGGACGGTACCAAAGGAGAAGGCGGCAGAACGCAATTTCCGCGCGCCGGGGGGCGGCGGCCGAAGGCGACGACAGCGGCGACCGCCAGACGACCGACGACCACCGCGCAATTGGATCATCTGCCCAATTTACTCCGGAGCCGAGGGCTCCCGCACGCGCCCGCACGCCCACTCCTTGTGCCCGGCCCTCGGAGGCTGCGTTCACAGTTCACACCACAACTCCAATTACAGAGAGGCAGAGAGACCGGCACTGATACTGTAACTACAAAATACGGAAAACTAGATTTCGAAATGAAACGTGTATTTGGGTGGTTGGTTGTGATTTCGGGCGCGTCAATTACTGAGGTCTTTAGTCCCGTAAAATGTACTGCATTTTTTCCATCGGGAAGTGGCGATTATCTTTCTGCTGGGTGCTCGAGAGTAAGATCTACCGCCGACCTACCGTGGGCTAGCGGGGCATCCCCCAACCAGGTATCTCCCACCTGCGGGGATCCGCCCCAGCTGGGACAGGCTCTAAGTCCCCGATTGGTCGCCCGGCACGTGTGGTAGTGTAATGCATGTTAGTGTGTGTGTGAGTGTGTATGTGTGTATGAGTGTGTATGTGTGTGTGTAAGGGGTGAGGATAGGACAAAGAAGAGGAAGAAATGATCGCGCTCATTCCGTGGTCCGTTTGTTAGGGTACTGCTCCGGCATTCGCCTGGTATTGATCGAAGAAACCTCGGAAAGCTACCCATCGGAGCAGCCGGCCGCTAGAATCTCCTCCAGAAAGCGACTGAATACGACCTATCTGACAAGCTAGTATCGAAAATCTTGCCACTGTCGTGACCTCCCGATCAGAGGGACTGCAGTAACATCAGTTGATGCACTGAGACACCTCTCCCGATGAAACGTGTAGTATTTAATAAGAAAATTATTATCAAAAAGTGAGTGTACCTCAACCGCAAAAGAAATAGTTGGAAAGAAAACGCAATCAAACTTACAAATGGTAATAGTCTATTCATGATGACCTTATGTTTTTTTATCGAGGTATAGTAAAGAATCAGAAACATCGATTTGGAAATTGAATTTTATCTGTACTCCAGGAGTTCAGATCAAATTCAGAACACGATAAGTAAATGATTAAAGTTGTCGACCACACAACTTACCTAATATTTTCTTAAATTCATAGCAATCAACAAACAATTACAATTATTAATTGTATAAGTTTTGATTGCCTGGATACAAGCACGACATTGAATTGGTGAATAATGTAGCTATACAACCAATAATAATAATAATAATAATAATAATAATAATAATAATAATAATAATAATAATAATAATAATTATAAAACGGAGAAGATAGTCAGAATTGATATAAATAAGAAAGAAGTTACACTTGTTGATATTTCTGCGCCTTTACGACAAGCTAAAGAAACAGAGACCGAGAAAATAATGAACCCCTTCCTCTAGGAATAACACAATTCACAAATTGCACACTGTGACAAACTTCCCCCTTTGTTATGGATGTGTAATTACGAAACATGTAAGGTCAAATCGGCAGAAAATGAAATTATCTAACCAATACTGAAGTAACTGAGTACTTATGATCAGAAAGCATCATTCCGCTTGTCATGTAGTTTGTTCGTGTACTAAGATAGAACGAGCTCTTTCCCCATATGGGTAGGAATAGGCGAATGGGCCTCAGAATAAGATGATAATAATAATAATAATAATAATAATAATAATAATAATAATAATAATAATAATAATATGTGCAGTCAGAAGTATTGCAATAGTCTGCAGTACGCCTGCACTGTTACGTATCTCATTCACGACGTAGCAGTCTGTCGTCGAGTCGTATGTCGTAACTGCCATTGCGGTCGATTATGTCCGACCCTCTTGACCGATCCGAAGTGCGAGGTCGCAGAGCGGAATTATTAATGGGCGCCAATAACAAAGCACGAGGCTGGAACTCTATTAGTTCGTCTCAGTCGCTATACGACGGCGTTGTTGATTCCCAAACATATTTATCAGGAACTTTCTTCGAAAAATGAAGAGTTAAAGAATGAGATTTTATAACGAAGGACTAAATTGATTGATTGTTAGTGATTCCGGCGCGTCAACTACTGAGGTCATTAGTTCCGTTAGTGTAATGCATGTTTTTATCGGGAGGTGGCGGTGATCTTCCTCCACTGGATGGCAAGATCCGGCGCCGACCTACTGTCGACTAGCGGAGTTTTCCCAACCAAGTATATCCCACCAGTGGGACACCGCCCCAGCTGGAACAAGTTCTTAGTCCCCGACCGGTCTCCCGGCATGTGCGGTGGTGTAGTGCATGTTAGTGTAAGTGTGTGTGGGAGGGTGAGAAGAGTACAAGGAAGAGGGAGGAGAGATCGCGCGCGGTCCGTGGCCCGTTTGTGAGAGTACTGCTCCGGCATTCGCCTGGTGTTGACCGGAGAAACCACGATGGACTAAAATATTTATTTTCTTTTTATGTATTTTACTAGGCAGTTACTTTTTTATTACATCTGTACATATATTAACCTTGTAACAAGTACACATAACTGTTGCACCTAGGAAATTTATTATAAAGCAATTCAAAATTGATGTTAAAGTCTTTCCCTTCCAATTAATAAATTGAACACAAATTTCTCATCTAAACTTTATAGAACAATAAAGCAATAACGTTGAACTAACTGATAAATATATAAATAGCCATATAAAGCGATAATTAGTCGTTAGGCCAATTATTATCCTCCAGTTACAGGGCTTTATTTACATGAAGTATTCTTATTAAGTTTCGAAAAGTCATTCAGGTCGCAACAAGATATAACACATTAATGCCATCTTAGCAGAAGTTTAGAGTACTCACGCAGAACATTTCTCTGTTAGCCATTACATCTGAAATCAAACTGCTATGTGTAATCTAGTTCTTGTGAAATTCAACTTTCATTTCTTAGATCAAAGCGAGTTTTCTGATGCTGAAAGGAACTGACCCAGAAATTGAAGTGCAATCGCTAGAAGCATGCTGCAGCGCAACGCTTCGGCGTGTTTTGTTTCTCTAACTCCGGAAGAGGATTCGAAGACGGCAAGGTTTTCAAATCCGTTGAAAAGTAGTTCGCCTTTACCCAACAGGACTGTTTCATGCCTCGAATTCACTTGACTTCGCAACGTAAAGTGGGACACGGACCCGTCAAGTCTTGCGAGGATGCTACAAACCAATGAAGTGTAACTTCGAAACGCGATCTTTGACTCTGGAAAGAAAAATCGACCACTGAAGCCAAACGGGATGTTATGGAAACGATGTGATCCGGGCCGCTATAAATGGATCAGCAACCATGTGATGCGGCTTTACCCAATGGAACGGAAGTTTCTGTATCACTAATGAATGAGAGTAAATGATGATTCACACTATATTTTAATTCAGAAATGTTGTAAGAGCAGTATAAAAAGTGAATAGTAAAGTTTAAGCAGTAAATAATAAATATATATTTTGTCTTTAAATCAATTTTCGTTAAGTAAATAAGATAATAAATAAAATTAAGAGAAACTTTGCACAGAAAGAACAATAGATGAACTACAGTATACACATAGTATACTTTAATTTCCTTAATTTCTTTTTTTTGGAAGAAAATACGCATTCAGTTACAATTAATTTGACGAGTCAGAAAATGTGAACGTCACGAATGTGAAGCATTTCATGACAGAAATAAATAGTTAAGCGTATGGTGATTTATTGTAGATCATTTAACATCGCATGGGTAGGAATGCTGGAATGATTTTTAGCGCTTATGTTAATTTCCAACATTTTTCTTACATTGGATCCTTATCAAAACCGTTATTTTAATATTTTCTTCACATTTTCTCTACAACATGCAGCAAACAATTTAATCATATTTCACATATTTGTATATAAATTATTTCGAAAACAAATTCTGATTTTACGATTGATTCCACATTCCAAAATTTTCGCAAGTATCTTTTTGCTCAATTATCAGAGACGCTTGGGCTTCTGATTAGCAGAGATTCTGATTTTCATTTCTGTGCAATGGTTAGAAAAAGTAGTGAAAATTGATCTTTTTTAAGAACTGTCAGTAACATTTCTACAGCACGTATTGCAGAGAAAATTTTCTTGTGCGATAGAGTAATTTTGTGAATATATAAGTAGTGATAATTTCTTACGTTTTCTAAATAACATAACAAATTATAATGAAAGAAGAAGAGTGAATTTTGAATTTATTATTATATTCTTTTTATCAGAAATCTATTACCAACTTCATAAACATTTTTGAAATCAGGGGGATCGATCTTGAGTACACGTTTAGTTGTCAGTTCATATTCAGTAATTGACCCTCAGTGGGCTCCTTAATCCTCATTGACTCTCTTCAAAATTTCAGCGACTCCCAATGGATCGATACTGACCCCGTATGGAAGCCCAACTCCTTTGAAATAGTACGATAGCCAGAGGCTACAGTTGGATATTACTAGGCACCGGATTTATAAGCACTACGTCCTGTATATGCATTTATATACTAAAATATGACATATAAATTGTAATAACTCATCCTAACACTATTTCTCGTAATTTATTCATCCGACACTTTTAATGTTTTTTTCGGTAATTTATTCTACCGGTCAATAAAATTTTGAAGGAATATAGTATTAGTTTTCTCAATACCGCAGTTTCGTACTTTCTGACTAAAGGAAAAAAATGCATTTGCATAGAAATCCACATAATACCGAGTCAAAAAGCATAATTCAATGATTTCAATAACGCAATTAAAAAGACGACGGAAAGGCTATTTATATAGATATTATTATTACTTAAATTAACTTACATTATCCACCTGGAATGGTCCAGAAGGCCTACGAAACCTACGAAACTGGTCACCAAAAGTTTCTATCCCGCGCTAAAGTCCAATTTCATCGTTTTCAGTGACTGTGTCAAAAAGAAAATTAGAACGTGCTACAAAACTCTGTAAGCTTGCATGACAAGGATTTGCTGCATCCAATATTACTTTCTAATGGCTTTCCTGAATCATATTATTTGATTTTTGGAATTGGGTCGTTGCCTTGGGTGTGGAGAATGGTTAATACTCACAGTAAAGTAAGGATAGATCGGGTTTTGAACAATTTTATTGAAATGACTGTT
The DNA here is from genome assembly GCA_011170035.1 of Teleogryllus occipitalis. Taxonomy (NCBI): domain Eukaryota; kingdom Metazoa; phylum Arthropoda; class Insecta; order Orthoptera; family Gryllidae; genus Teleogryllus; species Teleogryllus occipitalis. The sequence goes on from BLKR01000346.1 coordinate 209,568, forward strand.
ATGCTATAACTCTGCAGAAAAAGACTATAGCTAAAAAATCGCTTACAGTAAGAGTCCGCAGGTGGATGCACTGAGGTAGATTGATTCCGCTCAGTCTATTACGTTCGGCTCACGACTCGAACTCAGAACTTCCTGGTAGACAAAGGGTGAACTGGTGAGATCAAGAAAGCGTGTAATTGCTACGTGGAACATCGTGATTTTACCAGGTTAATGGCTCCATGTCATTCGAGTTAAGATCTTTTTAATATCCTTTGCGTCCCAGGAAAAGGGAAATATAAAAACTTGTTAGTTTAGCATAGTATATAATCTTTCTTTGGTGTGGACAAGTACGGAAATAATTTAACCTTGTGTATGAAAAATCAGTAGAAATTGCCATTTCTACAGTATTTTAAAATTTTTTGACGAGCCCTGATAAGTAATGTCGCGACAGCAATCTTTATGCGCTGAACGGCGGACACTTCCAATGATCATATCTCGTCTAGCATCTTAACTCTATCTCGCTTGAGTTACTCTGGCCACCAATGAAAAAGCCTCCTAGATCACCATACAAAACCTCTCTCGGCACCGCTCTATGAGGAGATCTAAAGATAAACTCTATTGGAATAGTTTACAGCAGCTAGAAAATTATGTGAGTTAATTCTACCATGAGATAATACTTTAATTTACGCGAAGTTAATGAAAGAAAATAAACAAATGTTTCAATGCCTGTAGTTAAATATAAGAAGTGAGGCGGTTGATATCTTACCAGTATTTTTCTCTTTCTTTCAGCTTCGGAGGATGCCGATTTCGGCTATCCGCGCCGGGTACCTACTATGTCCCTCATGGGGATACATGAATCTTTTTACACTAGAAACACATGCGAGCTCCTCAGTCTGTGATCAGCAGACTCACAAGGTCTTCCGCGACAACACACATACTTGAAAGACAAGGGACAAAACCATGCCCACGGCGGGACTCAATCCCGCGCCTTTTATTACGCCTTTTACACTCAACATTGACCGAAACGCTACTAGTTTGTTAAATTGGTAGGGCTTTGAGTCGGACCAGATCGATGACGGAATATTAATTTTGCAGGATATTCTATGAATGGTTTAGGTGCTAGTGTTGTTTGTAGAGGAACGGAGAAACTCACCGACAAACAGACAGACGTTTTGTAAAAATGAAAAAAATAGGCATCAGGGGATCCTGAAATGTGAAAATTTTCAATTCCCAGCATTGATTTTCCACAGCATTCCAAAACTTTCTTCATACTTGGTAGTTAAGGAAAAATTACCCTGTATTGTAATATTCCATGATTCCCCCAAGAATAAGGCACAAGTCAAAGAATAAATAGAAAATGCATAACATTAACATGAACTGTAAAAAACAGATGAAGGCGATGTCGCGTAGCGATAGTTTTTGAGAAGTAAACGGAAAACGCGACAAATTCACAATTGGGACAAGATAGGGCAGTAGCGTTCGTGTAGCGAAGTCGTTTGCAAGTTATTTGAAGGAAATCGCATCACGCGTTCGAAAGATATGAACATTTTTGTATAGTATAAATTCCAGCTTGTAAACAGACATGATAGCCATTGTTGTGCTTTAAGGTTCAGTAAATCAAAAGGTGTTTGTGGCGAAAATTAAGAGAACGCGTGAAGCAATACAAACAAAACTTTAAGAACCAATAGAATAAATCATTTAGAAAATTATGGTAACAGTCGCAACGTTGGGAAACTTCGAGGGGCTACGCCAGAACAGAAAATGTGAATTAAATTAAATGATGTAATATTTTGTAGGAGAAGCGACAGCGATCGTGTGATGTTAAAAGAAAAAAAGAGCTGACGATCCGGACACAACAATGACAGGGGGAGCGCGGTCGAAGTAGCTTGAATACGGACGCATGTTGAAACGCTCCGCAAAAATTTTTATTTTTAATAGAAAATTGCGTTCAGTTTGTGAATAGAGTGAAATATATCGTGTTTAGTAACTGTCGAGTTAATGGAAAGATAAAACGTGGAAGAGATATTTATATATTTCACGAAAACAGTGTTCGCGGAACACTGTCGCCATATTGTCGGTCGCAGTTAACAAAAACTAGTATAATAATTAGTGAGTAGTTTTAATCAGGGATATTCTTCATTTAAAGTAAATTTGTCGTTAACAAACGTGTGTGGAAATGGATGGATGCTGTGGGGAGATGAATTAATGGATGCTGCGTGTATACTACGGAGGTGACATGGAACAATGGCGTTACGCGGATGGCCGATTTCTACGAAAGGAAAGTGCAATAACTTTGCGTAATTTAATAGTTCAGATAAATGGGAAGAAAGAACAGACTAGGTTTTAATGTACAAGACCAAGTTTTTGTGGAAATAATAATAGGCTATATTCAGACAGAATAGGGGATGCGCATTCAAGTGTGAATGATTTGTTTTGTTTTTTTTTTGTCGATTGTGTAAATAGTAAGTGTGAATGTGATTTTATGTATTTCAGGTATTGTGTTTTGTTGTTTATTGTGTTGCATTTGTGTATGTTTTTGTTGTTATGTCTCCAGCGGAGTGTGGAGAGAGTGAAAACCAGAAAAGAATAAATAATGCCGGACGTACTTGGTTCGACAGTAAGCCATATGATATGATTTCGTGATTTTGTATTAAACAGTGACCTACGCCCAAGTGTCCAAGTATCTCGTTAGGCTCCTGTACAGGCCAACCACAGCCTCACGCCCAGTAGTTTTATAACATTGAAGGAGTAGCTAAGTAACGGGCACAGTTTTAGATAAAGGAGGCAAAAGCTAGCAGGGCATAAATTTGTATAGATTTTATATAGAGTAGAGAGATTCAAGGTATAGTCGTTTTATTACATATTGTCGCCGCAACGTGGTGCGGTTACATACAGATTTGGGATAAGTAGGCAAGACGTTCCATTACAGTATACATACCTACGTATACGAAGACGTAAATGGAAAATAATACAAATTTTAATTTTTATTCATTTGTAGCCTTTGGAAATGTCATTTTTGGCCTGGATGTTCTTTTGTATTATTTATTTTAAATGTGTTCCCTTTAAACTCCGGCTTCTAGGAATGTGTTGGTGAAGAACTATGTTTTCGTCATCATTTTCAACTCGTTTTCTGAGACTGGTATATTGCCATCCACAATGCCCTGGCGTGTTACATGTCGTATGTCCACAGTCGTTGGTCCAGTGGTTCGAGTAAGCTGCAATCGAATATAAATAGAAGAGAAGCTACGCGATTCGTTTGGTCTCCTTTTCGATGGAATTATCCCTCTGTCTGGTCTCGAGAATTTCAGAGGAATTTTATTTTCCGGCTACACTTAAAAATGTTAGAGTAGTGCGTCTTTAAGCTACTGGGAACCGGCATGTACTGCGTAGCAAATACGAGGTACAGTGATCCACAACATACGTTCTGAACACAAATTGTCACTATTTACGACATTACGCTGATAAAAAACAAATAAACCCAGTCCGTTATTTCTGATGTTGTGCTCTGTGTCGTTGAATACATTTCACAACATTTTCTTCTAAGAAATTCATGGTGCAACATCGGCATATATTTTCTCGCATAATTTCTAAATTTGCCATTTTCGGAAATTCAGAGAATTCAACGAAAATAAGACCCTCGACATTCTTTTAAGCATTTCTTCTTCTATCCGAGTAATAAAATTAAAGAAAAATTTGGCGGTTTTTGAGGAACAAATGTTCGAATGTTTTTAAAAATTGCCTATATTACGCGAAAACTACTCATATTTTCAAATAATTGAACTTACTTAGAGATCCGACTTTAAGAAACAGATTTCATTAAGGAACAAAATCTTTATCTTCAATTTTATATTTGTAGAAAGATGCCCCCCCCCCAAAAAAATTGCACTTTTGTAATTTTCAAAAAATCTGGCTTTCAACGAACATGAGACCTACACCATTCATTTAAGTGTCCTTTACGCTATCTGAGGACACCACTGATCAAAAAAGTTGATGTTATTTTTGAGAAAAATTGAGAAAATGTTTTGAGGCTTTCTGTAAAGTACTCTCAGAAGTCAAAATATTTGTTTGAAACTCCTTAAGTCTTGAGTTCATTCAAATCGAGAGGAAAATATCAATTTTGAAGAAAATTGACTGAATGGTTTAGATGTTAGCGTTGACCGCAGACGGACATAGAGAGACGTTTTGTCGTCAATCGATTGAAATATGGATTCTGGTTACACTACGTGTTAGAGGATTTTTTCTATTTTTAGCAACATGATTTATCCACGTTTTCATTACCGGGGTCGGGCAATAAGAGTTTTTCTGCCGAAAAGTCGCAATTTTCCGGCGCACGATTACATAACGTTCTCTTCTTACGAAGAAGTTTCGAAAGAGCGAGAAAGTAAAAATAATATAAATAATAAATACCTTTTCTTGATGTAGGAGTATTCAACAGATTTCTCCAGCTTCAACTCATTTGTTTTAATTGCTCATAACAGACGGCTGACTAAAATCCTTAACGGACGCCGACCGTTTAGCCAGACTTTACGCTTCTCTGGTAGTTTGCAATAAGTCGATATAACACAACAGTTTTACGAAAAAGAATATTTAGTATCGAGGTTTCCTAGTATTGTATAACTAGCATTGTGTTACACCTAACTCTGTCAAAATCACGCTTGGAAATTACTTTCCTGTTTAAAATATGAGAATGCGTGACGTGTTGCGGGCACGTGATTCGCGTCATCTAACACGACAAGACGGCGAAGTTCTTCCGAGAGAGTGCAGCACGGTTGCTCCGCGTTAAAACGGGAGGTCCACGCAATCCGGCAGCCCACTGGCCTGCTTCCGTTGTTTGTTTGCTTCCCTTCCTGCAGTCGGAGACGTACGAACTCGCGCCTGCTGCATGTTCGCTGGGTACAGCCGCGAGTGCGGGTGCCCGTTCTCATTTCCCAGAGTGTGTCGATCCCTAGTCATGTTCATTATTTTTATATTTGGATAAACAGTGTTTATATTTGAGAAATGTTGAGTTATTCATGGGAAATTCTAGGCTGTCAAGGAAAAAGGCTGAAGCCAGAAAATGGCCAAAACCAGTTAGGTCCACGGTCTGATTCGTGGAAGCAATTTCAATCTTTTCATAATTTCAATCTTCCGGATAATTATGAGTTCAAAACATTGTTGTTAACAAAAGGCAAAAAATTTCTCCCTTTGTTCCAAGAAAATCAATAATAGGTTTCTTCTGCAAAATGTCATTTTTTGACGTACTCTTTTTCCCAAGCAGCCTACAATTATTCATTTTGTACTCAAAGTTGATATTGTTTTGACATCTTTCGAAAAGTTCCAGGTTATTGATGATGAAGGTAATCAAAGATTGTTGATTTGTTTTGACTCCACTGAGAAGACCATAGTTTAGGAGTTGTCGCAATTAATAAAATGTATTACTTGTGGGAAATCAGAAGTCACGAAAGAGCTTCAATAGTTCGCAGGTTGAGTTAGCTCAGAGACAGCATTGCCACAGTCTCTGCAGCGACGCTGACTGGGAGGTCCTAGTTTCGAGTCCCGACTGTTGGGATTTTCGATTCTATGTCCATACACCCGCTGTATCGAGGACAATTCTAGCGACTGCCAGGTGTGATCGATGGTGTTCCGTGGTTTATTTAATCAACACCAGGCGAATGCCAGAGAAGTAATCAAACGAACCACGGACCGCGCACAATCTTCCCGTCCTCTTCCTCGTCGTATCCTCACTCTTTTCTTACACACACGTACTACCACATATGCCGGGAGACAAGTGGGGCGCTTAGAGCGTGAATAGCTGGGGATGGGGCGTTGAGTAGATACCTGGAGGTTTAAACATACACATTATTGGTTGACATTAATTGAGAAAATATGAACAGGTCGATATGAGCAGCAGCTTTCGTTCAGAATGTTAAGAATTGTCTGTGTGTATATGTATGGGAAAATACCCCAAATTACATTTCTATATGATTAGTGAAAAAGATTATTCTGTACTTCTTATGGTTATATTTGTTATACAATTGTTACTTCCTAATTTCTCAGTGATCAGATATTATATGCTTACCAAGGGTAAAACTTTGGTTGATAACTTGGTTATTGAATACTGAAAACAAACATAAATGTACAGCGAATTACGAGTTACGAACATAGTTACGAATTATCTATGGAAAGTGGGTGCTTGCATAGGATGCAAATACAACGTCGCCCAAAAGTTTCCTGTTAGGTTTCCGAAACGTTACCTGGAAGCCCGTAATACACCTGGCAAACACCGCAGCTCTTTATAAATTCAAACATACGCCCACTGACGTCAGCGCGCGTATTCACATTTCCTCATTTCCTTGCACGTGACGCGCCTTTTAGCATACGAAATCCCTTGGAGATCAACGCGTTAGACAATTCGGTGCCACGCGTGCCTCACGTACTGGCAGGGCCTGATGTCAACATTTAAGAATGCACACACCATTGCACACAAATTACGGGTATTGTTCATGCAGATGTGCACGCACCAGTAGCTTTGAAAACAATGTTAGGTGATTGTTATAATTATTATAATAGTATTACAATTGCCATGAAATCATCCAGAATATACGTATTTAGACTAGTAAACCACAATCGAAGTCGTTTAAAGACTATCAAGAAAGAATTATTTTCTTAACATGTGTCGTTATTCTGTACTGTGGCTTTCAAATTACTTTAATTCAAACAAAATGATACATCACCAAATAAATTTTTTACTATTGTCTTTGATCGTCTACGATGCAAGGAAGGAACAAGGTGAAAACGTCATTCAAAAAACAAAAGAAACAAAAATTTGACCCAAAAAAAATAGTAGTGATTCCTGGAAGCTTGGCATTTGGAAGTAACTAAAATTATAAATAACATTTCAGAACTAAAAGTAGAAAATAAACTAACTACACCCGTGGAAACAACATAAAACGAAAAAAGCCAAGTTTTCCAAACATTTAAAATGTAAACACCTTCGCCTGCTTTCGAGAGAAATAGGTGGCCAATGAGTCAAAACTTGAAGGTAACCTCTAATCACCAGTCCCTGCAATCCCAACAGCCTTGACGAGCTCCACTGCACCGTGTTGGCAATTAGCGACGGTAATGAGGCAGGTGCGGCAGCCGGGGGCGGCCATGAAAAAAAGGGGACGAAAAAGGGGCAAGAGAGAAAGAAGAGGCCGAACGGGAGCGAGCTGAGACGAGGGATGAGTGAGGAGAGGAAGCGGGGTTGGGAAGGAGGTGAGGTGGTGGAGATGGTGGCAGAGCGGAGGCGAGGGCGGAGGCGAGGGCGGAGGCGAGGGCGGAGGCGAGGGCGGAGGCGAGGGCGGAGGCGAGGGCGGAGGCGAGGGCGGAGGCGAGGGCGGAGGCGAGGGCGGAGGCGAGGGCGGAGGCGAGGGCGGAGGCGAGGGCGGAGGCGAGGGCGGAGGCGAGGGCGGAGGCGAGGGCGGAGGCGAGGGCGGAGGCGAGGGCGGAGGCGAGGGCGGAGGCGAGGGCGGAGGCGAGGGCGGAGGCGAGGGCGGCGGCGAGGGCGGAGGCGAGGGCGGAGGCGAGGGCGGAGGCGAGGGCGGGGGCGAGGGCGGAGGCGAGGGCGGAGGCGAGGGCGGAGGCGAGGGCGGAGGCGAGGGCGGAGGCGAGGGCGGAGGCGAGGGCGGAGGCGAGGGCGGAGGCGAGGGCGGAGGCGAGGGCGGAGGCGACGGCGGAGGCGAGGGCGGAGGCGAGGGCAGGCGAGGGCGGAGGCGAGGGTGGAGATGGGCGGAGGCGAGGGCGGAGGCGAGGGCGGAGGCGAGGGCGGAGGCGAGGGCGGAGGCGAGGGCGGAGGGCGGAGGCGAGAGCGGAGGCGAGGGCGGAGGCGAGGGCGGAGGCGAGGGCGGAGGCGAGGGCGGAGGCGAGGGCGGAGGCGAGGGCGGAGGCGAGGGCGGAGGCGAGGGCGGAGGCGAGGGCGGAGGCGAGGGCGGAGGCGAGGGCGGAGGCGAGGGCGGAGGCGAGGGCGGAGGCGAGGGTGGGGGCGAGCGAGGATTCGAGGACGGAAGGAGAGCGGTAGCGGTGACGGTGATGAGGGTGGATATGGGGGTAGTGCACTCGCAAGGACTGTGCAGCGAGATAGTGGTGCGGCCTCCGTTCTGGACGGGGTGGAGTGTGATGAAGAGGGGGTGGTGCTAGCAGGGGAGGGGAGGGGGGGTCGGTGGCCGGGGCCACGGTTCGGAGGACGCCGCAGGGCACTGACCTGTTCCTGTTTCCGCCGCCCCCTCCCTGACTGTAAACAACTGACGCAAGGCCACCGCGTCGGCACGAGAGACCTAATGAGACAGATACCGTAGTTTTCCCTTTCGCTTAGTTCAGAAGCAATTGCACGCAGGAAACTTAGCTAGGGGTCCCCACTCATTTTCTTTTTCTCCTAACGACGGAAGAGTAATTAATATTTTCGGAAGTATGCTTATTTTTATTTTGAGCCATGGGAATTAACATTCACTTTTCCTTAGAGCTCCTGAAATGCTAATGCCCTGTGACAACAGTTCCGAAAAAAAGCCAGTTAGGCTTGTTTAGTTTGTAACTACAATAATTACAATATTTTATAACCGAAAAAAGAGAAAGTTGCATTATTTTGTCAACTGTGACGATTTGAGTACCGATTGATTTATTCCTCTATTCATACCTTCCAAACATGCATTGTACCGTCTCCCCGAAAATGTATGTCTTACGATAAAAAATGTAAAATCATGGGAATCATAGGATTTTTTTTGTCTGTTGGTTCAGGACATAGCTAAGTGAAATTTAGTGTCATTTGGTTAGAATTCGATGCTCCTTTGTGTTATGCATTTTTGTGTTAGTGTTATGCATTTATATGTTAGTGCATTTTTGGCCGATTTTGCCTGTTGGTGCATATTTGTGCAATTCAATGCGTATATTTTGCATATTTCGTTAAACTAGAGACTTAAAACAGAAACATAGACTTTTATTTCTAAAACGTGTCGTCTTTCCATAGAATCTTATATATTTTTGAGCGTTCATTGAATAGAAAGAACTTGATACAGTTTGCGTTTGTTTTTTCTTTCCTAAATATAATAAAACAGTTGTGCAAATATAGGATATTTAATGATATAGTATTTCTTAAACTAGGCTGAAGAATGCATCAAAACATGCAAGGTACTAAAGTTACTATTTACTTTAATTATTTCTTCCGCGAAGTAAGGTGGAATATATTATGTTTGCACAAAAATAATGTTTGCACAATATAAACGTTTGCACAAAAATATATATTTTCATTCCAAGCATGATTCTCCTGAATTTTATCAAGAAAGATTTATACAGGAAATGAATATTGTTAAATTTAATAGCGTATTAATGTGCACATTTTAAAATTTTTAGGTCGTAAATGCATATTTTTAAAATCATATTACAAGATTTTTTAGGGCATAAAATCCTCTCCCTATTAATAAGCCTTCTCATTCTTCGCGTTCGACCGCAACACTTTCGTAGTTGTTCGTCCAAGGCAACACTTGTCCAGTGAAAAAGACTCCTTCTTGTCCATCGACGAAGGGGCTGGGGGTATTGGCCTGCAGTCAAAAACAACAATACGGCGCAACATGCGATGGTGATTGTGGCAATATGAACCGCACCTTCTCGACATCACTGCTGGATTATCAACTCTCTTTTCCTAGAATACTTGTAAACCATTGTCCTGGGCCTGTTGAATGCAATATTTGAGTTTACTTTTTACAAACGTTTACTTTTTTAAAATTAATAGTAATATTTCAGCAAAGCATGATCAATTTAATACCTACCAAAATAAAATGTTAGAAGTGGAGGAACTATACCACACATTCAAGAAACATATTCACCTAACAAATGTTATATAAAATTAAAAGACATTGATTGATAATTAATATTGGATGAAAGAATTTATTCATAATATCGAATTTTTATATCGCTTTTAAGCATATAAAAGCCATTCTCAAAGGAAGTCGTTCATTAATGATTTAACAGTCTTTACGAAGAACGAAACAAGTGAGTTATGCCTAAAAACGACTTATTCCAAGAAATACTATTTCTTATTTACATAAATTTTCTTGTAAGGCAATGTTATAACAAAAAGTATTGACTGAACATGCTGGATGACAAAATAAGAGACTTGGATGGTTATAAAGTTCGGTTTACAAAATTCAACCGCGTCTTATTAGCTGTTTATCGGCCTAAGAAAGCAACCATTATTACGCTTATCAGAAACTTCACGTTATCTTGGTAACAAAATGGCAAAACAGAACTTCAACGAGCAATTTGTTGAAAATTAATTGCAAATCAGTAAATAACGCACATATTTAATGTCTATTTCAGAGCCCAATACTAATTTGACAATTTCCATCCTAACTGCAGTCCACACCGTTTCATTCACCTCGACACATGCCTTGGTGCGAGCCCCCTCCCCTTAAACAAGAACCCCTCGACCAGCGAAACCTTGGGCTGAAAGCCACCCCTCGGAGGGAAGGGAGAGGGTATTCTCATGTTAATTGGCGCGTGCGGGCGCCCCATTCGGAACGCACTCTGCCCGTCGCCGCTGCATAACAGGGCTGCTCGGGGCGCGGCCCACCCGTCCGCCAGCGACAGGCAGCCTGGGTATTTAGCGCCCATGAATGCAGGAGAGTTTTGATTTCCAAATGAGCGACGACCCCAGAAATTTACAGGCCGAGACAAAATGAGTGATAGTAGGTAGCTTCGATGCTCCGGTTAGACCATCACCAATATTTATTATTCCTCTAATACACGACTTACGATGTTATGAGTCAGTTGAATAGAAAATCTATTCCAGGTTGCAACCAGCTTCCTAAGGAGCATATCTAGGAACTATCGATGCCTCTACAATACTTTACGAAAAATGTGGGCTGTTCCCAAAAAAGTAATGTCTTGCATTTCCCAATCATTTGAATGACCTGGGAGTTTAGTCAAGTTCTTGCACACATTTTGCGAAACAAACCCACAGCTCCGAAAACTATCGGAACGACCTGTGCTTTTACATTCGGCTAACATCGATTTCCAAACTCTTGGATTTAAGACGTTTCTCTGCCTTCTTGGTCCCGACGTTTTGATTGCACCGCCCAGCCACACATTTACAAGTAGACAATTTTTTTCTCCAAATTCCGTATAAGAATACCAGGTTTGTTTGCCACTATCGTGCGATCTGCTTGAATTTGTTGGTCGTACAATATTGTACACATTATTATCATTGATACATAGCAACTATTAGGCCAGCCAATACCGGACGTCATTCTGTCTTTTGACCGCCTACGACTGCTGTTTGTGATAAGTCACGCAATGGAAATTACGCATACTTGGTAATTTCACACACACTTGACTGACTCTTCGTCTGGTTAAAGGAATGCGGGAGACAAACCCGCCTGCTCGCCAGTGGGAACTATTCCAGACGACTCTTGCTCCCAACATAAATCACGAGCGTCGTTGTGACGTACGAGCTGACGTCACATGTTAGCTCTGATGACAACGGGAGGTGCGAGCAACAGAGCATGACTCCAATGGTGGATGCAACGAAATTTTACACAGGAGAAACACGGAGATTTTTGGAGGCGTAGTGAAGAACATGGTCTGTAATAGTTTTTTCCAATGCACACTGCTTTCAACTTCTTTTGAGGTCATGGGATGCTCTTTAGTAATAACTTGTTTTTATTTTACTTTGGAGAAGAACATCGTTCTTCTAATCGAATCAAAGTGTTCGACGAATTGTGATGCAATTTCCAGGAAATAACTATATTTTTAGTTAATTTAATTAAATAAAGTTATTTCAGCTACAAATTAAATAATTATTCTCAAATAATTTAACTTTTAACATTAAAGTTGTGAGTGCAGAATGTGTATAATTTTGAAACGAAACTTGTTATGTGAAACTGTACTGTTATATAAATTATATATTTGACTACACATTTTTATTTCACAGTATTTCTCTTTGAAAAGGCTTTCTCCAGAAAATGTACATAGGAAAGAATGGAATACATACTAGGTGAAGCATTAAAACTTTTAGATTTCGATTTATTTATCACCTTTTGTCAATTTCGGCTTATTAAATCCTTCTGGTTGGTAATACAAATATTAAAGGCAAACGTTTTGCCACAGGAAATGGTGATCCAGTTACATATCTAACTCGCTCTTTTAACTCCGTTTAAGTTACTTGTTCTTTCACGTGGTAAGAAAAGTGATTTGTTCACATTTTAAAACTTGATTAATAGAAATAATGTGAGGAGAGAAGAAACTCAAGTAGGCCCATTAATTCTACATAAAAGGACTAAAGCTTCCATGTAAACTACGGAGCAACTTATCGCGACGATAACTTGTTGTGTTCGTGAATCAATGTTGTTGAGTCTTTCTCGAGATAAATACCGGTACGTGTCGAGGAATAAATCGTGAGTAAGCTACATAGCTGTGTGTCAGGAGCAGATAGAAAGTCAGATATAAACATAATGTTTTTTAATTGAATGCCTTCAAGTCCGTATAACTCATTAACATATGCCATCGGAATGATTGGCTTAAATAGGTCATCACAACCTTATACAGTTAGTTACTTTCAATCTTGTTCCGAATTCAATGCGATAGTGTCCTTATTGTGAAAGCGCGTCTGGAAACTCATTAGAAGAAAAGTAGGTAGTCCATAATTAATTTATTAAACACAAAGATGTCCGAGGAAGAAACATGGCTCATAAGTGAGTATTATGGATAATTACAAGCGATTAATGCACTTTCGAAGATAGAACACATTATCGTATTGAAACGCATTCTACGTGATAATTAAAACATTAATATCTTTGTCAAAGTTGTCCACACGGGCTTCCACTTTTTACTCGCGAAATTTGGGAAGAAATGCGCATACATTCATTTGATCCTACTTCTTCCTTTGCATTGCCAACAAAAAATGTAGTGGCGCCGTAATCCCAAAAATACCCTGCTCGAAAAGCCCTATGAGACATTGGGATCCCCCCGGGTCGAGTCCACATGTACACTTCGAGCTCTATTTATGTTGTCTTAATTTTACATGCCACCGCCATATGAACTTCGGAAGGAACCGGCAGCCTGGCACTGCGCGCGGCGCACTAATCATCACGTCAGCTCCTCGTGGCCGTCGTCAGCCTGGTCGCCAGCGTGACACGGTGCCTGGCGCCGGCCCGGACGCCGACTCACTGAGCGGAGCGCCGCGTCAGCCAAATTTGTCCCCGTCACGCCTTCCGTCTCTTCCACGGACGACTAGGCACGTCGCCTCGCCAGAAACGCATAATGCGTGTGCGGTTAATCGGGGCGTGTGTGTTTCATGAGTGTCGAGTGTGCGTGCGTTGTATGTGTGCTTGCTTTGATTGTGTTCGTTGTGTGCGCTTGCGTTTTGTATGCGCATGCGCTGTTTGCATGTGTGAGTGCGCTGTGTGTGTGCGTTGTGTGGGTATGTGCGTGCGGTGTAGGCATACGTGCGTGTGTTATGCGTTGTGCCGGTGCGACCGTGTGTGCATGAGTTGCGTATGTATGTTGCGTGGATGTGTCGTGGGATGTGTGTAGGGGGAGATGCCTTTGATGGCTTGTATATTATCAATTTGTTTTAACTCGTAGAAAAAATAGGTGAGCAGAAAGATAGTCAGAGGTGTGTGCTACGTAAAACGAGAGAGAACCAAATTCATTTTTGCGCCCAATTTTGCGGGTACGGTTAACAACTATGGACAAATCTCTCCACCTTGTGTTGTCCCGACATCGTGCTGCCCTATACATCGTCACCGATTGTCACAATGGCTCCACATGACATATCACTTTGCATACACAAAATGAAATTTCGTCGCTATAATGAAATTTCGTAATCTCCCTAGGCGGCATCACGAGACTCGGTTAATTCCCGAAACGAAACCTCCCTCCGGACAACGTATCCTTCTGGAAAACAAATTAACTCACAGGAAATCAACCTGCATCCAATGAACGTATTGCTAAAATATTGGCGTCTCATATCAATTAATAATAGTAATAAATTATGAATAAACAAGTAAATAAAATAATTGAAAAGCGCTATTTTGGAGGGCATTACGACTAACAGCAATTCAAATAATTCAGTTACAGAGTTTTAAAACACCACTTCCTCAGTTTAGAATAATGAAAACAGTTCAATGTATTATAGAATGATGATGAACAGACATATTTTTGCTCTCTTTGAAGGAAAGACTTTATTGCATTTCATTTCACGGAGAGGAGGGAAAGCTACATTTTGATCGATTTGTACTGAAAGAGAAAGTGTTTATTAATAAAATTTGACACTGATTAATCGTAATACGACCACTACAGTAATATTAAATAATAAACAAAAGAAAAGGAAACTTTTTTAAAGAGTCCTGTGCGATATTGTGAGAAAAGATAGTAAAGAAGAAGAATTATAAGAGGAAGCAGAAGGTAAACAGTAACAGCAAAAGTAAATAGCAGAAAACAAAATTTGAAGTTGTACAAAACTAAAAGAATCGGCAGCAGCACGAAGCAATTGCTGTTAAGAATTTGGAAAACATCTGCACGAAACAGCTGCATGATGAAGAAGAAGGAGAAGTCTTAGAAGACGTTTCAGATTATAAAGTATCAAAACAAGAAATAAGAGAAGCACAAGAAATATAGAAGACGAATCAGTAGCAACACAAACACAATTGATAACTAAAAGCAGTTCAGAAGAGTAGCATATGAAGAAGCACAGGAAAAATCAGAGGAAGCAGGTGAAGAGAAGCAAAACAGTCCAAGAAAAGGGTAAGAAAAATAAATAAAGCTGATAATGGGCGGAAAATAACGAGAAGGAAGAAAAAAAAAGAACAAAAGAAAAGGATGAAATAAAGAGAAGCAGGAAGTGAAGAAGGTAGAATAGAAGGAAGCAGAAGATTAACGAGTAGGAAAGAAAGAACGAGAAGTAGATAATGATTAGTGATAATGGAATGATGACTGATGATAATCAGTGATGATTGGTGATGATCACTCAAGATTGATAATAATCGATTATAAATATTGACAATAATGATGATTATGATGATGATGAATAAACAAAAAGCAGAAAGCGAATCCCCATCTTAAGACGCGTGCGTCCCGCGTGACGGCCAACACGCGAACTTGCAACTCGTTCCGCCGCGTCAGCCGCTGTCCCTCCCTCTCTCCCGCCACCGCCCACCGCCTCTACGACCGACAAAGCGGCGGCGGCGGTCTCTGTGACGTAGCACCTGCGGGGCGCCGCGGTCACGGCCGCGCCGCCGCCGCCGCCGGCGCCGCCGCCACACGCGCACGCGCACGCGCACGCGGGCACGCACACGCAGGCGAGTGCAACGCGCAGCTGAACGAGGCGGCTGCTGACAAAGGGCACCGACAGGTGGACGCTTAGTAATGCTTCGAAGACTCCTTCTGGCAAATGATAACTGTTGTAGAAAGTGCTTCGGAAAGTGGTCCATGGATAGTAGGTTGTTAAGGCCATATCTACTAATAAAAGTGAAGTGTCTAACTGTGATTTCAAAATAACTATCTCTTTCTATTCTTCGATTAAAATGTAGGGCGAATTAATCTTTGATTGGCTGGGATGCGATTATCCAATCTGAAGTTTCATTATAAAAAGAAAGGTAGTAACGAAAATTCCGATTAGATAACCGCGTCTCCTAGTGGCAGATACAGGGGGCAGGGTACATGGAGGCCCCTTAAGAGGCCTAGAGTTTTCGTTTGTTACTCTCCTTTATTTGGTAAAATTTATTTAAATATTTATTTATGTTAGAATTATGAAATTATTTAAAAATCATCGTATTGTATTATTTATACACTACAAAAATAATACACAATGTAATAACAAATGTGTTTAATATTTAACAATAATCTATGACCGCTGATGTCCCCGCTGATCTGCTGTCAATTTGCCCTAGGTTTTAATCGGAGTACAAGTTTTTATAATTATTTACATTATATATAAAAACTCATGGAATATATTTTTACAATTTTTGTAAACATTTTGTGTTTTCGGTCTCGTCTCAGGAACGGCAACACAGATTTCGATTGGCCTGTGCGTAGATTTAGCTTATTTAGTGTTGGAGATAGATATCGGTCATAACTTTGACGACTTATTCAGCTCACTATTGTCTATACAAATAAAATTAAATGGAAAAATGATTAACAGGTAATTTCTCCTTAAAGAACGAAGCCACGTGAATGATTTTTAAGATGCCGTATTACGGTTACAGAAAGGGCGAACGTACTTTTCAAGCAAGTACATTTAAATGCATTTTTTCCGCCTCACAAGTTGTTCGATCAAATGTGCTCGCTTTAGAAGTAGAGCAACTCTGTGATCAATATTTCCTTACGTTTCTCAAACCCAGCTAAAAGGTCGAATCTATGAATTGAATGTCAAAAACTATATTAAGTACAGATGACTCACTGTTGGGAAAAAAAACTCTATACGCACGCCTACTTCGTTAAGTTTCGCAGAAGATTGTTCCTAGAGAGAAAGAAGTGACGACGATTTGCGGTTGGGGTGTGCCACAGTGCGAGCCACAAGTGGTCGTGAATAGTCGCTGATGTCGTCAACTAGTGGCCAACTAATGGCCGAGTCTGGGTTCCAACGACGTAGCTGAGTCTAGTGGCCAACGACTAGCGACCGAGTCTAGGGGACAGCAACTAATGGTCGATTCTAATGATAAGTCGAGTCTAGTGGCCAGCGACTAGGGGCCGTCTGGTGGGCAGCGACTGGTGGTCGAGTCTGGTTTCCAACGACTAGTGGCCGAGTCTAGTCGCCAACGACTAGTGGCCGAGTCTAGTGGCCAACGACTAGTGGCCGACTAGTGGTGCGGGCAACGAGTCCTCTGGCAGCGGCGTCGACCACGCCCGTGGAATCGGGGTCACGGGCGGGTTCTCCCGCTGTGCGGGAGGCACCGCGCCGCTGCGTGCCGCTCTCCGGGCCCCCGTCCTCCTACCCGCCCGCGGACCACCCACGCGCCGCCCGTGAACGCCTCCGCTTCCTCAACCGCCGACCTTCGGAAGAGCGTCGACGCGTGGCCGAACAAGCGGGCCTTCCAATGAGGCCCGCAGCAAAGCACCGGGAATATTACGGTGTTGTTTTTGTTGAGGCCTGGCAGCTGTAGCTGCCGCCATAGGCGAGAGCAGCTTCAAACAAAAGGTGAATGTGCGGGTGGGGGTAGGGGATTTTTCTGAAGCTATTGATCCATTCAAAATTTTTATTTACTTGTACATAACATTTTATTTGTACAAACATTTTCAGTCTATTTTTGAATTTTTAAATTGTATTTTTAGGCAGTTGTAGAGAAGTAGAAGAAGTAGAAGAAGAGTTGTAGAAGAATCGTATCTGACCTGATCGCATTCTTTCGGGATAGTTTCATATTATTTCAGCATTTTTAGTTGTTTTCGACTGATTTTTTATTTTGCTGATAAATTTTTAGAGGTTTCCTGGGAGACTCGAGTGCAAATTGGCTATTTTCCAAGGATTTATTTGAAAGTATGTTCACGTTTTTACTTTCAAATGTTCGATTATTTTGCAGATTTAGACGTCGAAGATTACTATTTTTTTGTAAAAATCAAACATTCATAAATAAACATGGTAATTAATTTTTTAAGTATTGAAAAAAATACAGTTGAGTTAATGACTACAGCACAAGATGGGTTGGCTTTTACAGTTAATTAAAATGCCGACATTTTTCACATTTTATATTCCTAAGCAGTCTCACCTTCTTCTTCTTCTTCTTCTTCTTCTTATTCTTCTCTCTTTCGCAGTAATAAAAACATGCAATTAGATTGAACTTGTTCCTTCTCTTCACAAGCTTCCTCCCCTTTCCTTTAATCTTTAGAACACACCAGCCACCACAGTACTCCAGGTGACGAGCCGCCCTCGGAATACGCTGAAGTTCGTCAGCTTCCAAAGGTGGCTCGTCACAACATCATCGCCGGCCAAATTGTGATCGCGCGGCACGGCCGGCCATCCATCCTGGTCGCTAATAGGACTTTAATCTGACGCACATCGGACAATGGGAATGTCCGCCAACTGGCAGAAGGGCACTCGTCCAACGAGGGGGAGTTCCGAGCCCGAGTTCATTTGCATAAGTGGAACAACTGATCAAAATGAACTGCCTCCGTAAGAACTTAGGGCAAGAATGTGTTAAATCAAATGATTAGGGGGAGGATTTTGATGATCTAAAACATCTCAAAAAAATGACCAATAAAATGCTCTTAAAATGCTTTTAAAATGTCTTAAAACCAAAGAAAAATGACGTAAAAAATCTTATCAAACCCAGTTCGAATGAACAACTCAAGCTGTTGGATACGTTACTGAAGTTAATCGAGGCTTCTTCCATTCGTTCGAGTGAGTTCAGCTTGCAAACTTTTGGTTTGGGCTGTTCTTTACCAGGAAATCTGTCTTTAGTTATCCCGAAACCGGCCGAACCGGCAATGGCGCTGATACACGTCGCAAGAATTGCATACAACGGCTGTCAAAACAATTTTTGAGCGAACAAATTGAATAAACCATTGAGTAATTCTGTAAAGAATATTTGTAGTATTTCATAAATATCATTTTAAGCAAGTACCATTAAAAATTGCATTAAAATTGATGAAATCAGCAAAGAATGCTTCAAAAATTAGGGAAAAATGTAAAAAAATTATTAGTCGAAATCGACAAAAATAATGCAAAATAATGACTTATAAAAGTGGGTAATTTCGTTTTGTCATAACATAAAATGAATTTCTATACTGAACGGCATTGTTCTAAAGTGAAAAGAAAAGATGACATTTCATTAAAATGCGCCCCCTACGAATGATTAATCTTTACTCACGAGGGCCACTACGCGACCGCGAGCTCCAAGCGGAATGACCTCTCTGAAGTAAAGATAAGCAATTTGAATCAACTCATTCCCGCTCTGCCCGCCTGGATAGCCGAGGTCTCCAAGGCTGAAGAGCAATAACTCCTTGTTCCTGATGGGACGCTAGTTCAAATCCCGCTCGGGTTATGAATGTTTGTGTGTGTCCGTATACCGAAACACCCAATGTTACGGTAGTCGCTAGTCGCCATGACAGTGGTCGCTATGGTGTAAATAGGATCTTAAATAAATATAAAAAACATTCCCGCCCTAAGCTTTGACAGTTAATGCATTTTGATCAGTTGCTGTATATATGTAGTAGTCATACCAAGCGGAATCAAATGAGTTCGCAGAAGATTCCGTGGAGCTTTCCCCTATCTCGTTTTTTCTCCATTGCTCCATTACCATTCATTCCATAAGCACATCATTAACAATCATCAACTCATTGACCTTTTAATTTGAAAGTCGCAGGCACAGAATATATTAATCCACCACGAGACAAGATCAGAGGTCTCATTACTTAAAGCTGCATCAACAAATCTCTGGCACTTGGTGATTTTCCTAGTTATTTGTGGAATGAGTCAAACGAGGAGGGTGAACAGGTCATCACTCGGTCCATATGATAAGTTTATGGAAATCTCTTTTAAATTTTACTTTTCCCGCATTCCTGTATCTTTGCTCTAAATTATAACCTGGTCTTTTCTCAGTAAGCTTCATACAAAGAAATATCTTTATTGATGTTAAAAAGATACAATGTTAAATATACTGAGGCAAAGAGATTTGCTTTACGTTTAAGACTACAAACCTGGGAAGAACACAACACATTTATGTGCAGTAAAAATTAAAATATAAATAAACATTTTCAGAAAACTATAACAGACTTTCAGATAACGAGAAAATAGTTGATTATTTAATACTTTGTCATTACCGATGAAGCAAGCTATCATTTATCTTTCAATTTTTTTATATGTAATAACACGAGTGCTTTGGAATTTATTTGAGAATTTCCAAAGCACGAATGATATTTAATAGAACTATTCCACGAATGAAATTATATCCAACAGAGATTCGAAATGCGCCAAATATTGAAAATAACTGAAAGCTATGTTAAAATAAAAAAATGTTATGTTATAGTACTGTGATAAGCCAAGAACCCTGGGTTTAGTGTTAATGATAGAATGGGCATCCAACGGCATTGTTTTCAGACAGGGATGTCAAAGAATACGCGTTGTTAGGAAAACCGATCAACAAAGTTTAATATTTCATGCTTGGTCATAACGCTGTGCAGATGGACACGGCCCCGAATACATAATGTGCAGAAGGTGTGAAGAGGACATTGGATGGCCGTGATCTTTTCGAAAGACGCAAGGGATCATTCTCTAAAAAAATATTGTAGCGAACAGACATAAGCGGTTGATGAGGTGCGATCGGATTTTCAGCATAGGCTGGGTATTATGTAAATGATAGTGAGCAGGTAATTTATGTTTAGTTTGAGGTTTGAGAGCTTGGTCTTGTGTAAATTGTAATTGGGAATTTTATTAATGTAATAGTTGGAAGTTTGAATTAAATAGATTCCATGTTTCGAGGGGATGTACTACATTAGGGTAGCTCCATAGATGGAGAATTTTCAGTAAGTAGCTGAATATAGTCAGTCGCGAGTAGGTGTTTCATACGAAACACAGATAGGGAAAGACGCGACCGCATATTTAATTTGTGGGAATATTAAGTCCTATTAAAAGCAATCGTTGAGGACATTCTCGATCATTTTTTAATTTAGAAAAGATCGCGAGAATTGTTACACCAAGGATTCCATGGACAACATTCTGCTAGTCAGCCGAGAAGCCAGCGATCAAGATACTTTAGTAAGCTTACGAACAATTGTCTCATACGGTGTCCTAATGTTCTATATTGAAAAGTAATTCACATAAAACCAATAGAATTGTAATATATAGGTTACAAGAATAAATGTTAAGTTTTTATTGTTGAAAAAGACTCATAATTTATAGTAGTTGCCAGCAATCTAATAATTGATTTCAATCAATAGAACTTCCAGGAATCGTGATTCTGTAAAGAATTACACGTCCACAGCTTGACAAGAAATATTTTTCACAGTACATACGCGTTTATTGGACATCAACACAGCGATCGATGTATACCGCCTCCTAAGATAGATGAGTCACAGTTTATGATTGGCCAGTAGGGAAGCGATAAGAAAAATCGGATAGAAAAAGCGATAAACTTTTTGCGCTACACCGTCTTGATTGAGGCATTTTGTACATAAACACTATTTTAATTTCACGAGTGGAATAGTCAACATAAATATCGAAATGTTCAAGGCTTATGTTTGGTAGGACACACAACCATTCACTAGTATTTCACATTTCGCCCGATGCTCCTCAGGCAATGAAATTTCTTATATCATTACTTTTTTGTCATTCAAGCACTTAAGTCAGATATTACATTTTCTTGTGCAGATGTTAGAACACTCTCATCACTTTCTCTTTCCCTGCGACGACAACCGTCATTGAGACAAACGGGATTCATTGAGCACGACGACTGGAAAAACCGAAGAAAGCGTAGAGTAGTTTCTCTTTGCAACTCGTGACGACCCATCAAAGGCTTCAAAGAAACCGTCGCATCTGCCGGCCTCAGACGCGGAATTTACGACGGCTGAAGATCAGACGAAATTGGCCCGTGGAAGTACTCAACTAGCTTCTAAAAGTGACTGCTGGTGCCGGGATCAACAGTCAACGGAATACTGTACTTCAGAGAAGTCAGTTGCTTCGGAAAGTTAACCGGCATTACGGGGACTTTCCTTGCGCTGGGTTTCGGTTTACTCATCAGAACAATTTGTTAGTTAGTAGCCAATCTCAAATACAATAGAAACCCCCAGAACCGTCACCCACACGAACGGGACGTGGTCAGACATTCAGAAGATCAATAAATATAGTATTAATAAAATGCAAATAAAAGAGTACATACAATTACCTAGTAGTATTTATAATGATTAGGTATAGTATATATTGATATATTTACATGCAATAATACATACTGTACTATGTTACATTGAAGTACTATAACAATGTGCAAGGGTCGGTGTCGAGTAGGAATCAAGAATTTGACGCAGGTAAATAACGGAAAGATCCTATCGAATCGGATATCGCAAGGTTGGATATGAGGAGTCCTACTGTACTGTATACCAAATGAAACGAAAAATATTGAATAAACTATACCAGCTATCAATTGACATTTTATGCAACCATACGGTAATCAGATATGAAAATAATGCAGTGGTTGTCTTGGTTATATTCAATCTGAAGGTGAAAAAGGGTTCGTATTATCCAATATACCGTGCTTCTCGGTAAGTTGAAGAGGAAAAAAACAAAATCCAGATTTCGATAAATCCAGTTATTGAAATTCGAGCTTGCACTGCGCCCTACAAGATACTATTTGTACTACACATGCATATTGTCAATGAAGTATGAAAAACAAATTTCAGAATTAGCACAGTACATGCTTTCGCGAATCTGAGAAATTGATCAGTCCAACACATTAATTATCAATGGCGGTCACATGAAGTTCCAGTATTATCATACGTACATCTAATTATTAAAAGGTGACAAACACTTCTTTGAAAAGAAAATATTAATTTGCTTTTCAAGGAAAAATTAGAGGATTATCCCATAAACATAAGAGAAAAGTTTCATTGGGGACGTCAGATAAACACGGAAGCTTGTCATCTACCTGCAATTACTACGCGGAAATGACAAGGCCTGCGGGAGAAATCGAGACGGGGCTAAAGAAGCAACGCCCTCCAACCCTTAACTTCCGCTTGTCGATGATGACAAACTTCCTGGAATTAAGGAAAACAGCAATAAATTGAAAGAGATGGAAAACAGGGGCGTTGACTTGAATGAGACGTTCTCTCCTCTCATGCGCACCATCGTTTTTATTCCTTGGTTTTGATTCGTTTTCGGTTTTGAAAAGAAATGTTATCTTGTACATTTCTACCATTTGGTCGAATGTAAAGTCAAGTGATTAACAGCGATGTTTCAAAATGAATGACCGTAGGATGGAAAGGTAAATGAACGATAATTGATTAATAAAGGAAGGACAAGAATCGCGCATGGCGAATTTTCGACTGTTGAACAGCATACCTTGGTGTCTTGTCGGATTCAGCCGTTGTGTGGAGTTCTAAGGGCCGGCTGCTCTGATTGTTAGTTTTAGGTGGGATCACATATTAATAAAAGGCAAATATCGGAGCAGGACCCCGGCTGAGTTTAGGACGACATCGCCGCTGCCTCTCATGTACCTCTGACCGGAAGGTCCTATAGTTCAAGTCCCTTCGACGGCGGAACTAGGTTAGCTCCAAAGTCGCAACTTTCGAGGTGTCGGCCACGTGCTCAGAGCCGACTCTGTTATTTTCGCCACTTTGGTCGTCTAACAACTTCCAGGCAAATGCCGATGCGGGGTCGCGCTCTCGTGTGCGAGCAGCTAGCTAGACCGCCCGATCGAACTCATCCGCTGTCTGTATGAGAATTCTAGAGGCCGGCTGCTTCGATCGTTAATTTTCCATGGTGTCTCCGACTAATTCCAGGCTACTACCGGAGCAGTACCATAAAAACTGACCACTGACCGCGAAAGCGAACATGCTACCGGGAAAGGTGGTTCAGGATATCAACTGATGGCACTGCATTGCCTCTGACCGGGAGGTCCTAGCTTCGAGACTCGACGGTGGCAATATTTTCTGCTTCGAGACTCGACGGTGGCACTAGCTTGTCAGCTAGGTCGAATTCAGTCGCACTCTGAAGGAGAATTCGAATGCAGTCGGAGAGCAGTCGGCTGCTCTAATCGGTAGTTTTCTGTGGTCTCTCCGACCAATTCCAGCCGACTGACGGAGCAGTTACCCTAAGAAACGGCGAGAGCGAGAGCAAGAGCAAGAGCGAAACCGAGAGCAAGACCGAGAGCGCTGGTCGCCTCTGTGTGCGGAGTCGGCGCGCCGCAGGGCGGTCCAGCGGAATCCGCGCCGTCTCGCCGAGTCGCATCGCTTCGCGTCGCGTCGCATGCATATGAATGCGCGCGTGGGAGAACAGGCCGCGCGGGAGAGCGATCGAGGAGGGCGCCGCCGCCACCGCCATACAATGGAGGCGCCCCCGTCGCGGCCCCCGTCTCGCGAGGACGAATTCCATTGCGGGCCGCGCCGGTGACTCTCTACGTAATAGTATTCATGAAGAAGATATCGTAAGAAGTCTAAGTACAAGTGATGCGGCACCGATAACACGACATCCATGTTATCAATCACTGATGTTAAAATACATCGACTAAAAATCATCGACATTTTAAACATCGTTGTTAAATATTAAAAATTAAAACAAATGTCCTACGTCCTATGTCGACGGCTGCACAAATCAGAGACAAGATGGCTTTGGTGTGGGTGTGTGGGTGTATACATATATATTTATATATACATATATATATATATATATATATATATATATATACATACATACATACATACATACATACATACAGAGAGAGAGAGATAGAGAGAGAGAGAGAGATAGAGAGAGATAGAGAGAGATAGAGATAGAGATAGAGATAGAGATAGAGATAGAGATAGAGATAGAGATAGAGATAGAGATAGAGATAGAGAGATAGAGATAGAGATAGAGATAGAGATAGAGATAGAGATAGAGAGATAGAGATAGAGATAGAGATAGAGACAGAGATAGAGATAGAGATAGAGATAGAGATAGAGATAGAGATAGAGATAGAGATAGAGATAGAGATAGAGATAGAGATAGAGATAGAGATAGAGATAGAGATAGAGATAGAGATAGAGATAGAGATAGAGATAGAGATAGGAGATAGAGATAGAGATAGAGATAGAGATAGAGATAGAGATAGAGATAGAGATAGAGATAGAGATAGAGATAGAGATAGAGATAGAGATAGAGATAGAGATAGAGATAGAGATAGAGATAGAGATAGAGATAGAGATAGTAGAGATAGAGATAGAGATAGAGATAGAGATAGAGATAGAGATAGAGATAGAGATAGGAGATAGAGATAGAGATAGAGATAGAGATAGAGATAGAGATAGAGATAGAGATAGAGATAGAGATAGAGATAGAGATAGAGATAGAGATAGAGAGAGAGAGAGAGAGAGAGAGAGAGAGATAGAGATAGAGATAGAGATAGAGATAGAGAGAGAGAGAGAGAGAGAGAGAGAGAGAGAGAGAGAGAGAGAGAGAGAGAGAGAGACCGACAGAGACATGTGAGCCGCATTATTTACTGCCGGAGCATTAGCTCCCCATTAGCATCTGGCAACTATCGGACACCGTTCAACATGAACCTGGGGCGCATACCCTTGCAGCCTCCCTTGAGCACTGTGTCCTCGCGACAGAGGTTTGTGGAACAATGGTCCCCTTTGCTGGGGATTGTGACCACGTCGCCAACCTATGGACGCAACCGCGACTTGCGACACATCTGGCGCCAGCTGGCACCAACCCTCTGGACCTGCACCCATGGGATTGGCCTTCCCCACTTCGCTATTGTGGCGCATTTCCCACGTGTCCACCCTGGAAGTGTCCGTGCTGCACGCTGTGCACTGAGTTGCCGCGTGCTAAGTAACGGACGCTACAACGTATCGTAAGACATCTTACTGCTAGTGACGTGGCAACGATAACACAACATCGAAGTTATCAATACATCGACGTTCAAAATACATCGACTAAAAACTATCGATATTTTAAACATCCATTTTTTTAAGATAATCTCTAACATCACATTCGTACGCAACAAAATGTAATTTAACACTAGAGGCTTTATTACTTTATATTTAAAATTTCACTGAAAATGTGAAAAATAATAAAAAGGGTGAAAACTTGTTAGTGAATTAGTAGTAGAACGTTTAACTTCCCAATCATTTCGTGTTGCCTTCACGCTCGCCTCTACCGTAGTTGAAAACATACAATATGCGCTGTGTAAATCCATTGTTGTTATTTCAATGATAATATTATTACACATAAGTGAAATAGAAATACAAACTTTTCATTGCGTTCTGCATGAAAACACTTTACTTAACGAGCATCACATTCAGTACTTTCCTCGACATTCAGTAACGATGCCAACGATCGCCGACAGCCGATGATACAATAGAAATACAAAACAAAAGAAATACCGCTCAGAACCTCGGGACGAGAACGAATTATCATGGCCACCCGGACAAGTGAAAGGAGCGATTAATCCGTTTCTTGAGGAGAATTCTGATCGCGTCCCACTTTTTCAGTCAGCGACCGTCACAAGGGGTTTCTACTCCTCGTATGCTTTCCTGCTTTCCAGAACGCTTTCTGCCTGGCAACATGCAACGTGGTTGGATTAACGCGTCCTCGATCACGGTAAACAAGCGAGACAAAAGCTGGCCATATGGGTTCATATAGTCTCGTTAAAATCAGTGAGTCGTACAGAAGAGCACGTAAATATTACAAAAACCGTTATTTATCGTAAGCTTTAAATGATGGAAGTTGATCAAAACACCGTAGTTCCTTAGCCAGAATGAATTGGTCGCATCAGGTCGCTGCAAACGGCGCCAACGTCCATCGATCATGTAGGATGGAAGGCAGGGGTTACAGGAAAACTCCGAAAATACCTGCCCAAATTCACTTTGTCGACATTCTCTACCTGAATGGAAACTTGAACGTCGGTTGTTGGGGTGAGAATCTGGTGTCCTTCCACTCTTCGTGGAATTTGTGGTGGACAAGCAGGATTACTCCGTCATATTATGGTTCCAAGAGAGACGGTACCAGTCAAAATTTTTTGGATCCTTCGATTGATGTTGACAGGTTTTCTTCGACCGCGAAAAAAAGCAAATAGTAAACTAGCTAACATTTACCTAAAGAAGGAAAATAACTGGCCTCAATGTGGGTCCTTGCGGAACCTCGTATTCAATTTGTAACTCTTCTGTTAGTCTTTCTTGACTAAATGTCTTTTTTTAATAGTAATTTATCATACATAACACTACGAGTGCTTTGGAAATTGTCGATGTATACCCAACTCGCGAATCGAGCAGAGGATTTATCTGAGACTTTCTAAAGTACGAATGGTATTTAATAGGACTATTTTACTAATTACATTACGTCCAACTGAGTTCCAAAATGCGTCAAATACTGGAAAAAACTGAAAGCATGTTAAAATCAAAGACATTATGTTATACTACATACGCGGTTTATGGCACATCAACATAGAGATCAATACATACAGCCTTCTACGATACTTGAGTCGCAGCTTATTTTTGCTCAGTAACGAGGGGCGGTAAGAAAAATCAGATAGAAAAAACGATACCATTCTTCAAATACACTTCAATACAATTCCCCTGATTGGGGAATTTTATATGAATAGTTAACAACTATTCGTTTATTTTTCACGAGTGAAATTGTCATATTTTATTTGCTTTTTACATCTAGATTTTAATATGATAAAATGCTTATTTGATTAAAAATGAATGTCTGGACTTCCGGGCTCTAATTATCGCCGTTCTCGTCGCTGTCCCATCCGCTCCGCGTCCCATGGCGCGCTTCGCTGGGCGCGGGCCTGAGTGGGGCCGCCACCCACGCGCCGACCCGGCGCCTCTTCCTGCCGCGTCGCGGCGCCCGTTCCGCTCCGCCACCCCGCGACGCGCCAGCGCCCCGCGCCGCCCACGCTCCGGGCGGCAGGTCCTCCCGCCAATCACGCCTCTCATCACTCCCTCGCCCGCGATCCGACTCGTCCGCCCGCCCATTCTCACGCTCGCCCGGTAATCCCAGTTCCGTAACCGGGAGAGGTGGCTTAGGGTATTAACTAGTGTCACTGCAGTGCTTCTGATCGGGAGATCCTAGGTTCCAGTCCAGATTGGTTGGTTGGTTGGTTGTTAGTGATTCCGGGCACGTCAACTTCTGAGGTGATTAGTCCCGTAAGTGTAGTGCATGTGTTTCATCGGGAGGTGGCTGTGATCTTCCTCCTCTGGATGGTGAGATCCGGCGCCGACCTACAGTCGGCTAGCGGGATTTCCCCTAACAAGGTATCTTCCACCAGCGGGACACCGCCCCAGCCGGGACAAGGTATAAGCTCCCGATCGGTCTCCCGGCACTTGTGGTAGAGAAGTGCATGTGAGTGTAAAGTGCGTGTAAGCGATGAGGTTAGAACAATGAAACAACTCGAGAACAAGGAACAGGATAGATCGCTCGAATAGGACCTCCCAGTCAGAGGCACTGCAGTGACAATAGTTGATGCACTGGACTCTCCCGGTCCAGTCCCGACAGTGGAAGGAATTTCGACTAGCTTGTAAGCTAGTATTGTAAGCGCCCGCGATATTTCCTTCCACTTCCTTGTCCTATCCTCATCCCTTACACACATGCACTACACTCCCACACAAACCGAGAGATCGGTCGGGTGCTTGGAGCTTGTCCCGGTAGGGACGATGCCCCGCTGTTGGGAGATATCTGGTCGAGGGAAAGCGCTCCCGCCGACAGTGGGTCGGCGCCGTATCTCACCATCTACAGGAGGATATCACCGTCACCTTTGCGAAAAAAACATGCCATAAACTTACGGGACTAACGACCTTAGCAGTTGAGACTCTCGGAATCACTAGCCAATAAATCAACCAAATACCCAGTTCTGTCCTTACGTCGTAAAGGTTAGCTAAATTAATATTTTCATTGTATTACGTTTAATTACAAACTCAAGAGTTCTGAAAATCCTGGTGCTTTCTGGGCCGTAGACTATTATTTCGGACACACTGTCATCCTCATAAAAACGTTCGTTACAGACTTTTTTTGCAAAGAAAATTTGTACCTTTTGCAAAAAGAACTCCCTGGCGTTCACCCACTGGAGGCCACATTCTATATCTAAAGAAGGGAAAGGTCTGGCTCCAGTTCGAGGCCTTGAGGAACGTCATATTTAATTTGAATCACCTACGTCGGTATTTTTTCTAAACTTTTGCTCCTGAATAAAAATATTATTTTTAGTGGTGTTTAGGTCTTTTTTCTTTCTTTCCTCTTATTGTAATGTTTTAAAATTATTATTATTATTATTATTATTATTATTATTATTATTATTATTATTATTATTATTGTTGTTATTATTATTATTATTATTATTATTATTATTATTATTATTATTATTATTATTGCAACACTTGCAAACTGACACACAGACGACACATGCTGAATTTTTCCAACAGTTAGGAGAAACCTCTGTTGTTCAACTGACAACAATGTTTTGGATGATGAAATTCCTGTTTCAATTGCGAGTTGTATTTAGGACACCAATTAAGAGTCTCTCCAAAACACGAATCAAAAACACTTCCACACCTACAGGGTAATTCCAAATCTCGATTAATTCGACACTAAGTGCCGAGGTCACCTGAGTGAGAGAATAAATGTTTAAGTAATTTTATTGGAATACGTGATGTCACGAAATTCGCTCACATTCTTCTTTACGAATTTACGGTATGTGCAGTTCCTCGTGTCAATATTATCATTTTTTCATTACAAGTCTGACGGATAATCCACTACAATAAACCTTCCTGCAGTAGCATCTTCCTGGGAACTCATAAACCTTGGTGGAACCTCCATCAAGTGAATACATCTATCTGATAGGTGTCACGCAAACAAAAACTCTCTCCTCTCTTTGCATGTCAATATCTTGAACTCTGAGTGCGCAGGTAAACAGACACTTCGCTGACTCGACAGAAAGTAAATGGCCATTAAGAGGAAGTAGTGAAAACGTCCAACAATTGCCCTTCTAGCAGATATCTTAACTATTTGATGTTGTCTCTAAAATAATTATTAAAGAAACAATTAGATCATGAATTATTCAAGCACATAATTGTGTTTTGATTCAGTGTTGTCTCTTTCTGAAAACATCAATATCTACATTTCGGTAAGTGTCAATTTTTATTTCAGGTACGCAATATTTATTTTAAAAAATATCAAATTTCCACTTCAAATTACCGGAGCACATAGATTAATATTTGAAGCCCATTAAGGGTCTGAAAGATCATTCAAACTTTCTGATTGAAGAAATAATCTTTATCTTCTGGAAATATCACAAGAATATTAAAAAGTTAAATTTATCGCGTATACTTCTTTACCAAAATTATATTAATTTTTATGAACTGATAAAATACATGGAACCTACCTTTTTACTTTCGACAAAAACATAAGAAGACACGAAGAATAAGAGATCGTGAAGAAAAATATTCTACTGTCTTATTCGAATTCAACGACTGCAAGTAATCACCAACTTGTCGTTCAATTTGTATTCCCGGCAGAAACATCATCGATTCGTCGACCTTTACAGCTGTCAATACATGCCAGAGGAAATGTTTTGCAAACACTGTTGAGGTGGTGATGACCTCGACGTGCAGTGTGGCGTAAATGGGAGTTCGGGAAGATGACAGTGCTAGTGTGATTGAGTAGTTTTTGAAATTTTTTATTACAGACTCATTTTTATGCTTATAAAATTTCATACTGCCGTTTCTCAGAGAAATTGTTAAAAATCATGTTTACGAGTATCTCGGAAGTGTTCAGCCAGGAAGATTGTAATTACAAAATTATGCAAAAGTACGAGTGTATATTTTCAATTACAAATTAATACGAAACATTTTCGTAGGTCACAGTTACTTGAGGTTGCTGTAGAATGCAAAATATAAAATATTTTTAATTGAAGTGATCAATTTATTTTCAACATGAATTTATTTTCGACCTGAAGATAATAAATATTTACTGTATTGAATATTTACTGCCAACGGAATTCAGTATGTTTCATTACTTTGGTGTGTGACATATATTTTAATATAATCATTATTAATTTTAGCTTTAACCCATTTTAGCGATAATGATTCAGAAGTAAAATACTTATGATATAATATTACTATATTGTAAACTTCCTTTAAATTTTAAAATTTACTCGGTACTGTAATATGTATATTGTACGTACAGTGTACGAACAGAGTTCTCAAAATGAATGTTGCAAACTCCAAGGGCATGAATGTTAGTCAAAGGTGATCACTTTTCTCAATGAACACGTAGTAGAAAATTTCGTATAAGGAAGTTACTCATTGAGATATGCCCCGATTGGAAGCAACCCTTCATGCGTTGGTGTTGGAAGATCGCGATCTGCCGCAATTAAAGAGATTTCGTATACTTGCCGAACAACGGGGAATGAAAATTTGGATACATTTCGGTAAATTCGTTGTAAAAAATTCCCCCTATACGTTCATTGGCAAAAAGTAATCTTATTCGAACCCTTTAAGTGTCCTAAATGCATGTCCTGACAACATATTCTGAGACCCTTATATGTTGTAATATATTCATAAAGATCTTCAACCGACGAGTGTAGCTCAGAGCCAGCATTGCCGCTGCCTCTGCAGCGACTGTGACCAGGAGATTCTAAGGTTCGAGTCTCGATGGTGGCGAATTTTCGATTCTAGCTTGGTCGAATTCGGATGTTGCCTGGAGGAGAATCCTTGCGGCCGGCTGCTCTGATCGGTGATTTTCCATAGTTTCACCACTCAATACTAGGCGAATGCCCAAGCAGTACCTTAACAAAAGGACGAAGGTTCGCGCACAACCTTTCGTTTCTCTTTCTTCTCCTATTCTCTCCATTACTTACATCACTTGCACCTACGTGCACTACTTGGTCTCACATGAATGGAGACCAGTCATGAGCTTAGACTTTGTCTCGGCAGGCGCGGTGCCCCCCACGAGGAAGATACCTAGAGAGGGAAACCTGCTGCCAGCCAAAGTGTATATCAGCGCCGGATCCACCTCTCCGCTCTACTGAAGCGGAACACCGCCACTTTCAAGAACAAAATCATTCACTACACTAACAAAACTATTGACCATTACAGTGAACGTACCCGGATCCATCAACTACTAAATCAATAAATGAATCATGAAGATCTTTAATAATGTCTCTTTTGAATTTTCAGGAGGCAACCATGGTTCCTGGAGTCTTCACTGAAGCAGCCCCTGCCCTCCGGAGGGGCCGTGGCCTGCATCACGTTCGCGCTTCGCGTTTTCCGCTTGACAGCGTCTGGATTTCGTGCCTAGTGGCATTGTCACGCACCCCGCCTCTCCTCCACCTTCTTGCCCCGTTCGCTAACGGCTCGCTGGAAATCCACAAAACGGAAGACTTCGGTCCCGCTTCGCATCCTCTGACCCAACTCTCGTTCAAGAAGAGGTGACCTGCAAATTTCCTAGGACTTCTTCCAGGACAGTAAGAGAAAGGATGACACGGTCGTTTCAAAAATATTAAATCTGATGAGATGCGTTTGATACACCCCAACGTATCTAGTATATGGAAGTGAAAATTGGACAAAGCCGAAATAATAGCTTAAGACAACTGTATTGAAGTTAGATTTCTTAGTACAGTATGGGTTAACTGTTTGTAGGCTTACGACAGAACAACAATATAATCATTCTAAAAGAGATTCATGTACGTATCCACCAAGAGAAAAATATTGTCTAGCGAAGTTGATGCACACCACATTCTACTGAAAGGATGCAGGTTCCACCCCAGACACTTTTACACTATCAGTCACAATGATGCAGAAATCCTGGTCGTCTGAGGAAGTGACGAGCGAGACAAGTTGGAACGGATGAATAAGAGGCAGTCCATAATCATCTGAAGGAAAACATGGAACTCTTCTAAACATGGCTTACCCTCCATCGCCAATCTGCAGCATATCTCCCCTATGCTCACTAATTTAATATGGCAATAACGACCTCTATATCAGGACTTGTTGATAATTTCTCAATGTTCTTTTTGCAATAAATAGTTTATTTACGTAATTTCCTGGCGTAGGTCTAATTGTGGTATTATTTTCTATGCATCGTGATCGCCTAAGGTGCTTTTGTTGAGGTTAGCTGATTCACGTCCTATTACATCACGCGTATTTTAATAGATTTGCGGTGTGCAACAACACAGGAAGTGCATCCTTTCCCTGCAGCAGTAGAAACATTCCTCTTTGCTTCCTACAAAAGACCTTCATTCACTGCTGCCTTCTGATTGTGTAACACATTGTCTACCACTATGAAGCAGAAATAATTACAATGGTTTTATTCTTGTTTTCGGTTTCCTTCCTCTACGGCAGGAGATTTTTTTGGGGATTGTTAAAAATAATATACCACATACAAATATTTTGAACTTGAAATGATCTTAATGATCTAAGTATACGAGAAGCACATGCAGTATCTGAGAACGAATAAGCGTAAAAATTAATCTCGAAACATGTCTCTTACAAAATGTAGGACTTCTAGTGGTTTTAGAGTCTAAAACGCGATAATATTGGGCCATGAAACTGTCTCTAATATTTTACAACAGAGAAGTATTACAAAAGGGTGTCATAAAACAAGAGTGATGCAGATACGACCATGCACATACGACAATTAATTGCGATATTTCTAGACAATGACTTTTCTCTCATTGGTTAAATGAAAGAATCAATGGCACAAGTCGCATTTTGTTTACGTTCCTTTTTAATGATTTTGTTGGACATAGATCAGCAGTGTGTATATTTTTCTATAGAACAAAAATGGAAAGAACCATACTGAAGTATTGTTTCTCGAACAGTAGGTATTCAGAAGGCGAACTTTGACGAGTATGGCGCTTCTAACTATGGGAAAAAACTGTTAGTAAAACATTAGAAACATCGATATATTAACATAGATATTTTGCTTTCGAATGCCGCCAGGTTTATCAGATTTAAAACATCCATATTTTAAACATCATTTTTTTGTCCTGGTTTTCATTGACATCGAAAAGAGCTTCGTTATGTATCTAAGTATCGATACATAGCATATCGATATTTAGCTAAAATTTGACATCACTAGGCGCGTCGCGTCTGGTCTTGCCGCGTCCCGTCCTGATCAGCCACACCACGCCTCGTTTAAACTCATCTGTTATCCCCATTTTGTCTCGTTTGGTCGGGGACTGATAGGTCACCAATCAAATCATTCTGCTCGGCTTGATTTCCTACAACCTTTCCCCGACGCGCGGATTCTAATATAGTTTCACACTCCGATTAATACCATACCGTATATGATACGAACCTCACTTTTGACTCTTTGGGCAAAATGATACCCCATTAGAAATACCGAATTTAATCATGTAACTTGTATCACGTACTATAACCACATGATCACGATAAATTGCATTTCTCCTCAACAAAGCGACAGGAGAGGGTGCTGATAAATATAGTCTCATGATGCAACATCATTTTGGTAGACAGCTCTAATCGAACAAATGCGAATCATGTTGAAGAGGGTATTATTACTAATGATAATTATACGTTAGCAGCACCCACTTCAAAACGCTTTTAATACTTTAAACGATACACGTCACTGTAACTACTAATTTACATCATTTTACGATACGTTCAGCAATCCCTCTCCCCTGAAGTTGCATCGAATTCAGCCTGAACGAATTCAGACGCTGTCTGGCCCGCTGATCTGATCGGAAGGTTTTCAGTGGTTTCTCCTATCAATACTAGGAGAATGCCGGAGCAGTACAGACGGACCAAGGACCTCGCGCGATCTTTCCTTCCATATAACTTCGTTAACATCCTTCCCCTTTACACACATACACACACTGACGCTCACATGCACTACACAACCGCATATGTCGGGAGACCAGTCGAAAGCTTCGAGCTTTTCCCGGCTGGGGCGGTGACCCGTTAGGAGAGATACCTAGAGGGGGAATTTCCCCCCAAACGACGTGTAGTCCGTCGCCGGATCTCACCAACCAGTGGGGAAGGAATCACCGCCTCCACCCGCAAGAAAAAAAGGCATGCACAACATTAACGAGATTAATATCCTTAGCAGCTAACATGGCCGGAAACATCCATGAATCAATAAATGGAACTCGAATCGAATGCGTCCTTCACCCGATCTGTGGTGTGAAGCGTCTCGGCGCGGCGCGGCGGAAGCGCCGAGAGCGAGAGCGGAACTCGGCTGCGCGGCTTCCGCTGCCTGACCTTCCTCTCGTGCGCTTGGGTGAGGCCTGGGCGCAGCCGTGGGAGCCTCCCGCCCACTCCCCTGCGATCAACACCACGATTAACTTCTAATTTATGACGAAAACACTGCGGCGGGAGTGTCTGATGAAGACACATTTTAATTGAAATAATAAAAATAATTTATTGGATTTTAAATTATGTGTCGAAACTCTGATCATTAATAGTAGATTTGATGATCACTTTGTGAATGTAGCACACAAGACAATACCGGAAGAGATGACTCGCGTCAGAGCATCAAGTGATGCACTGCAGTCCCTCTGACCGGGAGGTTCTAGGTTCGAGTCCCGACAGAGGAAGGATTTTCGAAGCCAGCTTGTCAGCTGATCGAATTCAGTCGCTGTCTGGAGGAGAATTCTAGCGGCCAGCTGCTCAGATCGGTAGTTTTCCGTTGTTTCTCCGATTAACTCTAGGCGACGGCAGTACCCTAACAAACGGGCCACGAACCGCGCGCGTTCTTTCCTTCCCCTTCCTTGTCCTATCCCCACCCCTTACACACACTTACTCTAACATGCACTACACCGGTTGGGAGACCGGTCGATACTTTAGTCCTTGTCGCGGCTGCGGCGGTGCCTCGTTGGTGGGAGATACCTGGTTGAGGAAAACTCCGCTAGTCGACGGTAGGTGGGCGCCGAATCTCGCCATCCAGCGGGGGAAGACCACCGCCACCTCCCAAGCAGAAACATTTACTACACTTACGGAACTAACGACCCTAGTAGTTGACGCGCCCGGAATCACAATCAATCAATGAATCAATCACGACAGTCACTAAGTATTCCTTATAATAATCAAAAATATAAGTTCGTAATCATTTAGGAAAGCCAATTATTTGCATGAAGGTTGAGAACATTCCGCCAGAGATGTGGAAATAGGAGAAAAAAAGAAAATAAAGATGGTGAACATGAAGAAACAGGGGAAGGAGAACAAAAGGGAGGAGGAAGATGAGGAGCAGAAGAAGGACGAGGACGAATAGGAGAGAAAGAAGATAGAAGTAAGATACGGAGAACTAGTTGGACGAGGAGGAAGGTGAAAAGAAGAGGAAAGAGAAAGAAAAGAAGAACGAGAAGAAGATTCCGGAGAGAAAAGGAAAGAAAAAGAGAAGAAGAGTGAGAAGAAGAAGAAATGTTACGTTCAGAAGAAGAGGAAGGAGAATTCGACGAGTACAGGCATGGAGGAAGTACACTACAATCTTTTTTTTTTTTTTGTTGCTACTTGTTCGTGTACATTCCGGCCACTGTTGCGAGTGGGCGCAAGGGGCCGGGGCCCGCGCATCCCACGGCCCCGTCGCGCTTCTTCGTCGTCGTCCGCAGGGGGCGTGGCGGGGGGCGGAGCGGGCAGAGCGAAGCGCAACGCAAGGCAACGCGGGAGCGCCGCCGCTGACGCAACCGCGCAGCCCATTGTTCGCCGCCCGCCTACGCCCACGTGGGGAAACCTCGGCGCGCTTCGCACTCGCCCCTGCCCCCGCCACTACACGCGCGGCCCCGACCGGCCCCGCTCCGACAGGGAGAGGTGGCTCAGAGCATCAACTGATGTCACTGCAGTGCCTCTGACCGGGAGGTGCTAGGTTCGAGTCCCGAAGGCGGCAGGATAATCGACACTAGCTTGTCAGGTCCAATTCAGTCGCTGTCTGGTGGAGATTTCTAGAGGCTGGCTGCTCTGATCGGTAGTTTCCGTGGTTTCTCCGATCAACACTAGGTGAATGCCGGAGCAGTACCTTAATACACGGGCCACGGAGCGCACGCAATCTTTCCTTCCTCTTTCTTGTCCTATCCTCACCCCTTTCACACACACACACACACACACACACACACACACTTTCACTAACATGCAATACACAACCACACATGCCGGGAAACCGGTCGGAAGCTTAGAGCTTGTCCCGACTAAGGAGGTGCCCCGCGGTTGGGAGATACCTGATTGAGGGAAAAGCCCATTAGCAGACGGTAGGTCGATGCCGTATCTCACCATCCAGCGAGGGAAGAACAAACAGAAAGACTGTTTTGAACAAAAAAAAATCGTTATCAAGTATCTAAACGTGAATTTCCGAAAGAAATCCGTGTTTGCACGATTTCGACACGCAGAACAACTTTCTCTGTTCTAACCGAATTACCAGTAGTATAGTATTCTTTGTAATATGAATACCTGAAAGGACAAAGTTAATGGCGGCTAATAACTACGATATGTTTCCAAAATTGAATTTTAATCACAGTATTATTAAAATTAAATTGCAATTTATGCCCACGTATTACGAGCCCTGATCTAATTAATCTCTATAAAATCTATCTCCAGTACAGCATCTTTAACCTGCCTTTATTCATAAAAAGAATATGCTTCAGTAACGATCTCTTGGTTACCTTTGTCATCATCATCATCATCATCATCATCATCATCATCATCCATTCATTGGAAGACAAAGACGAACCACTATCGTGATCATTTGCCCAGGAAGGTGAAGGGTGTAAAGGCGTGAGCCTAATTTACAGACAGGAAACTGTGTGACGCACATTACATACAGTTTACTTTACTTGACGGTCATATATAATCAATAACTAGAGACAATAAATTTGGGCGGCTCGAGTTCGTTTTCGAGGTATCCCCACTTCTCATTCACGCGTCGCCCGTGCTCTCGTTCCCACTAGTAGTAAGCGCCATAACTTCTGCATCCGCTTATTGAGTGATGATTATGTGGGCGTGGACACGAAGAAATGGGAAGCAACTGTAAATGGTAAACATGTTCAAATGAGCCTTCAATTTACCTTTGTTTATTGTAGAGCAACAGTTACATCGTGTGCACTCACGACTCGCTCTCTATGAATACACTCTGAGCGTGAACCACTCTGAGGTCAGAGAATTGCCAGTTCTGAGTGATGAGACATCAATGGATATGTTTTATAAAAAAATCTGATTACAGTGGATATTTTTAACATTCATGTTTTGTTCGGAAGAGAAATAGTCCCATAATTACATTTTATAGAAGATAAAATATGAAATAATAACAGACGATACCTGTGTGAATTCACGTTTTTCGACGTGAAAGCTGTTTGTATTACCTTCATCGAGCAGACTATCTCTTTCCTGAGAGATGACCTGATGCCCCCGTAATTCGTATGCGTTTCCTCGTTCTTTTCGCATGTAGGGAGGCGGCTTGTGCATACGGGAGGGCCTTCCTCCTTTTCTCACAATTTTCAACGTCGAAATGAGAAAGCTCTGAGCCTTTGAGATGACCCTGAGGGCTCAGGCATTAAGGCTGACTTTAGTTAATATTATATTTTAGATTGTTTTGTCTGTTAAATCTTGTAATAGATTCCGCGGCCAGAGTTGTACGAATGGTCTTTTCTGTTTGGGTGACGCCGTTTCGAAGGTGTGATGTCGACCTTTCAACCATTTTATCGTTACCTTCCTCAGGGTTAATGTCCACCAGGATGGAGAGCGCTTGGATGTATATTCTCTGATGGACCACTAAGGATTCCCTGGGTCAGCCAATCAGGGAGAATCGGCTGGATGCCGACATCGATTTTATAATTAACATCGATATTATAATTTTTAACGATGTTTGTCGCCGATGACGCATCTCTAGCCGGTAATGGTGGCTCAGAGCATCAACTGATGTCACAGCAATGCCTCTGATCTGAGATTCTAAGATACTAGTCCCGGCATTGGCAGGATTTTCGACCCTGGCTAGATGTGTAGGACGAATTCAGCCGCTGCCTAGAGGAGAATTTTAGAGCCCGACTTGATCATTAGTTTTCCGCGGTTTCCTCCATCAATACCAGACGTAGGCCGGAGCAGCGTTGTAACAAACAAGCCACAGACCGCGTACGATTCTTCCTCTTTCTTGTCCTATCCTCACCCCCTATTTACACACCCACTAACACGCACTTCACTACCACACACATGCTTGGAGACCAGTCGGGAGCGTAGAATTGGTCCCGGTTAGGGCGGTGCCACGATAATGGGTAATACCTCGTTGGGGAAAACCCGCAAGCTGACTTGTAGTTCAGCGTTGGATCTCATCATCGAGTGAGGGAAGTTAACCGCCCCTCCCACGTACAAAACATGCAGTACACTAACGGGACCACTGAAAACAGCACTTGACGTGCCCGGAAACACAATAATCAGTAAATCTCATCTCTAGTTTGCAAGCAGCGTCTCGGGTATTTGACATCTGTGCTGTGCGAGAAAACTGTGGTCGACTGTTCTGTTGACCGCTACCTCCTCAAGATTCTATCGTTGCGATTGGTTGAATGTATGATGACGCAACCATTCGTGCCGTAACATCTAATACGTCGTCATATGTGCCATAAAAGGCTCTTTTAAGCAACTAAAAATGTCATTGAGAATTCTGGCATTCATAAAAAATGTATTACCGCCCATTCGACGCGTGCGCTTTGCGGGGGCTGGCCCACTGGCGCCTCGATGCGTGCGGCGCGTCGTCCCGCGACGCAAGGCCGCCCGCTGGCGCCGAAAATATCGCGAGGTGCGCGGCGCGTGAATCGACGACCTCGCCGCACCCTTGGGTGCACGACGCGCGGAATCTGGCAAGGCCCTCCGATGCAAATGGTACCCATCCACGAGAACCGCGACGGCTACGATATTTCATTTAAATTTTTTTTAACACCTTCGGAAGGACATTTAGTTTGCATAGTTTGATATAAATGCTCTCAGGAATGAGATACGGCTTATCGCGTTGTACGGCACAAGGCAATATTCCGTTGTGTGGCACAAGACATGAAGCTGGATCTCAAACTTAGAGAAGAGTTAATTTATCAAAGTTAAGTAGATTTAAGTTGTTGGTGTATTTCATAAGAATGGGTACAGTAAAAAGTATTTTACTCATAAGAAGCTGTGAATAAGTAACAAACGCAAAGCTTCAGATCCGTTCGATACATTGATTGAATCCACCAGATGCGGAGTGCCGAGTAGAAATTTGGGAAATTCCTTGAAAATTTGGCAAATTTCCTTGTAAAATTAAGCTCTCTGACTCATATATTAGATGTACATAATCTGCAGTCATTAATGCAGTTAATATGCATGACGTGTAAATAATTCTCTCTCTTCTTGAAGACATTTTTGTTATTTAGAATACTTATTTGGAACAAACATTTGATTGCTAGTTTTTCTTAGATTCGAACAAGAAACGAGATTGCGGAGAGAAAAAACTGATTACCTTTCCTCGCTACAGCGTTTCATCTAGAAGGGGAAAAGTCACGACCAAAACTATTGCACAACTATAAAGTTACATTGAGAATACGAAGGGAGATACAAAAGAGAAACACGATTTGTAGGTTTTCGAGACTATAGTTTCGAGAGAGACGTGATGTAGGATATGGAGAAACTCTTGAGACCTTGAACTGAGGAAAAATACAAAAACGTTGCGTGAAGATGGACCAGGAGTTTGTGTGAAGAAACAGCGGCGACCTCCGAAGCGTAGATCGCACCGCACGAAAACCTTATTCATCTGATAACTGTAATTACACCAAAACAACATTGCAGGTTTCAAACTCCGTGAGTTTACACAGCGAACTACACGGACTCTTTGTATTATTACTGAACTTCTTGAACAGGCGATTCGTATCATCCTTTGCCAATATTTTCTCTTGAATGCGAGTTCCAGTACCAAACAACTGCGTCAAAAGGCTAGCGTACAACGGATAAACAAATTATCACGAAGAAAAATCTATAAAATACAGAAATAAACGGTACATTTTTGTCTCGTCCAGAATCTGACATTTAGCATTTCAATTGCGAATACTTACTCATTTTTGTTTACATTATAATTACGAAAATTATATTTATGTACACGTGCATTACATGTCAGAAGTGACAAAAGACATAAGAACAACCACTACCATACTCCTTACGTCCAATACCTGCAAACTGAAAAATAACTTTTGCACATATTTATCACTTGAAAAGTACGTATGTAGGGCGTTATCTGATGTCCGTACGTTATCTGATGGTTCACACGCAACTTTTCGGTCACTCTACAGGTATTTGACAATTATTTCAATTTTGAATTCATATTTTACTACTTCTACTACAGTTATTCGGACTTAAACAATGATGACGTCCAGAACAATCTTCCTGCGTCATTTAAGAAGTCCAGCAATAAGGATTCTAGATATCTTACATGTAAAACAGAAAAAAATAATGATACATTACAAGTGTACTTTTACCATGAGCTCACCTAACTTAAAATTACACAGCAGAAAAAGTAAAAATTTGCCATTTTCGCACACTGACGGATCCACTTTCGTTCCTTCCCAAGCACACAAAGCCTATCCACAGAGGAGCCGTGGGATTTGCACACGGTTTTCCATTCATCCCAACTCGTTCCCGTTCCCCAGCGTAAACAAGCTCCTCCGTGCACCCACTCACTGGCGTAGTCTCCGTTACGAGACTCGATTCCGCAAACATGACTCCGCGAGAGTACGTCGCACGATCCTTGGATTCAAATCCACACCGAGTAGACCGGGTGGCCAAACCCTGCTTGCCAGGGCCGCTTGCCACCGTGAATGACACGAAACATTGTTAGTGATCCCCGGCGCGTCAACTAATGAGATCATTAGTCTCGTAAGTGTAGTGCATGTTTTTCCTCAGTGGCGGTGATCTTCCCCCTCTGGATGGCGAGATCCGGCGCCGACCTTCCGTCGGCTAACGAGGTTTTCCTCGAGCAGGTATCTCCTCCCAGCCGGAACAAGCTATAAGTTCCCGACTGCTCTCCCGTCATGTGTGGTAGTGTAGTGCATGTTAGTGTAAGTGTGTGTGTGTGTGTAAGGAGTAAGGATAGGACAAGGATGAGGATGGAAAGATCGCGCGCGGTCCGTGGCCCGTTTGTTAGGTTACTGCTCCGGTATTCGCCTAGTGTTGATCGAAGGAAAAATACCAATCACACCGATAGCTACGAATCGAAGGAAAACTACCGATCACTACACGGAAAACTACCGATCATAGCAACCGGCCGCTAGACCGGCCGCTCTGACCATTCAGTCTTGTTAAGCCTTATTACTCGATGTTCTGGGCGGCACTCATACCGTCCATTGGACATTCATGAAAAATACGGATTACAGCTCTGTGAAATGCCTCTTCATGGAGTTTGCACAAGCCAGACTCGTGCTAGCGGATTCCCAGAGAAGAGAACTGCGTCAATAAATGAATGATTGCGAGGCGGCAACGGTACAGAAATGTTCGCAGAAGAGCTCTTGATATACTTTAAAAAAAAGTCGTTTAAGCAAACTGCGTCGACAGATTGACTGAAAAACACGAGATCTAAAGAGTGTGGTTTCACAATTTCTTCCACAGGAATTTCGAAATAGTAATTTCCGCGTTTCAAACGTATTTTTTTTATTCACGAAAC
Source organism: Teleogryllus occipitalis (assembly GCA_011170035.1). Classification (NCBI taxonomy): domain Eukaryota; kingdom Metazoa; phylum Arthropoda; class Insecta; order Orthoptera; family Gryllidae; genus Teleogryllus; species Teleogryllus occipitalis. The sequence continues at coordinate 251,794 of BLKR01000346.1, forward strand.
TAGTCATTATAAACATGGAACTAATTTAAACTCATGGAACCGAGAGAGGTGGCTCAGGGCATCAACAGATGTCACTGCAGTACCTCTGAACCGGAAGTCCTAGGTTCGATTCCCGACGTTGGCAGGATTTTCGATACTAGCTAGATAGCTAGGTGAAGTTCAGTCGCTTTCTGGAGGAGAGTTCAGGCGAATGCCGGAGCAGGTTCCTACCAAACGGGCCAAAGGACTGCCCGCGATCTTTCCTTCCTCTTCCTTGTCCTATCCTCACCCCTACTCATAAACACTTACACTAACATGCCCTGACCGCTCACATGTGCCGGGAGACAGGACGGGAGCTTAGAGCTTGTTCCAACTGGGGCGATGCCTCGCTAGTGGGATATACCTGTTTGGGGAAAACCCCTCTAGCCGACGGTAGGTGGACGCCGTATCTCACCATTTAGCGGAGAAAATCATCGCCACCTCCCGAGGGACACGTGCACCACACTTACGGGAATAGTGTCTTTAGCAGTTGTCGCGCCCGGAATCGCTAATCAATTAATTAAATTAGTGGCCAGCATAGGCAAAAATGCTTTTGAACAAAACTAACAAAACGGTTTTCCAATAAGTAGCGGGCACATTTCACAAAAACAACAAAAAATATACACTTTCATAATACTGCAATATTTTAATAAAAACAATCTTCATGAATACTGTAATAATGTAGTATAATATAATATAAACTGTAATAATAAAGTACAGCATACACGGATCCACAACACAACTGTTGTGTATCCCGGATAGACAATATACAGATCCAAGATACAATACGGCTACACATACGAAGAACACCAAAAAAGTTGTTCCATAAAACAACATGTGAATAGCAAGCGAGCTGTTAATTGGAATCTTGCTATCGTATGACGTCAGTTCTGTCGTAAGCATTGATGCACTGAGAATGAAAAATTAGTCAGCAGTCGCAGTATTAGAATTTGTGGAATAGCCTTATCAGTATATTTGCGTTTTTCAGTCTGTCTCTTAGATGCCCAAAGACTGCGCTCTTTCCTGCGTTAGAAATTAATAATATAGATGAAGGGTGGTCTTTAATTTGACCATCATCAGCAGATAGAACGCTGAGAAAGTTTCTGTTTCTGGTGATATAATTATTACTGGACTGCGTCCATTTAATCTTATTACAAATTTCCTGCTTCGAGCGAAGGTAATGTTCAACTAATCGAAAATGGGTAAGAAGGAACCCCTATCTCATACTGAACATTCCTGATCACATGGAACCTGAACACCCTACCTTATTATTGAATTTGAATAAATGAGTGATATAGTACACGTATTTTTTGCCCATCTACACATTTCCGTAAGTGTGAACTATGGTTATTATTCATACTTCAAGAAATTGTTATTTTTCAGACACATTTAAGTTGAAAAACTCAAAGTTCAAAGGTCATTGTCCTCCGTTACTACGTAAAAATTAAGCGTCGAATGGTTTCAAAGGGTGCCAGATAGACAAACTAGCGCGAACTTTCCTACTTGTTAGATCCTGACAAGGTCAACGAAGGATTCAAAGAGAAGACGCACGAGGATTGATGAATAATGCAAAGCGGGAATGAACATTTGTCACGGAGCTTTGTGGGGTGCGATGCAATTCTTCTCCCACCAAACTAACTACATAGTAGACGGGGACGACAATCGGCATTCACAAAGGGGCTAGGGGCACTTATTGTAACGAATACAGCAGGCATCACCAGATGGGATGATCATGGATGTACAATTCAGGTGACGGAATTCTCTGTGTGGAATATATTTATTAATGCTAAAATTAATACCTATCCAAAGGGAGCTGGGAGAGGGTTACTTCAAAAAAATTGTTCAACAGTTTAGTTACTGATTTGTTAAACAACTTAAAAAGAACTCTCTTTTGGTGACAATTAAGCGTATCGTTTTCGAGCCAAGAGAAAAATTATTTTGATTATAGCCTCTCGTTTTTAATTAACATAAATTATGTAGAATTTTTAAACACTTTAGACTCGCAATGAAGTGCCTGAAGAAGAGAGATCTTACGAAATTATGCATTTTTTGTGCCCTCTTGGATCTATTTGAACTGTCAAAATGTGATTATTTCAGTGTACCATATGCTATTCCGGCCTGCATGATCCTCGTAAGATTTCCAATCAATATTTTCAAGAATTACCTTTTTTAACTGAAGAAATACTAGCCGAATGAGGTTTACTTTAAGCACACATGAAGACAAATTTATCTAAACCACTTACGTTCCAACACATTCCCACATTTTAAGTTGAGTGACGTACGTCGTAGGAAAACGCGGAAGAGAAATAGATTCCAACTTCACATTTCCTCCAAAAATACTACCGAGCTCGCGCAACCGAAAAATATTCCAGCTCGACTTCCGCGAAGCGAGTGTGAATAGATGGGCATCGCCTTGGAGCAGGCGACAGACGAGGCGAATGCTTGTATTTGGGCCACTGATTGCAGGCAGACTTCAAGGCGAGCGAAGGGAGCGTGAAACAACATCCAGATCCCCCGCGGAGTCTGTTGATTGTTTTCGTTTCCAGAACCCCACGGGACCTCCCAATGCCATCGCTTGCTGTGCATCGCCACACGTGGACGCAAGGAAGGGGCGGGGCAGAATTAGGAAATGCTAGAAACCAGTGAAATCAAATTCCTCAGGTGGGTTATTCGAATTGGACGAAATAGCGAACAATAATGTAAAGACGGCCCCACACATTTGTTATTCGGCGAACAGCGAGCAACCACTCGCCGAATACCGAGTCGTGTGGATGAGTTGCTTGCTATTTGCCGAGAAACGAACGTTCGGTTCTCGCCCTAGCCACCGCGTGTCGGTCTTTTGGACACATCAACGGAAGCAAACATTCGCCGAACACATCAGCTGTTCGGGATTGGGCGAGTACTAGCTCGCTGCTCGGCGAATGCCGAATGTGTGGAGCCACCTTAAGAGAGGCTCTTAATACATATGCCGTAAATGGAAAAGTACGACCAGAAGATAGAGAAACATGGCTTATGCTTGTCAACAGAATGATTGCTTTACGATATCCATGAGCTTATGCCCTATAAGGAAGAAGACATGTTCACCGACCACCAAGAAAATAGAAAACCCATTAGGTGCAACAGACAAATGTGACCAAACATGAAGACAAGGACCGGGTACATTGCAGGCTAAAGACGTCCAATTAATTCTATACCCACTTTCAAGTATCCATTTTTCAGAATGTCGTAGAAAACATGTCTACAAACCACATGTTCAATTAGAAAATATTAAATCAAATTCTCCCAGAAACAAACATTCAATATGCATTTCATGTAACAACGAGAATATTTCTTTACGGCTGTTACCAATATATTTTATCTTCATTTATGGAGTGAGATTATTTTTGAATGGAGGAAATTATGGTATATGTTGCCAAAAACCTGGAGATTTCTTCAACAAGTCGGAAAAGATGAGGAGGAAACGAGATTTTGTGAAACACTAATAGGTCACCTATCTATTCTTAAAAACGTTTCCAACAGTTTTGTTCACGAGCATTTATATTTGTGAACATAAAGTAACATAGGTACTTATCCCTTAGACCTATGTGTAATAATTTATTAATTTTCAAAACATATTGAACTACATTTAATATATATCAATAAGATAATAAAAAGTGAGGACCTCTTTAATCGAGATTTTAAGTCAGAAACGCCCTTCCAACCTTTGGTCGGAGAGTTGCGGGTGCATCTTAAATATGGGCGTACGTGACCATAGAGGAACAAGCACTCAAAGGTTTTTTTTCTTTCAGACAAATCTAAATTATGAGAGTCTTTTTATTTGCAGTCTCAAGAGAACTACTATTCATTTTCCTTCCACAGAGGTCTCCAGAACACAAAAGGTTGTAACTATATAGGGGAATCCAGAATTTATCACACCAAGAATATCTCCCGAGACGGTGCCGTTGACAAATAGAGAAACACACCGTTATGGCCAGTGAGGGCGTCTGTACCGCGACGTAATCTCCACGGATGAAGAAGCGAGTTTCCGGCTCGTGCACGTGCCTGCAGCCTCCACCACTCGGCCACGTGCATCGCCCGATTCACCGCCAGAACAGACGCGACGCGACGCGCCGACAAGGGCCAGAAGGCGCGCGCGCAAGGAATGTTTGTATCGGGCCAAACGACGCCATCTTTCACGGAAATACCAAGTTAGGTTCTACGCGAGAATGTGAGCGTCGGGAGCGCTTACTTCGAACTCATAGATGAAAATATCTCATTAAAAATTGTATATTAGTACGATCGTGATATATTCAATACCGTACTTACAAAACTTACAAGTTCATTCATTGATTATTTCGGGTTTTGGTCGTGCCAACTGCTATGGTTTATTACCGTAGGTGTACTGAATGTTTTATCTCGAGAGGTAATGGTGATTCCTTCCCCGCTGAATGATGAGATCCGGCGCCGACCGGATGGCTGAAAGTGTCTCTCGCAGCGGAGCACTGTACCAACCGGAACACACTCCAAGTTCCGACTGGTCTTATGTGGTAGTGTATGTGTGTGTGCGTGTGTATAGGGAGAGGATAAGACAATCAATAGAAAGGAAAGATCGCGCAAGGAAAGGTCTAAGGGCTACCTCTGGTAACAGAAGTGAAGAAGGTGGAGGGATCCACATCTGCATCGTTAGGAGGTGGTAACAGAGGAGGGCAACGGGGGGGGGAGGACGCGGTAACTCGCGGAGAATGGGAGGTTTACGGGAAGCCTAGAAGGGGAAGTCTAATAAAGTAAGATCCCACCTAACAAAAATTATAATACGCAAATGCTTACATATTTAATCGTCTGTGTAAATCAACGACCGAAAAGAATGCAAGACAATTGAGAAGTTTCTTGCAAGAACCAAACAACTAAAAAATTGCATCTTTTGAGTTATTTCGCCACGTCATTCCCTACAACTGGTGCTATTTGCTGGAACATTTCTTTTCGGCAAGTTCCAAACACAATAAAAGATATAAGGCGGGGAAAATCACACATTTATTGCTACGCACATCTGCGCTTTGAAGATTTTGGTGTCTCCTGAAATACCGCACCGGTGTCTCAAAGTTAGATTAGTTTGTTTCTCGTAAGAAACCTTTCAATTGTTGAGAAGACTACAACTTTCAGCCAATGAAAATAGAGCACCTCAAAAAGAATGATCAGATGTTCAAAACCATCGATTAGAATGCTCGAAAAGTAACTTTCTGTGAGTTGAGAAGGCTGCTGTTATAATTTTTGTTTTTAAATTATTATTTATATTATTATTACAATTGTTATTACTTGTGGATATTATGTTTTGTCAAATCGAATCAATTGCGATAGGTAATAGAACAGAAACCGATTCGCACAAACTGGCAAGAAGCGTGTATGCACCGCACATCTCTTTCACTGCTTCTTTACTTGAGTTTTTCTAACCCGGCCGATGACACTTCATCAGCTCTTACGGTATCGTCCAATCGAGAGCTAAAATCACCATGGGGACGTCACTGTTTAAGGCTCCCAATCGGGCGACACCGAACAGCTAATCAACTGTCATCAGCCAGGTAACAGAAACCTAAATATTGAAGAGTTTGTGCACACCATAGCGGACAGCGCTATCGATCTTCTGCGCACGCCCACATGCACTAAAGTGGTGCGAAACTTGAACTGCGCATGCGCAGAAGATCGATAGTGCTTTGCCGTTCCAGGGTGCACAAACTCTCTAATGTCTTTGACCGTCGTAGCAGCAATGCACCCAGATCGGAGGCGGCGCGCGGGGGCGAGACAAAGGGGCGTGGCTGCGCTCGCGCAATTGGGGCGCAGGCCGCACGAGAGCGAGCGCGGCGCCGGGGCCAGGGCAGGGCCGGGGCGTGATGGACGTGCCCGGAATCCGCTGCCAGACGCACAATGCTCCCCGGCCTCCAGCGCTCCCACTTCCTGGCGCCTGCACCCCCCCCCCTGCCGCGGCCGCCAGATCGCTGCTTCGCCTGCGCGCCCGCCCGCTCGCCTTTCGGTCGCTCGCTCGTTAGCTCATCCTTCCAACTCCAGATAGGGAGACACTCCCATGTAAGTGGTTATATGCAGCCGACGTGGACCTACGGGATGACTCGGCGTTACATAACAATGAGGAGTGGCGGAGATTGGTCCAAGAGTCACAAGCATGTCTGCTCGTCACCTCACCAGACTACCCTCTCGCCGGTCCACCCTCTTGCCGGTTCAACCCCTCGCCGGTCCAATCGAAATAGGATCAATCCAAAGACAATGGATGGTTTGCTACTGCATTCTCATAACAAGCACAAAAAAAAAACAAACATTGAAACGAAGGATTTGGGACACTAAGCCACACTATCCATAGAAAGCTTCCCGGGTTTTGTAAATGTTAGTATTTCCATTTTGATGAAAGTGCAGCTTGGGTTGAACCTATATATGTTTTGTTCATAATTATGAAAAGTTTGGGTCAGTAACAATTCGTGAAACCGCCATCATACACACTCTAACCACTATCCGTCCTCGACTGGCGTCTGGGCCTGCTGCCCCTGCCCCCGCCCTAGCCTCCACCACCACCCCCGCCGCCACCCTCGCCCCTGTCACCCGTCACGGTGAGCGGGCACCGCGGCCCGCCACCGGAGGCGCGGGTTCGCCTTGCATAACCCGGTGGCGGCGTTGGGGCCAGCAGGGGCAACGGCAGCGGTGGGAGAGGTGGTGGTGGCGGGGACGGTGGTACAAACGGTGGCAGTGGTAATGGTAATGGCGGGGGTGGTGATAATAGCTGTGGCAGTCAAACTGATGGTGTCCATAGCGGTGGCGGCGGCGGCGACGGTTCTAGTGGCGGTGGCGGGAGCGGTGGTACTAGCGGTGGCGATTGTAGTGATAGTAACTGTGGGGGTGCTACTAGCGGTGGCGGTTGTACAGGAAGTGGCGGTGGTGGTGGTGGTGGCGGTGGTGGTGGTGGTGGTGGTGGTGAAATGAGCCGAAAAAGGCGAAGAGTGACCACATACCTTATAGTGCATTATTGACTGGAGACAAATGGGACTAGATAAAGTACAATGGAAATGAAAGAGGCCTAAACCAATACATTTATTTCATTTCATTTCATTTGTTTTATATATCTCGAAAATTCGCAATATATGGATTTTATAGGATAAGAGAAAACGATTGTGATAATTGTTGGATATATGAAATAAAATAAATTATGAGAGAGAAAGATTCATTGGGAGGAGATACGGGAGATCCCGATAAATGGAGGAAAAAATTAAAATTTAAAATTTGTAATGGTTTTTAAACAAGAAATTGCTAATGAAATAACTGTAAAATAAACTATAACTGTAAGATAAACTATACCTGTAAAATACTAGCAAATTTATTTATTACCTGAACAGCTTTCGATGGGTAAGTCATCTTGAAGCTTTCTTTAGACGAGTCCTTTCATTTGCACTCGTATTCGTAAATCAAGAACACCTTACTATTAGATCTAAATAATGAGTGATTTCTGGGATTACTTTTATTAGTTAGTAGAATTAATAATATCATTAATTTATTTAAGTACTTAAAATCGTGGTGGAGTCAATCCGAAAAACAGATTTGTCGTTATCCGCATAGAAATCTTCAGAAGCTGCCTACGAATTGCTGCTTACCTGCAAAAAAGAAAAAAAAGTTTCAATACAAACACTTTAACACATAAATTGATAAATTTATTTACACTTTATTCATTAGAGTAAATGGTATTGAACCTATTGCTAAAGCAATTCTTAGCTAAACATGAGATCGTCAATTTGCTTTCAGCAATTACATCTGCTTTCTCATGAGTGACCACAATACGATGATTTTTTTGTAAGAATTGAAATTGCAGTATTGAATCTCCATTTCATTTTATTGCAGTATTTTACAGGCTGTAATACAGAATATATCGGAAACACCACTGGTCTGAGGTCAATATTCTTTAGGTCTTTAAATTTTGCAGTTCCTTCCACAAGGCATTTCTTTATTATTATCTCTCTCTGATTTCAGTAGCCAAGCATTTGCTCTGCTATTTTCGGATTTTACATGTTGTTCCCCTCCTCCCCACACTGCACCGCAATAACTTCCGATCCTAACGCACAAAAGCTTGAAAGAATACGTAAATTTCAAATCGCGTTTTTTATGCTTTTCAATCAAGAAAATGTGAGATACTCTGTAAAAAATAAAAATATATAAGGTGTACTCTGTAAAAATAAACAATATACAATGTTCAAGGTTTTTCATCGTTTATTTCAATATTATGCTATCTGTAATTAACATTCAATGGACCTGCCTAGACATTACGCCTTCTGGCAATAGTTGTAATAATATGAGTAATAAAAAGTATTTTTATTCCCTCAATTTAATTAATAATCATAATTACAGGAAGAGAGAAGAATAGAATGAAGCAATAAATAAAGGTCATTTATAAAATTATAAAACTGTCATTTCTATAGCTTGAAGTACTGACGTAGTTCAGTTTTAAACAAACTAATGTTTTATAAATCTTACTTTCGATTTTTTACGAGAAAATGAGTATTACAACTATTTTTACTTTTATAATAATCATCAACTGATGATTACATTAAGTGATGATTATATATTGTCAAGTTAGTCTGTTCCGTACCCACATTGACAGACTAACTATTGACAAGCAGGGAGCAGTATCACAGCGGGGCAGTAACCGCAAGTGCGCGGGCGGCGGCGGGCGGGGGCGGGGGCGGAAGGGGCGGCCGCGGATGTCGGTGGGCCGGCCGTGGAGGGGGCCGTGGAGGGGGGCAGCGATTCCAGCGGCGCAGCGGAGCACGCGGTTCGGAAACGGCCGGCGCTGCGTAGCGGGACACCGCGGCCACAATTGATGCGCCCGGGATGAACGAGGGCAAGGGCAGGAAACGACCGTAAGAAACGCGCAGGAATAAACAGAAGGACGCGCTGGGCGGAAATACGGTGAGACCGCGGAACACGTTGATGGTAAACAGTGAATGCTGGAACGGTTTGCGTTGATATCTGAGATCTTTGTGGATCGACAATGGAAAAAATTATTGCTGATGTTTTTTCAAGTACTACTTCCAGGATCTCAACCACTTAACGTTATCGCAATGTGTAAAATGTCATTATTGTAAAAAACTGATTTTCATCAGTTGCTGCGAACTGCAGAAATTCATATCACGGGCCAAAGAGGAACAAATAAGCTTATGGAAACAGAGAAGCCACTGAGTCCATGGCCGGAATGGAAGCAATATCGGAGTGGGAGGACAAGAGGAAAAGGATGAGGAGATTGAGGTGAGGGGGAGGACAAAAAGGAGAACCGGAGAGGAGGAGAAGACAAGAGGAGTCGAAGAGGGAAAAGGGAAGAGGAATACGCAGCATTTGCGGTAGAAAAGGCAGAAGAGGCAGAGGAACTTGAGACGGTGGTGTGATGTAGGTAAGAGAAATGATAATGGCGGTGTACAAGGCTATGCCAAAAATAGTTGCGACGGGTGAGGTGTCAAACGGAAAGGCAGTGGCAAAGCGGGGGAGGCAATTTCTTTAATATTATCTTCAATTCCTAACATTTTCGAACCTGGGACGTATTGTTTCAGATCGATGGGAAATATACATGTTCTAAATGTTGGAGCAATAGTGGAATGAGCGGCAGATTGGTTCTTTCCTATACACCCAATACAGAACAGTTCGAACTCTCCCTAACTTGATATAGAATGGCGGAATCGGCGGCGCGAAAGAACGCATTCCTCTGAGAAACCAGGGTCTCTTCTCTCGGGCGGAGTGGCCCGCTGGCCCTGGCCCGGCACGGCCGCGCATCCTTCGGTGGCGCCTCACGACACCCGCTCGTTCGCCTTGGCCGCCTCCCGCCCACGCCGCACCGGTTGCTCAAGATGTGACCACCAGGTAAGCAACGGTACCTGACAAATTGCGACAAGTCGGTATCGGATCAAGCACAGATGAAACTCAGATTGGTTGGTTGGTTTTTTCGTGTTTCCGGGCGCGTTAACTGCTTTGGTCATTAGTCCCTTTAGTCCCGTTAGTGCATGTTTTTTTCTCGGGAGATGGCGGTGATCTTCCCCCGTTGGATGGCGAGATCCGGCGCCGACCCACCGTCGGCTAGTGGGATTTCCCCCTAACCAGGACTCTCCCACCAGCGGGGCACCGCCCCAGCCGGGACAAGCTCTAAGCTCCCGACCGGTCTCCCAGAAAATGTGGTAGTGTAGGTACGTGTGTGTGTGTAAGGGGAGAGGATGGGACAGGACAAGGAAGAGGAAGGCAAGATCGCGTGAGGTCCGTGGCCCGTTTGTTAGGGTACTGCTCCGGCATTCTCCTGTTGTTGATCGGAGAAACCACGGAAAACTACCGATCAGAGCAGCCGGCCGCTAGAATTCTCCTCCAGACAGCGACTGAATTCGACCTAGCTGAAAAGCTAGTGTCGAAAATCCTGCCGCCGTCAGGACTCGAACCTAGGACCTGCCAGTCAGAGGCGCTGCAGTGACATCAGTTGATGCACTGAGCTACCGCTCCCGTTACTTCCAGTCGAGGTTGCGTCGGTTTGGTTTCGGAACTTTTTGGGGTTCGGGTCGGTTTGTTCGTTTTGATTTATTGATGATTCCGGGCGCGTCAACTGCTAAAGTAATTATTCCCAGGTGTGTAGGGCATGTTTTCATCGCGGGAGGTAGCTGTGATCTTCTCCCGTTGGATGGCGAGATTCGGTGCCGACCTGTCCGTCCTCATTAAGTTTTCGTCATTAAGGTATCTCTAGCTGGGCACCGCCCCAGGGTTGATGTAGGGGTCGCTAGAGTTCGCGTGGGGTAGGATGCGGCCCGAGCTGGGTTCGGATCAAGTATAATCGTTTTAGGGCATCGCGTGCTTTATGCGTTGGTCTACTCACAAATTTCAACATGTGAAACTTCAATCGACTATTCATCGAGTAATTAAATAGTATTTACTGCTCAGCACAGGCTCACAGTGGTTTGTCTACATTGAAATGGACGGGACTGCGATCACCAGTTTTACTACTTTTACAGAAAAGAAATCGCTCATATAATCAACTGTTTGTCTCTTAGGAACGTTCCTAATATAACACTAATTGGGCGATAAATGCATAACCAGTCATAAAGCTCCAACAATGCCACAGTGCGTACGAACACAGAGACAATTGACGCACCCCGACATGTAGCCAAATCATTTCGGGTACTAATGGGTTAAACTGTATTCAGTGCGGTACACCTGCTCGCAGGCCAAGCCAAATGATCATCCGGATTCATTTGCCCACTCACAAGACTCCAGCCTGTGGGTGCTGCTGAAGCAAATCCCTCGATTCTCCGAATGAAGAAAGACAGCAATTACACCAAGAAAGACATTTTATATATTCAAACAATTCATTTTTAAGTTCATTGTCTGTGAAGATGGACAGTTCACAACAACGAAACATATTATTGACGTTTCTTGTCTAATACGCAAATATGAGACGAACAGCTAAAACTCAAATATAATGCGCATTAGTTAACCGTAACAGAATCCTCACTAAATAAGAACTTTAATGAGGATTTGGGTATGGTTATCTTATACGTATGATATTTCAGCGATGAGAAACTATTTTTAGGAATTTCTATTCATGCAGAGTCTTATTGCGTTACGAAAAATTCAGACTTAATCTGTGACCTCCCAGATAGAACCAAGTGTCGTACTTGAAAGCGGTTCTTTTACACGTCCGCACGATGCGTCAGTTCTGTTTTCATACATAAGGAATGTCGCCTACCATCATCATAAGACACACTCAACCACAAAACAAAATATAAAACCTTTTGATATGGGTTTTTTCCCTCTGTTAGCAGAATCAACCGTTCATATAGGGCCAGCCACTAACCGCGATAAGACTGCAGCAAGATATTTAATCATTTTCTTCGAAAATATTACGTTGGCAACAACGAAGGAAATATATTTCAACATATCTTAATATGTAACGAAACTTGTCAGATAGTAGATAGTACTAAATCAAAATTGTTAAAAAAAACTCATCATAACGCGAAAATTGACATTACCATTGAATTAACCAAAATCTGACCTTACAAACTCACCGAAACTTTCGCTCTCAACATAACTGTCACAGTAAATTCCTTAAGCAGAAAAGAACATTTCAGGAGCTTGAGCATTCGAGTTTGCTTTTGAAGAGCAATCGGTAAAACCGTCACGCACATAGCTTCTTCTTCATTCACGGCGCGGAGAGTAGCTGCCGAAGGAGCTATGTTCCTCTCGGAGCAGCGGGACCAAAGGCGCTGACTCAACAGCGACCTCAACCTTTTGCCGCTTCTGTCCCACATTTCATGAGGCTATGTAGTACGAGTAAGGAATTAAAAAATTGTTCACTGCACTCACGGCCCCACGTATCTCGGTAAATACTGGTTCGTCCGGTAAATGGAGTAAAAATATATTTCTAGAAAGATACACAATGATGAATTGTTGATAAGGGTGTTTACGGACTGGTAAACGACCCCCCCCCCAATATTTTATTTCAAACATGCCTCCATTCTTTGTTATCTTTGAAGTGTGTGTGAATGAGTGAATGAATGGATATATGTGAGTGACTGTTTTGTGCAATTGCATTGTAACTCTTGGTCCGGAAAGAGAGACGAACCGGAAATGTTTTCTGAGGAAAATTCGGCCTCCAATTTATTTGTTCAATGTTTTCCAAACAATAATTATTTTAATTGGATTCATTGGCTATGTTTAGAAAACATGTTTGGGAGAGCAACCCTCTTAAATGGTAAAGAATTCGAAAATTATTTTGTATAAACAACAGACATTCAATAAACATTAGACGTATTTTTGCGTACATTCATAAATACATATATATGTTTCTCACTTCACAAGAAGTTCCAGTTCTATATACCTAGCAATGAAAGTAAATATTCTTTTAAAATTTAAAATAACATAGGGTGTTGAAAAGTTGATTTCATTAACCTCCACTGACCAACGATTTTGACTTTAAAATGTAATAATATGTTTAAGATTATGTGTAATTAATCAGAGTATACATTTTCAAAGTTAGTTTACATAAAACCCAAAAGAGACTAATATAAAGATTGTAAAGCGCAATGCAATTGAAATAGTCCCGTCTCTAAAAATCACTTTTGGTATTATTTTACATATACTCTTACTCTTAGACATAGCGAGGTAAGTATTTAATTTCGAGAACACTTCGAAATCGTCTTCAGGGTTTTACCACAATAAATCTGGAAGCCTTGCTTACTCGTATGCAGTACCGAGACAGCACTCCGAGTGTGTACGAACGCAATATTTTTGCCGCCTCCAGATCTGATGACATCAGCTTTTACGTCACGTCGTAAATTGTTTCTTTGCGTTTGCATCTCTTATCGGCCACGAGATTTGCTCTCATGCAGCTTCGAAGACGCGAGGACGTCTTTCGGAGAACTTCATCTGGTATTCTGGAGCGCCTCCAGAAGTGTAAAGTTTCGATCTCATTAATTTTAATTGGACTTGGAGGAGATTGGAGCAGGCACGGCCCATAGATTCTAGGGCTTCGTCTTATCGATGATGCGATGAGTAATTTAAAAATAAAGAAGAGGCGGGTGTTTAATTGAAAGAGATGTCTCTCTGTTGTGAAGTCTTCGTTGTGGATACCAACTTAAGCTTCCGTTTCTTTGGAGTGCCGGGAACATTAATATCCTATCCGAGTTTTTCTACAGAAGAATTTCCAGTTCCTCATGCAATGTAACGAAAAGGTAAGATGGAATTAAGAAATTAAAGTCTGAATAATTATTGCCGCAAACTGAATTATTTGGAAGTAGATGCGAAACAATATGTATTCAAATACCAAGAGCGACGTTGTAGTACGAAACGATCTCCTGTCTCACATGACTATATGAAATAACTTTGGAAACAATTATAATTATTTTGTGAAATAGTGTAATATTTATCAATTAATATTTTTGTCTTGTATCTTACACTTATTAGTATATTGCCCTCTGAATCCAATTTCCTAATTAATCAAACAAGAAAAGAGACATTGACAATGCCTGTAAGTGCCACCGCAAATGTTTTGTGATTTATCCACAATAACTACAAGTCAATCGACTATACTATTTTGGACATTCATTATCTCAGTTTTTCTGATTCAGACAATTCATACGCCAATGTATTCTTTAATCACATACGAAAAAAAGATATAATTGTAAATGAGATATTGAGAGTCAAAGAGAGTCTGAGATATTCGAATGGCAACGCCTAATTTCAAATCGAAATGTTCTACTCAGAACGAGAACTTTTCAGACATAAAATTTGACTTCAACATAGTATTTTACAGCACTATAAGAACTTGTGACACAACCATCCTAAAATCTTTCAGAGCCTTGAGATCTCAAAATATCTACAAGAATCTCGAGAAGAAATAGAATTAAGATACTGCTCAAGTTCAGCCAAGAATCTATAGAAAACAATAGCGTATTCTCTTGAGGTATAAAAACAGTTCCTGAATATCTCTTCCTTAATTTTAATGCTGAACTGTCATTCTTCGAAAATCAGACGTACAAGTTATTGCCTGATAAATGAAGAAACTGGAATGTCGTCCGGAAATTGCCGGCTACGAGCCCGTTTGCCAGGAAAAATAAACAAAAGATAAAAACTCGACAGCCGTGGCAAAGAAGTAATACATTTCCTTTCACCTGAAACTGACATGTACAGTTAAAAGAACTTCGCTATAACATATAAATACTCAGATATATTCATATTCGACACAGTTTTAGTCAATAAATTATAGAAAGTAGTAATGTTATGTCTTTGTACAGGGTAACGATACCGTACAATCAAGCGCCCAAACAACGATAAATCAAAATATCTCCTTTACAATATACGTCTGTGAGTTTGTTGTGATATTTTAATCTTATCTTTGTTAACATAACACCCACTCAAGTATCGTTTAAGATCCACCTATAACCCAAATGTTTGTAAAGATGAATCATTCAAATATAATCGGAGATTTTTTTAGGGGTATTCCTCGATTGAATCCGGTTATCTTTACAACTAGCCACGAGATGTTTTCCTTTGTCGGTGCGGTAGCACTAACAAACACAAGACCCTTAAAATGCATCGTGTAGAGCGAGGAATGTTCGGACATGCGATCCGCAAGAGGCGAGTCTCTCCACGATAGAACACGCCGGCAGAACGTTGTTAAGCATCCTCGCACTCAGCGCAAGAGTGCGCAATCTGCGTACGAAAAGATGCGAATTAGCATCGTGCTTTAGGAAAGCTCATTTCTTGAGACTTCGATAATTCAAACCCCAAATAGCCGTGGATACCTCCTTCAATTTTCCATTTCCCTTCACCTTCTATAAGATCGGTTTATTCTGTAATTCGAACCTAAGTGACCAAAGCCGATCGCTAAGGCGACGTGATCTCGAATCGAAGGGTTACGGGTTCGAGTCCACCTCGGGCATGGTTGCATTTGTGTCCGTCCTTTCACCCCTCATCACCATATCGTTTCATCTCCCCAGTTACGTTAACTCTAATAGTGGTCGCTAATGACCTAGGTGTTGATGCGACCTTCAATTAAAAAAAGTGACCAAAGTTGTGTCAACCCACTCCTACTCCCACACACATCGCATCCTACCAAGAGGCCCCCAAAGGACGTCCGCCCCGCACCAGCACCGCCGCGCCAGATGACCATATCGAGAACACCGCCATCCCAGTGCGGTCGCACCCGGCTGTGCGTCACTGGGGGGCCCGGCCGGCGACCCTGCACGATTGCACGTCCCCGGCTCCTTCCGGCGCGCGGCCGTTCGCTCGCCCGCCCGCGTCCGACCGGATGAGGTAGCATCAACTGATGTCACTGCACTGCCTCTGACCGACTATCCGATAGGATTCAACTCCCGACGATGGCTGAATTCGACTCCAGGTACATAGTTAGTCATCCAGACAGCGATTGCTGTCTGGATGAGAATTCTAGCGGTCGGCTGCTCTGATCGATAGTTTTCCGTGGTTTCTCCGATCAACAGCAGACGAATGCCCGAACAAATGGGCTGAGGACCGCGCGCGATCTTTCCTACCTGTTCCTTGTCTTATCCTCACACCTTAATTACACACACACGCGCACTTTGCTTCCAGACATGTCGGGATCAGAGGAGAACTTAGATTTTGTGTTGGGTGGGACGGTGTCTGATGGGGGAGATACGTGGATGGGAAAACCTCGCATCCTACTTATAGTCTGTGCCGAATCTCGTCATCCAGTGGGAGAAGAACACCACCACATCCTGGAGTAATATATACTTCACTTATGGGATTAATGACTACGGCGGATTTTAATGAAATGCCTTATTTTGCTTTTCATTTAAAAATTTATTTTACGTTATGACAAAAGGAAATTGGGCATTTTTATTCATTTTTTGTTGCATTTTTCGGCGATTTCGATTAATAACTCGTTTTTCACCCTTTTTGTCATTTTGTATGCACTTTTCGCTGATTTAATCGATTTTAATGTAATTTTAATAGTACTTGCTTCAAATAATATTTACGAGAGGCAACACACGGTCTCCACAGAATTCCTGAATACCTATACATGGTAGCCTATTCGATTTCTTTGCTCAGAAGTTGTAATGTCAGTCATTGTGAATATATACTCTTAACTTCCTATAACGGCTGTCAGCACCATTTGCGGTTCAGTCGATTTTGGGATAACTACAGACTGAAATTTTCTGTTAAAGAACAGTCCAAACCAAAAGTTTGAAAACCGAGTTCACTTGATCGAATAGAAGAAGCCTCGATTACATCAGTAAAATATCCAGCAGCTTGAGTTGTTCATCCAAACTGGTTTTGATCACATTTTTTAAATCGCTTTTCTTTGCTTATAGGGCATTTTAAAAACATTTTCAGTTAATTTTATTGATCATTTTTGGCGATACTTCAGGTCATCAAAATCCCCCCTACTAATGTCCTTAAAAATTGTCGCGCCCAGAAACACGAAATAATCAACTAACCGCCCGGGTCCGCGCGGCCTGTCGCGAAGTGTGAAGTTCTGACAGCTGTAGCTCGACGTCGCCGGGCAGAGGAGGGCGATTAGGCCCTCATGCGTCCCTCGCTCGGATTCCAATCTGGCCCAATAAGCGATAAGATACGCACCACAACCGGAGAGGATGCAAGTGAAGGTCATGTGTAGTACGCTGTTGCTCCCGTGTTGAGGATCAAGAAGAAAATAGACGGAAGTAAAAAAAAAGTGTGGAAGATGGTAAAATTCCCGAAAGATGAAGAAACCTCTTAAATGTTTAAACTTTTAACTAGGTTAATCAGATACATGGCTCTACCTATTGTCCCTAAATATTGGATGACAAAGTAAGGTTTGACCAAGGCCTAATGAGAGAGATGCATTGCTCAAATCTCCCTGAAAATGTTCGGACGAGACACCGGAAACGAGCCATCGAAGAAACAGCATTGAAGAATTATCATTCACTCAGAGGTCAACTTCGACACAGATGTTCAACGGCTCGGCGTCACCAAGAAGATTCCAGCCGACAGCCTCCCGCTTTCCAACGAGAGGATTCGCAGCTATTACCCACGCACTTTTTCTTGAGCCCTCGTTTCGCTTGTTGCGAGAGGAGTGGGGAGTTTGGTTATTTTGGCACAAGCAATTTTATATCAAATTTGTAGTTCGTTTTTGATTCAAAATAGCTTCGGGAGCGAACATTTCTGGTTATCAGATTTTGTCTACAACGCTCGTTGCTATCATTTATTCTTAATTCCACGAATATTGACAAAGGAGTGGGGGTAGGTTTTCTGGAGTTCAAGAAAACGTGCGCGTATAATACCTAGAATAATATATTTCTAAAATTACCATGCCTGGAACAAATACAGCCAATCTCCCTTTCATAACATCGGGTCATTGAGAATGAGTGGCCAATTGATTAACCACCCCGAGAGATGGGAATGAAAATGGAGGGAGGGGGTCGATCTGTTTCAACAGACTGATATTGAGGTGCTGCTGCTGATTCATCCTCTCATCACTGTTCAGATTGCACGTGACGTTCTACCACTCTGGAAATGATTGGGCAGTGAAGCAAAACTCTAACCCCGAAAGAGTAGCTTTGTTGAGTTTGTTAATTTATCAGTTAAGGAGCTGTGGCCAAAAATCCGTTCGTGAATTCGAAAGCGCGATTTACATATTATTAAAAGACATTTTTTCATAGACATCAAGTGACATGAACTTGAATCGGCTTGCTCTAGCGATATGAGAGAGTAAAACTGTTAATATTTGTTTGAAATAAAATGGTCTAATTAAGTCTGATTTCGTTCATTTAAACACGAAGCAAGCAAGCACACGTGGAATGGAAATAATGTAGTTAAATTAAGCAATACAAAAGACAACGTAAACGCCAACAAGTTTTTAGAAAGCATTTTACAACATAAAATCATGATAAACCAGACAAGCCACAAGTAAAACCAATGTTCATAACAAAGAAGGCCTTATACTCGTACCACAGCGCGACATTTATTATAACCGCACTATGAACATTTAGTACCAAGTGTCTCCGTCAGTGCCATAAAATCATTCGCCAGATACTCGACTCCACTTCTGTCATCTGGACAACCTCCAGCTCCTGCCTTCGTCGCTCACAGCAGTTTACGCCAGGCGTTTATACTTGGGTTTTTCTAACGTGGCCGATGACATTAGGTCATTTTTACACCTTCTGCCTAATAAAATGAATATTTTTAATTAAATCGCGAACGTCCTTCTCAACGGGGATCATGGCCTCAAACAAGTGCTTACCACTGTTAAAAAGATTCATTTCATAAGGCGTAAAAGGGTGTAAAAATGACATAATGACATCGGCCACGTTAGAAAAGCTCAAGTATACTACTGCTGCTGCCCAGCCCTTTGCGAGGAGCAGCTGCACTCAGACGCTGGGGAGCATTCCTGGTTCAGCGCTAGCGTGTCGTGGCCGGCTCAACGTCATAACACCTGTTTCTGACGCTAAACGCTCAATAAACCGAACGAACGCCACCGGGTGTCGATGGGGCGTGTCTCCGATTCTCAGCTGCAAATGAGCTGCCACGGGAGGTAGGGGCGAGGAAAGTGCGATTTCTCAGGGAGGGAAGGGATGAAATTCTCACATATTTTCATCTTATAGATGTAATGATTAAATTATATATAAGTAATTTCTGATTTTTGAGGGGAAAAGTAAGATGTTAGAGTTGATGATGACATTTATTTTGATCGAATTTTAAACTTGGAGCACTTTTAATCTACGCGAAAAGGATGGAAATCAATTTAAGTCGCTCTGAGGGTCAGCTTTCAGCTTTTTCTCCGCTCGTGTGCAAATCTTCCATTTCTCTCAGCACTCGTGCGTCCAGAAGAGGAAATGTTTTGTGATAGGGATATACGGCAGAAGGGGCGGTTGTCTTCCATTGCACTGCCATCTAATACGTGATGGCAAATTTTACCAAAACATCGATGTTTCGATACATCGTAAAAGGGTTTTCAATGTCGATGAAAACACCGACGAAAAAGCATTGATGTTTAAAACATCAATGTTTTTATTACAGACTAATAAACATGCTATTTTCCTATCAGTTTTACTTACAGTACATGGAAGTATATTTTACTGTTTGGTTACTAGCATGTTAGTATTGTGTTAATAAAAATTATTATCGAATGTAAAGAATAAAATTAGCAATAATGAACATTGTGTTTCGATACTTTACCCTTTAGGTTCTTCCTTTCATACACCATCGAAGTAAAATCACCTAACATTCCCTCAGATTGCATAGGCGAAGTGTGTAGCATGATAAAGAGGATGACGCAAAACAACGATATTACTGTGGATTGCTGCTACTCTACAACGTGCCTGAACACCTTTATTAAAAAAATAAAAATATTTAGAAAACATCAATGTTTTTGCAACAAAATATCGATGTGAAGGAAACATTGAATGCGAAATATCGATGTTAATATATCGATGTTTCTGGTAGAAAACATCGATATAATAAAAACATCGATGTTTTAAAATCATAGATGTTCTTTTGCCATCCCTACATCTAAAGGCTTCTCTTTGAACCAAATGAACGAGTCATGCGCAGAAAGCGAAGAGGCAGAGGAGCAAGCCGGTGTAATATTACAATGTGGGCTGACGGAAGCCACGGGAAAACAACACATTCATTTTTGTCTCTTAACCCCTCGGAAGTCTGCTTTAATAATCTTTTCGACAAATCAAAAAAGAGAAAAAGCCATTCGTATGTTCCCCAAACCGATATGAAACTAAAAAATCCTACATTAACTTTTATTTCTGAGGTGGGAAAATATGCATTTTATAGTATATTATATGACCACATTTATACAATAAATCATTACGCAACCTGTGCAAAATTTAATTTGCATTTTCCTGCTGGAAATGTTTGCACATGTCCAAATACACAGTACCATACACGTAAAATATTTGCTTTATATGATTGTGAATTTCAAGGCGTTATGTGGGTTTATCAAAGGAAATAAATATCAACATTTATAAATATTCGATGAAAATTTATAAACCCGCGATATTACAGCATAAAAAATTCATTATGAAGTTACACTTACAACTGTGCGCAATATTCTCACAGTTTTCCATGGTCACAATCATTATTTTCATCATTAGCTTCTCGTGCGGTTTTCTTCTCCGATACGCATTTCTTGCCTGTACCTCCGCCTCTGGTTCAAAACACGTTCATAAAAAACATGCACCCAGTTTCAAAGACAAGAGAAAGAGCTACATTCGTAACTACGGCCTTTCACCGCATCGTCTTCCGCCGCGCCTCCGCCGACGGACAGAACGGCGTGCTCGGGCTTCGGCGCCGGGGCCGCCGCCGCCGCTGCCGCCGGGCGCTGTGCCAAGGCGTGCAGGTTTATTTAGGCGCCGCGGACACGCACGCTGCCCGTCGCCGCCGCCGCCATTGCCTTCGCCTCAGGCCCGCGGCTCAGATAACGAGAAATAGCGTACTTCAAACAAACGCCCAGCCCAGCCCAGCCCAGCCCAGCGCCGCGCAGTTCGAGCTGCGCCAGGCCTCTGCCGTCCGACTGAGCACTTCACAAAAATTCCTGTTCAGTGAAAAAGAAAGCAATAGAACATGGGTAACTCAAACCCTGATATCCTACATTCCTGGGTACTCAAATTACTTGATAATCTCCAATTCTTTAGACTGGGAGTGGTGGCTCAGTGCATAAACTAATGTCACTGCAGTGCCTCTGACCGGGAGGTCCTAGGTTCGAGTCCCCACGGCGGCAGGATTTGTTGGAGGAGAATTCTAGCGGCCGCCTGCTCTGATCGGTAGTTATCTCTGGTTTCTTCGATCAATCCCAGGCAAATGCTGGAGCCGTACCCTAACAAAGAGGCCACGGACCGCGAGCGATCTTTCCTTCCCCTTCCTTGTCCAGTCCTCACCCCTTACATACACACACTTACACTAACATGCACTACACGACCACACTTGCCGGAAGACCGGACGGGGACTTAGAACTTGTCTCGGCTGGGGCGGTGACCCGTTGGAGGGAGATACCTGGTTGGGGAAAGCCCCGCTAGTCGATGGTAGGTCCGCGCCGGAACTCGGCATCCAGTAGACGAAGATCACCGTCACCTCTCAATGAAAAGCATGCACTACACTTATGGGAATAATGACTTCAGTAGTTGACGCGTCCGGAATCACTATCAGTCAATCGAATTCCTTGGCCGGCTGAGTTGAGCTCAGTCGACATTGCCGCTGTCTCTGCAGCGACTCTGATCCGGAGGTCCTAGGGCTTCAGTAATGGCGCTGACGGATTTTCGTCATTATACTTGTGTAAGCTACAAAGCTATATCAAATTTAGACTGTATGGAGGGAAATTCTAGTGGCCGGCTGCTATGATCGGTAATTTTCCATGGTTCCTCTGACCCATAATAGGCGAATTCCGCAGCAGAACTCTAACAAACAAGCCACGCGCGATCTTATCCACTTCCTTGTCCTCTCCTCTTCCCTCACACATACACATTTACACCTAAAGGCACTACATTCGCACTACACACTACCAATGTCGGAGGGAAATTACCCCGCAAGCAGATGTGTAAGTCTGCGCCTGATCTCACCATCGACCGGGGGTGAGATCACCGCCGACTGAAGGCATTATAACATTCACTACAGTAACGGGATCATAGTACTTGGCCTACCTCCAACATTAATCAATCTAATTGCTTTATATCTCGAATTTCACCCATCGTATTAGGACAATCAAAACAAATCTCCACAGTAAACACGGAAGTGCGTAAAAAAGATGCGCAGGAAACGCGCCGGCACAGGAAGAGCCGGCGCACGGGAAAGGAAAAGTATGGAGGGGGAGGGGAATGTGAAAGGGAGGGGGACGAGGAGCAGGCGCGGAAGGTCACGGGCGCAGGTAGGAGGCGAAAGCGCCGGCGCGTCCCGATTTCCGGGGCGATAGCCCCTCAGGTCGAGGGAGCGCCCCTGCGGAGGATGCCGGCACGACCGCGCCCGTGACGCCCCCAACCCACCTCCGCCCACGCCCCGCCCACTCACGCGCAAGTGGGCTGCCACTCGGAAGGGGCCCATACACCTTCCAGCGGGGCTCGCAATCTTGGCACGCGCCGATTGTCAATCTGTAGGCGTCGCATTGTTTCCACAGGTGAACAACTCCCTAATGAGCCATACCGGTGGCCGAGATCGCAAAACAGTAGTGTCGTAGTGATCTCGGATCGAAGGGTCGCGGGTTCGAGTCCCGCCTCGGACAGGGTTGTATTTGTGTTTGTCCTTTCACTCCTTATCATCACCATTTCGTTTCTTCTTAGTTACCATAACGTTAACTTCAATAGTGGTCGCTAATAACCTAGATGTTGATGCAACCTTAAATAAAAAATATAAAAAACCTCTCCGTAATGAGCGGAAAAAACACCAAGAATAAGGGACCCATGCTCCTTCAAACGGCGTTTGGAATGTTGGCTCGTACGGTTGGAGTCGAATTGTTTCCACAGCAGTGCAACAACCCCCTTATGAGCCAATGAACATGATTAAGAGCCCCTTCACCTTGAAGCGGGTTTTGAATCTTGGCTCGCACCGATTGGAAATCTGCTGCTGATGTGTCGTCGCTTTCTTGCCACAGTGAGTAGCGCCATACACATGTAAACGAGGCTTTCAAACTTGTCTTGCGCCGACTGTACTATCTATTGCCGTCGCAGTGTTCCCACAGTAAAATTAGGGACTCTGTACACCGCCTAGCCAGGCCTGATGTTCCTGCAACGCGCTGGTTGTACAAGTGATGTTACAGCTACCTTCGTACAGATTTACAACTACCGCATTGCAAGCTTCGCAATCTCGACTTAACAGTGCGGAGAATCATTTATACATGAATATTAGATTGATAATTCATTTCTTAAACGAAATCATATTGTAGTATTTTTAATTGCAATATTTATTCTGTACGATAGGACAGGCATCAACTTATACATTTTGATACATAAGTTACCGAAATTAATTACAATACCAATTATAATATTATAATTCTAAAATCTTTAATTTGATGCTAAGTATAAGAATATGTATCTCACAAACTCTTAAATTTTCTGTAATATTTAGTAATGATAATAATGTTAGAAAATTTACAGTAATGATATAACAGAACTACGGATAAATATTTTCAAGGAAATTGTACTTGCATTGAATATTAATTCAGAAACATTCAGATTCTCCCTTCTCTACGAGAAAAATTCAACACGAAAATATCATTCTTCAAGTGTAAAGTCAATTTCAGGGCTCAAAATACAGTTTGAAATGTTCTCCTAAAAGTCCTCTTCTCTCATTCACGATCTCAGTTACATTACTTATCGATATAATGGCTTTTCAGACAGGCATATATTTAGAATTGTTATCGGCTGAATTCTTTCGTGTCCAGTGCACAATTGGACGCTGGCTTAATTTACAGTAGGCTACACTAAACATATCGTTTCTCAACGATAATTGCAGAATATACTGAAATGATAATTTTAGTACCGCTTTCAATGTTATACCAATAATAATAATGATTTCAAACGCTCTTTAGAGAATACTAAATTCTACAACTGTATGTAAAGACGAAAGTCAAATGATTAATTAAAGGTTAAAGGCACGGCAACTTAAAAAAAGGTAAGACTTCACAATAAGGTGAATACATTCAATTTACATTAGTTATGACAAATATACACGGGGGAAGTATTTTTCATTGCGTTACATAACAATAGAATTGCAACTGCAATACACATTCAAGAACATAGATGAAAATGGAAATAAAGGCGCAAGTTCCATGGTTAGGTAAGGAGAGTTCTGGTGTGCTCATATTCAATTAATTCTCCTATAGAACTAAAAGTTCACTAAGGAACTAATTCAGATTTTAAAAAAACAACGTTAAGGAAGCGAAAAAGTCTCACTGCAGTTCGTTGACTGTTCGGCGCCCTATAAAGTATAAACGCAGCATGACGCCACTTATTTTCCAAGAAACCGAGAAAACCCCACCACGTCCGCTCCCTCATTGTTTTCAGAGATGGCAATCGTGACCCCGAGCCCTGTTCCGTCTTGCCGTACCTGGGAAACAGTCGCATCCGCCAGTTTAGCAGTCACTGCAAGATTAGAACCAACTCATCTCCAAGTATTTTACGCCACAAATAAAGAAACCTTTCTACTAATTACGTTGGAGTTATACGACAAGAGGTCGAAGTGTAGGCAACAAAACGTTGGGTCTCAGTGACGTGCGACCAACTCTTTTCGAACTTCGACCCAAGCTGACAAATCGAAATGGCAAGTTGTGCACAGTTATGTTTATCCTTGCTTTAAACTTCACATTTCTGTCACGACATTTTGACTATCCTGCTTTTGTAAGTGTCACATAACTCGGTTTAAATAATGTGCTGGTTCCTTAAAAAATGCTAATGTGTTCAATATTTTCGCTTTCCATTCTGAACTTCGAAATTTTTCTGCTCAAAGTTAGTCGTTATAGCGACAGGCTTGAAAAGAATTGTACGAGACTCACATTTGCCCACATAAAAACTCAGAGAACGACATTCTTGCTAGGACGTCATCGCTGCCTCAGATGTTTCTGAGAAGCAAAAAATGCGGTACCGCTTTGCAACATAATGCAACGCGCCAATGCCAAAGAGATCATAGTTACATAAAAAGAACACACATGTTGACTTGGTTTCTAAAAAGTACCCCAGTGATTCGGTGTGTTGTTTTTTCTTCATTCGACTCTTATTTTGGAAAACGAAACATTCAATAACACTCACTTCCAGAAAACAACTTGATTATGTCGGTCAATATTAGGCGAGGGAAATGTCTTCCCATTTATGACCTCCTCTTTTCACCTGCCGTGATAATTTCATTATCAGTGCTAGTTTGTCACTAGTCACCCACAGCTTCACTGCATGGGGGCAAGAATGAATGATAATTAAAGATGAATGATTATGAACGAAGTATTGATCATATGTTATATTTAGTGATATGGAAAGGCAACCATGCCACAACCATTCGGTGAAAATTCATGCCTTATGTGGGACTGCAACTCTCAAACTTCAGCTCGGCGTACTTGAACTTGCCTTGCTCCACTCACATTGATCCACGGCCCCTCCTGCATGGCATTCGCTCGAAGCCCATGCGCCACTGAAGTAGACGCACGATCTCTTACTATTGGGTAAGTTTGCGTATTTCTATACGCACATGAGAATGTTTGAAATACATTCATTATCAAAATGGGGGAATAATTCATAATGAACAGAAGTCAATCAGTACTTTCTTATATTAAGAAGAGTGACGTGAGCCAACCAGTAACCTAGCCAAACAGCGCGACTCTAAGGGTATAATAATGTAAATGTAAAGTTATTTAAGTAGTTAGGTGGAAGAGCAGACCATAGAGCCTGTTCTTCCACCCAACAATTTCCACCCAACCCTTCCTGAGCTTCCCCAGAAATAAAGACATTATTACGATTATTTTTATTATATTATTTTATTATTATATTTATTATTATTGTTTTTATTATTATTGTTGTTATTATTATTGTTGTTATTATTATTAGGGCTGTTCAGTGAATGAAAGGTATTTCCCTCAAAAAATGAATTACCTAACTGAAGACTGAGTCAGTACATGGTCTAATTACCTTGACCAGAGGAAGCAACTTACAAAGAAAGTTACTTAAACAGATATTATAAACAGACAAGATTTTTAAGAGACTACTCCTTTCACATTGACCAGACTCCGTCTTTTCCGTTGGAACCCGCCCGCCGTCTGCGCAACACGTTGCCTTCCTTTTTTGGGCGAAAGGAAACACGAAGCAGGCAATCCCGGCTGTGAGGGTCGGTTCTCTCGCATGACGCGGACGAGCGCGTCCAGGCACAAGACCACTGCCTCAGACGCTCCAACCGCCTCCGCCCCCGCCCACACCGCCCGTCGCCCCTGTGGCCACTGCCTCCGCCTTCATCCAGCCACTGAAACATCCTTTCCACCGCCTCCTCCCCGCCACCCCCACGCCCCTGCAGCCTCTTCCCTCGCCGCCTCCGCCCCCACACCCTTGCAGCCTTCGCCACCACCCCGCAACCTTACGCCCCTCCAGCCACTGACCCCGCCTCTACTCCCTCAACCCCACTCCTCGGATCTCAGTCACCGAAGCATCATCTCCATCGCCTCCACCCTCGCCACTCCCGCCCCTGCAGCCTCTTTCCCCGTCGCCTCCGCCCCCACACCTCTTCAGCCTCCGCCACCACCCCGCCACCTCACGCCCTTAAAGCCTCTGACCCCGCCCCTACTGCCTTCGACCCCACTCCCCAGATCTCTGCCACTGAGGCATCCTTTCCACCGTCTCCGCCCCCGCTACCCGCCGCCACTGCTGTCTCTACCCCCGCCGCCTCCGCCCCTACACGCCTACAGCCTTCACCACCAATCCGCCACCCTGCAGCATCTGCCGCCGCCTCCACTCCCCCAACCTCACTCCCCAGATCTCAGCCACCGAGACATCATCTCCACCACCTCCGCCCTCGTCACCCCATGCCTCTGAAGCCTCTTCCCCCGCCGCCTCCACCCGACACCCCTGCAGCCTCCGCCATCATCCCGCAGCCTCTGCCCCTGCCCCTAGTGCCCTCGACACCACTCCCCAAATCTCAGCCACTGAGGCATCCTCCCCACCGCCTCCCGTACCCGCCTCTTATTCCACCGTCTCCCTATCCATCCCCATCACCATGTCCATCCATCTCCAGTCTCAAACCTAATACCCAGCATTCATTCCTTCGCCATTGTCCCCGTCGCCTCCTTTGCCGCATTCTCACCTGGAAGTCCAAGGGTTCGAGTCCTGACGGTGACGGATTTTCAGAACTAGCTGTTTAGCTATTAGGTCGAATTCAGATGATGTCTAGAGGAGAATTCTATCGGCCGGCTTCTCTGCTCGGAAGTTTTCCGTGTTTTCTCCGATGTATATCGTGCGAATACCATATAATGCCTGCCAAACACTAACAACCGGTCACAGACCCCGCGCGATCTTCTCTTTCTGTTTCTTGTCATTTCCCCTCCCTTACACACACACACACACACACATACACACACATACACACACACACGCGCGCGCGCGCGCGCGCCCGTAAACATACACATACTACACAATGCACTGCCGCCCAAGTCTGGAGACCAGACGGAAGCTTAGAGCTTGTCCGGCTGGGTCGGTGCCCTACTGGTGGGATATACCTGGAGGAGAAATCCCCATTCTGAAATATCGTGTTAACGAGATAGAACAGTGTCCCCTGGCATTCTACCCTACGTTGCCAAGTTTCGCCCACCTCACGTATTTCCCTTCATTTCCAACAACGTCATGGCTTAACGTAATGATAGTTAAAACATTGTTACATAAACTTATGGAGCTCTAAACTCAGATCATTTTATCCTTATACTTCTCAGGAGACATGACCACGTGATCTGATGGAAGAACCCCACAGCACAGCTGCGCTCAAGTGCATCCGGCCTTGAGCGTAGTCAGCTTCGTCACTGCGACGCCCGCCCCCGCAGTTGCATCAAAGAGCAGCCTGCACGACATTTGTTTACACTGTGGCCTCTTGCAACGCGTATAGGTTTTCAAGTTCACCTACTTCGAATTTCTCGGAATATCCTCTGGGACTTGGCGACCTCATTGTGGGAGGACATGTTTCAGAATGGATCTAGACATTCCGCGACATAAAGATGATTCCTACTTTTACGTAAGCACGAATTTTTTATAGTAATGATGGACTAATTTCAGGTAATCTAATTTTGGGGAAATAATTTTAACAAATTAAACGAAAATTACATTTGTAAGGCCTCTCAGATAATTTAAACAAAATGTGGCATTATAAAGTCACTTACCATGCCGTTGTTTTAGTATAGATATAGTATAATATAGTACAGTATATTACATTGTTTCAATTTTGCAACCAAAAAAGTGTTTCTTTTTGTACAAACTTTGGCCTCAATATAAATTACAATGATACTCATATGATTTCTGTTGAAAAAATGTAACATGAAACATTCTGATAATTATCAGTTACTATGAGTTATATTCGTCAGAAGATTGAATAGCTGTGTGATTGACGTTGGAATGTAGTGAGTGAGATGTGTTGTTTTTAACATTTCTAAATATTAGCTTTCAAACCGATTGTTTGCCTGTCTGTTCGCTTTTATCATAGTCTAAAAATGGATTTATTTACGCGAATACAGAGTGCGTTTTGTATTCAAGAAGTTAAAGACATATGTGGAGTCCGTGGGCATTTTAATGAAGACTACCAATCAGCTAATTCAGAAAAGTTTAGATTAACAAAGAAATTACTTGTACAAGTTTCAGAACAAAAAACCAGCAGAGAACAAAGACAGTCAAGCACGTTGTGTAATTGTCCTAAGTACTAGGAAAGCGGTTGGAATGTCAGTATAAAAACTTCAACTTCATTTAAAATTCAACTGTAATCTTCCATTTTCATTTTAAGTTCATTTTTAAGACGAAAGCTGTGAAAGAAAGCAGATGGAAGCTGTAAAAGAAAAATATCATAACAGAAAGAAAATTCTTCCTTTTCCTTGGAATGTGATTTTAAATAACAACCCTAAAAAGTTTGCGACGGCTCTGTAAACTGTTTTGAACTTCACAGGCGCTCCAAGAATAACTCCAATTCTCGCACTTCCGTTTATTCTTCCAGCCAACTTCTCTTCCATATCACGAATTCACTTCACAGCCTCTCTGGAAGTAGCCCCGGGAGCAGTGAAATCCACCCGTCTCAGCGACCGGGGACAGGCGGCCGGGCGCTCGGAATACAAAGCACTGACGGCGGGGGGTGCGACCTGCGCCGTAACTTCCACGGACTGTACGCGAAGCCCCGACCATCCGCTCTAAGCCTGTTAGAACGGAGCCACGCGCCAATGGCGCGGTGAAGGTGCCGGCAGGAACGGCAAGTCCCTGCTCCCGCACCCACCGTTACCGTCACCGTCACCGTCACCGCCACGTCACCGTCATGCCATCGTCAAACTACCACCACCGCACCTTCGAACTTCCACATCGTTACTACATCAACACTATATCGCCACAACTATGTCAATACGTCGTCACTATATCGCCCCAATGCCATCATAAAACCGCCACAATATCACCAACACACCGCCTCGATGCCACCACTGTCACCACCATTACCACCAGTACCATCGTCGCATCCTCGCTACCACCAACTTAAGTTGACATCCTGAGGCGCAGTAGAGATGATATTTCTGTTACTGGTGGAGGTGGAGGTGGTGGTGGACGAGGAGGAGGGGGAGAAGAAGAAGAAGGAGAAGAAAAAGAAGACAAAGAAGAAGGAGGAGGAGAAGAAGACGAAGAAGGAGGAGGAGAAGAAGACGAAGAAGAAGAAGGAGGAGGAGGAGAAGAAGAAGAAGGATGACGATGACGAGGATGATGATGACGAGGAGGAGGAGGAGGAGGAGGAGGAGGAGGTGGATGTGGTGGTGGCGACGGCTATTAAGGTAGTGATGATAACAGAACGGCAGCTGCAACATGCAAGC
The DNA here is from genome assembly GCA_011170035.1 of Teleogryllus occipitalis. Taxonomy (NCBI): domain Eukaryota; kingdom Metazoa; phylum Arthropoda; class Insecta; order Orthoptera; family Gryllidae; genus Teleogryllus; species Teleogryllus occipitalis. The sequence goes on from BLKR01000346.1 coordinate 281,831, forward strand.
ACTAACGTTCGCGACGGCTTTGGTGGTGTAGGTGATGGCGGCGGCGGTGATTATTTGATTGGTGAAGCTGATTCTTTAATTGGTGTCGTCACGAGAACGTGGCGGTAATGTGGAGATAGTGTGAAGATGGCGAGTGGCGCCCCTAGCGGTGGAGTTGTCAGTGGTGGACAGTGTGGTGGCGATTCTGGTGGAGGTAGCAACGGTCTTGGTGGCAACGGTGCCACCAACACCGTTCAGGTGATCTGAGGCTGGAACAACCTCAGATCACCTGACTCAGAGGAAAGCGGCGTCTTCAGCCCTCGCCCCGAGAATGGTGGTGGCGTTAACCGCAAATGCGATTGCGCGGCTCGGTTTGGTTCGGGTCGGGTAGGGTTGCAGCTGCCCCAGTTTCGCCGCCGCCGGAGCGAGGAAAACGCACTCTATCAGAAGCCGGACACGACGCCAACGGCGACGCTGCGGTTTTCCAAGACTACGCCGCACTTAGAGAGCCCCACTAGGTAACTCGATACCTAAAGTAAGGAAAGAGGACAGTCTGTAGTTTATGTGGTCGAGAGATCAAGTCTCACCCTTTTGGTCGGTTGGTTAGTGATTGCAGGCGCGTCAACAGCGTAGGTCATTAGTCCCGTAAGTGTAGTGCATTCTTCCTCTGGAGATGGCGGTGATCTTCCCCCTGCTAGATGGCGAGATCCGGCGCCGACCTACCGTCGGCTAGCTGGGTTTCCCCCTAACCAGGTTTCTCCCACCAGCGGGGCACCGCCCCAGCCGGGACAAACTCTAAGCTCCCGACCGGTCTCCCGGAATATGTGGTAGTGTAGTGCATGTTAGTGTAAGTGTGTGTGTGTGTGTAAGGGGAGAGGATAGGACAAGGAAGAGTAAGGAAAGATCGCGCGCGGCCTTGGCCCGTTTGTTAGGGTACTACTCCGGCATTCGCCGGTGTTGATCGGAAAAACCGGGAAAACTACCGATCAGAGCAGCCGGCCGCTAGAATTCTCCACCAGACAGCGACTGAATTCGACCTAGCTGAAAAGTTAGTGTCGGAAACCCTCCCGCCGTTAAGACGCGAACCTAGGACCTTCCGGTCAGAGGCGCTGCAGTGACATCAGTTGATGCACTGAGCTACCGCTCCCGGTAGTCGCACTTTCTAGTGAGGTGTTGCTGTTCTGAACTAAAAAACGAAAGCGATTTTGTGGCTATGATTTTTACAACTTACTGTGATAGAATGGGTAGATAGATTAAAGGTAAATAAATATATTTTCAGGGAAATCGAACAGAAAAACAATAGATGTATTTACGGGTGCTAACATTAAGTACTAATCTCGCTGTGTACATGATGTATCACAATATGATAAATTATATTTACGTTGAAATTTTTATAGATGAGTTCTTTGAAGTTAGTATTTTTTTTTTCGCCAAAAACACGCTTTGCATAGAATTGGGCTCGTATGTTAATTTTCAACTGTTAACAAAGCGAAGTTTGTCTTATGAGTTCTGGTTCAGTAGGTTAAGTTCTGCATCATAACGCAATTTTAGTATGGGAAATCTCAACACTTAGATTCAATTCATATATCAGAAAGCGAAAAAATCTCACGGCAAGAAATGCAATAAATTCCTGTTCGAATTTCGCGTTTTTGCGTATTCCAGACCCGAAAATAACACCTAGTCTAATGAACAACCATTTCTAATGTTGAAGTCTCCAATCTTCAAGGTCAAGGTTACCATCGATTGGGGACACGCTTTACTTCATTCAGCACAGATTCGAAATTGCAAGTAATTCAATGGAATTGACAATCACGGCTATACTATCGAGATGACATTCCGTTCTCGTCGTAAATGACAAGGGAATACGAACAAAATGAGAATGCAATTTGAATTATGTATCCATGTTTGGCATTTGGTTGTGTAGCGTATCAATTTAAGGTCATGGGGTCGCCATTAATTCGAACAGGTTTCCTTTTATTTCAATGGACAAATTGCCATCTGGAACATAATACAAACTTGCAATAGAAGCGCAATGCAAACAAAAGTACTACAGAAATGAGTGCGTTGCCAAAAGCGAACTCATAAAACAACCATATGAAGAATCACCGTGTAAGAAAGTGAAGCCGACTGCAATATTTTCGTATGCATTCTATTTCGCATTGCTGGCATGCCTTCCACATTAAATGGAGAGAATCTCTCGAATTACAAGATAAACAGAATGAAGATGAAGCAGATCGTTGTTGGTATGTGATGGCTCACTGGAATAAAGACTAGATAATAGAAAGAAAGAAAGAAAGAAAGGAAGAACGGAAGAAATAAAGAATTAAAAATTAAAGTCGTTAGAGTCTTAAAAAGAGGTCACCTCAAAAACTGCTGAGTTAGGTTCAGTCCATTTCTCTTTGCTATTAAGAAGAACGATTTCGTCTGATTTTCAATATCCACAGAACAAATTGATTGAAATCTACATCATTATACCGATGTAGAAACACCCTGAAGCATCTCAGTAAAGAACAGAGGAACAGAGATTCAAACTTGCCTTGAGATAGGAGCTACGCACATACATACTCTCGGAGTAAGAATGAGAGAGCAAGGGAGAAGTAATGGGGAGAGCTGAGCTTAGAAGTTTAGAATTTAATGACGCCTCATAGTGATATCTGCTACTAGTCTGATGAAAAAAGAAAAATCACCATAAATCGATAAACTCTATGATTTTCAGCACCCAAGATTACCACCACCTATGACCTTTTTGGTTATACGTGAGATTAATATATTTATGGATGTGTAATGGATGAGTGAAGATGATACGATTCTAATGAAACAAGGTGAAATGAGAGGCAGGGAAGACTGGAGCAACCCAAGAAAACCTAGCGCAAACCCGTATTCCCTCTACAAATTCCACATAGATCGACCGGAATTTGAGGTTGAGTCATTTCACGGGTCGCCCAATTCATCAACATTCATAAACTAGAACCAGTATCCCGCTGCCGTGTCCGTTCAGGGAACATCCGCCACCGAATGTCGCCGGAGCTGTCCCCGCGGGCATCTAATCGCCTCCTCGTGCTCCGGAGCGGCGTGGGCGAAGGGGATCGCCCGCGTGGGCGGCGGGCGGCACGTGCGCTCCGCTGCGTCGACTGCCCCGCGCATCCGGCTACGCTGCGCTCCTGGCGATACGGCATGGTACACGCGCAATCCCGCGAACCGGAAGGAACGACATAGGCGAAAGGCAAGTCATTAAATTAATCCATCAAGAAAAAATAACAAATAAAAATAAATACAATTAATAAAAATTAATAAAAAATAATAAAAATATTAATTTTTTATTTTATTTATTAAAATAAATGGATAAAAATTATTTATGTAACTGTAAATAAAAATAAACGTTTGTGTTCGGCATTTTAAGATGGGATTTATCCGACTTTCGCCAGCTAGTTTTCCAAGGCCTATAAGCCAAGGCTTCGAATTTCTTTCACTAACTTCAGCTAACTTGTGGTGACACTGTACTTCAGCCTATTACTTTGTTTTCCGCCCACTGAAGAACATTTACATTGAGTTAGAATTGAAGAAATGTGCACTTCAGAAGGTGTAAATTCTTTGTGACTCACAAATGTTGTTCAAATAAATCAAATCGTTTAATCAATTTCCTACCATTGAATTTCAACAGCTGAATGCATCACAACTGATAATAATTCACCCTCTTTTGTTTTTGTACATTTGTAATTATTGTACTATTTCGTTATTTATTTGTATTTGTTGTACATTTTGGTTATATTTATAATTATTGTACAAGTTCGTTATGTTTTTGTATTTATTGTAATATTTTGTTATATATTTTAACTGTGAAACTATTCCGTTGCTACACAATTTTATTTACTCATACGAATATGTGAATTGGGCTAATGAATAAGTGAATGCCACGATATGTCACCCTCAGGGTTACCGACCCCTGGTCAAAACAAGGTTGCATTGTGTGCGGCACGTCGGAGGCAGGTCCACGACGTGTGTTCCGTCTCAATATGTAATAAGTTAAGTTAACGACAAAGTAAATACATAAGCACAAAACCAAGAAAAACGCGAGGCAATGAATAGACAATGAATTAACATCCAGACGAAACGTAAATATGTATGTACATAAGTAAATTAGGTTAACGAAGAAGTAAAAGTCAAGAAGAACGCGAGACAAGCAATGTAAAATGAATTAACACTAAGATGATAGAAATGATAAGTAGGGGAAAATGTGCAGAGATAAAGTAAAACAGAAAATCTTGTAAACGAAAATTGTCAATAAAATTTTACAACTTGTTTTCCACTGCTTTTCCTTTCTGCGGTTTCAATCCTTCCTTGGAAACCGGAGAGGGATATTTACGCTGCGCGCGTGTGGGTGGGTGGGTGCGAGGGGCGGCGCGGGATCCGGCGCGTGGGTGGCGCGCGGGGCATCCTGCGGACGCGTTAATGGCGCCGCGGGGCGCGAACGCACGCGAGCGCGAGAGCGCGACGCTTTGAAGCCGCGTGCTCGGCGGGCGCCGCACTCGTAATAGCCATGCGACGGCGCGCGCCGGCGCTCCAGCCCCGTACACAGAGCGCCGCCACCGCCGCCTCCAAGTGTGCAGCCGAAATATCATGGGTTCGAACCAAAAGGATGTGCTCTGCCCCGCGTTTTCGACTTGTTTGTTTCCAAGCTTACTAAACATTCCGCAGCCGGCGTGAAATCCGCATTTCATGTCCTCTTCGTCCTCTTCTTCTTCCCCTTCGTCTTCGTTTTCTTCTTCTACGAATTCTGTTGTGTGGGTGGTCTTTCCCCGCTGGTAGGTCAGATACGGTGCCGACCTAGTGTCGGCTAACGGGGTTTTCCCTAACCAGGTATCTCCCGCCAGCGGGGCACCGCCGCAGCCGGGACAATTTCTAAGTCTCCCACCGGTCTCCCGGCATGTGTGGTAGTGTAGTGTAAGGAGTGAGGACAGGACAAGTAAGAGAAAGGAAAGATCGCCATTTGTTGGGGTACTGCTCCGGCATTCGCCTGGTGTTGATCGGAGAAAGCAGTTGATGCACTGAGCCAGCAGTACATCAGTTGATGCACTGAGCCACCGTTCTCGGTAGCAAAATCGATCTTCTGCTCATGAGCAGAAGATGGACATTCCTGTCAATTGCAATTCGCTATGCCGTGCTTGAACTCCCTATTTATACTCCCGTTGCATCTAACAGGCCTGAGGTCACCCCTTTTGCGCCTCATGCCGGCGCCGCGGCATGGGTGGGCGTGGCCCCTGCGTTGACGGCGCGGAGGCGCGCAGCGGGCGCGCCCGCGTTAAAAGGGCTGCGTTTCGCGGCGGAGGTCACCGCCTGACGACGGCGACGCCTATTTCGGGACGCGGCGGAAGTTAAGGAGACCGCCTTAACCCATTAGCGTCTCAATTAATTTTGCTGCAAGTCGCGCGCACTTATTCTTGTCGCGCTCGCACGCAGGAGCATTGGAGTTACGTGGTAGCTTTTGGAACTTTTATCATCAAATAGTTGTGATACTAAATTGAAGCAATAAAGTGGTCCTAGGTGCAAACCGTTGATTGATTGATGTTTCTGCGCTCGCCAACTATGGTCATTAGTTCCGTTAGAGTAGTGAATGTGTTACGCGATAGATAGGGGTGTTCCTTCCATGCTGGATGGTGATATCCGGAACGACATTAACGTCGGTTTATATGTGTGATTTCCTCTTTCCAGATCCTTCACCGGGGCTGAGCCCCAGCCGGGACAATCTCTAAGCTAGCGACTGATATCCCGACATGTGTAGTAGTGAAGTACAATTTTGTGTGTGTAAGTAAGGATAGATTGCGCACGATCCGTGGCCCGTTGTGGTAGGGTACTGCTCCAGCATTCAATTGGTACTGATCGGAGAAACCACGGAAAATTACCTGTCAGAGGAGCCGGTCGCTAGAATTCTCCTCCAGGTAGCGGCTGAATCCAACCTAGCTATCTAGCTAGGGTTGAAAATCCTGCCACCGTCGGGTCTCAAACCCTACAACGTCACTACAACGTCTCAACAATGCTACGTCACCAACAATGCTCACTCTGAGCTAAACTCAGCCGAACCAAACCATTGACTCATGAGCGATATTTTCTGTTGAAGAGCACTGAAACCGTTACTTGTTAGTCCTATATGGTCCGTTAACTTCGGAGTTTTCATTTTGCCGAAATAACTGACTGTGCCGCGCGGGGAATGCACATATGTTTAAAGGGTTGCATTTCGCGGCGGAGGTGACCATCTGACAACAATGACAGAGTATTGTGGGACCAGGCGGATGTGAGGGAATCCGCCTTAATGACAATGCGTCTGCGAAGTCGTTGAAGATCTTTTCCTCAGAAAACGCAGCATACGGTTGTTTTTGATGAAAGAGCCCCGAAATTGGGATTCGTTTTCGAAAAATTCTCGGAATACAATAGGAATAATGAAATGTGTTTCCTTAGTAATACTTGTTCTGAAATACGTGTACCACTGTGCTGAAAGGTCATAACGGTTAAAGTGTGTGCCAACACAGCGCCTTCTTACGAAAGGTCGCAGGTTTGATGACCAACTCCGTTCTCGGATAACTGCCCCTTGATGTTTCGTGTATTATTGCGCGAAGAGCTTTTCTTGCATCCCTTGGATCCCTGAAGCTAGAAAACATTTTGGTGTTAAGAAGATGATCAGAGAAACCCCTAACGTATACTTTTGTACCAGGGGTGTCGAGTAAAGTTGGCAACGGTAGTTCTTAATAGATGATATATTTTTTGTGAATGAGTACTGGACCCAAATCAATTAACTCTAAAGGTAGAGACAAATTCTCCTAAAAATCCAGAGCTTCACAATTGCAATAATATTGCATTGTTCTAGAGATTAAACATTGAATCCCTGACGCGAAACAATCCTTCACATTCTGGAAATGTGCAACAAAGACTTGCCAAGAGGGTTTCAATAAGATGAAGTTATCGAAATTTACATTTGGAGAAAAGTAACGTAACATTATTAGTTTTTTTCTTTTTTGTTGTTAAAAACTCTTCAGAAGAACTTTTATTCATCATAATTATATTTTGCATAAACATATTACTCCATATTTAGACATTATAGACGTATCCCAGTGATCACTGAACTCACTTTATTTATTTATAAGAGACTCTTTTCATCCTCTGTACATGCAATTCGTTTGTTGGAAACTCATGGACAGTTCGAGAACATTCAGGGTTGATTTTCAATGGTTCAGTCTTATTAAGAGGGAACTGCCATTACCGCCAGGCTTTTGCTTACCGTGATATTAAGGCATGATTGCAACACACGTTAACAACTACTACGATTCAGAGAAATAAACAGATTCATTGCGTGAAATAAAATTTCAAAATGCTACTGGAATTATAATCCACGCTACGTACCTCAGTAACCAGTAACCCACGGAAACAATGTAACTTCTCTCTCTGAATTCATCAGTATGAAAAAGTGTCTAGTAGCATCATCAACGTCACTTATCTACGCACAGACTAATCTCAATATAAATAAACGAAAAAAGAAATAACCACATGCACAATACCAAAATACACACAGCTGCAGGAACATGGGCGTTAACTAGATGATCTCCGTGTCGGGATACTTAAATGGTAAAACACCCCGTTGAGGAATGATAAATCGTCAAATGATGACTGTTCCTTTCCGAGTTTCCCTTTAGCAGTCACTGCCAGTGTGGTTTAAAGTTCCAAGCTTTTTTTCGGGGGTATCGCGTAAGATAAATGCGTTTGAAATTTTAGTTGATCTTTCGTGGGACGTGGCTTCAAAGGAGGAGTATCATATGCCGTATGGTAGTGAAGAGCGATTTCTGAGCATAGGAGAGGCCCGTTCTAAAAATGACTACATCGCCGTATCGTAGTGGATGCCGTGTTCTAAATGCGGATCTCGGGAGAAAAAAAGGACAGGTCGACGACATTGCTCTCCTTTGTGTACACATCCAGAGCAACTACGTCAACCACTTTAAGATCAATGAGTCTTATGAGATCCAAGAAAACAATGAGACAAGAGTTTAATAATAGCTCGGAGTAATGAACAAACTGGGTCTAAAAAGGCAAACTTACATTTTCTTAATATACCACTTATTTTTGTGTTGCTTCAAAAAGTGTGAAAATCTTTGAACTATATCAACAAATGGTTCTGTGCTTCGCCTTTTCATGAATATATTTCAGAGATCCTAGTTATGAAGTACAAGAAATCCATAATAAATTAAAATTGAAAATCAATTGAAAAGGCAGTTATCTCTGGCGTAGACACATCAGCACTAGGTTTTGAATCTTCAAAGGAAATTATTATCAGAAACAACACACAGTTTGGCTTTTTCTGAAGTATATCTATTCTCGCAAGAAAGAGATGTATCGTCACGGAGACATGAATGTGGTGAAAACATTTTAGCGAAAAGTTACATGGAACTTGCCAAAGATTCTAAACATGTTTTGGGCGGCGTTGCAAGTTCAAGATCAAACGCCGAGTTCGCCGGCCGAGAAACAACTGAGGAGACAGAATGAGGCGGTGAGAACGCGGACAAACGAGTCGGGCTTGAGGCAAGTGACCGCAAGAGTGGAGGCCCGACCCATGTGTGTGAAGGCGGTATGACAATCACATTGCGTTTGCATTGGCAAAGACAGGCTTTGAAGCAACGCGGGAAGCTTTGCCGAGAAGAGAAAGTGGTAATGGCGGGTGGAGGATTGGCGGAACGACAAGGTAAACACTGTCGAAAAAAAAAAGCGGCCTCAACAGGTAGAAAAGACGACATGAAATATTCGACAAGTAGAACGGAAGAAGAGACGTCCAAGGAAAAGGATGGCATGTGTAATAGAAAGTGATGTTTCAAAGAAGATGTATTAAGTCAAGGTTTCTTCCCGCGTTTTTACATTGCGGAAATGAGTTCAAAAAAGGGCACGAAATGTATGCAAAATGAACAAAAATGAAGAAACAAAGTGAACGTTGTTACAAAGGGAAATGAAGTACAAAGCAGTACAAAGGAGCCCTAGGATATGAATAGTAGATGTACTCGTCCGAGGAGGTCAGTCTGTCATTAGCATAAAAGTAATGTGAAACATTGTGATAATTTACATTTCAGATCCTCAACACAGGGTAGGTCTCCGTTCTTTCCTAATATTAATTTTTCCTATACTTGACCACTCATTTTCAAACTGTTTTATCAAGGGCTGAAACAAAAAAAAAATAGACAGGTGTACTAAGAATATTTATGTATTGAAACTTGATGATGAAAATATGGTTTACTTTGCCTATTCTCCTATTAAATAGTACTTTTGGATCTCACAGCTAACCGTTCACACTGTCCAAGAGACGGAATTCAAGAAGTGGGGCGAAGGCGTGGAGGTGGGGTGGAGGGGTGGAGGCGGGCTCAGGTGGGGAGGAAGCTCGGTGGAGGCGGGGCGGAGGCGGGAAGAAGGCAAAGCGGGGGAGGGGCGGAAGCGGGGCGGAGGCGGGGCGGAGGCGGAGTGGGCGGATGGAAGCGGGACGGAGGCGAGGTGGAGGCGGAGGCGGAGCGGGGCGGGGCGGAGCAGGGACGGGGCGGAGGTGGGGTAGAGGCGTGGCGAAGGCGGGTGGGCGGGGCGGAGGCGGAGTGGCGGCGAGATGAGAGCGGGGAAGGCAAAGCAAAGGCAGGCAGAGGCAGGCCGCAGGATTAGAACAGGCGAGGAGGAGACGGACAGAAGCGGGGCGAAGTATGGGCGGGGTCGAGGTGGCAGCAACGTCGGGGCGTGGCGGGGCGGAGAGGGGTGGGAGAGGCGGGGCGGGGTGTCGGGGTGATCGTAAACGCACCCGCCGACCACACAACGCCGCGCTCTGTGCTCCGGCGCGACATAGCCGACGCCTATTTACAGCGACGCGTGGCAGCGATGCCTTTGTGGCCCACGACGCACAGCGCCGCCTCTGTCGCCCATGCCGCCCCGCCCCCGCCGCCGCGGGCGCCGCCCCCGTCATTCTCCCCAACACGTCTCGCGCGCACTTTAATGACCTTTCGGGCCTTGTAGAACGCGCTCTCTTTACTGAAACAGATGTTGAAAATCAAAAGAAAAAATATTTTATTTAATAATCCCATTGCATTACGGTTAGTTGTTACTCGTAAGTCAATTTTTCCTCTCAAACACTCAATTTTAAACGAACAGTCAAAAGGTCGGTTCATCATATTTTGCTGGCAGCAATAAACATTTTATTTCTGATCCTGGAATCTAGTACTTTATGGGAGTCTAGTTTTACTTTCCTCCAATGGAGTCGACTCACGTTAGATGCTGCCGTAGGCTCAGTACCTCATCATTTTGCTTATTACATTTCTTACGCTCTATGATAACCTTAGACAGCACACACTGCATAGGAAACTTCCCATACGGCATTGTTCAGACTCACTAATAGAAATATAAACTAAATAATCAGTAACACAAGCATTGCATTTTCCTTTCTTTCTCTTTATCCATTCAATTTTTCTGAAAAAAAAAATATGGGCAAGGGTATGATGTACAGGGAAGTTCTCGAGAAAAGTATTTCGTGTATTTGGTATTTTGCTTGGGCGGTGTGCTTACCCGCGCTTCAATTCACTTCGACGTTTACAGGCTTTCTAATTAAATTGGTGGACGGATCATCCCATCTCGTTCTTCACTTTACGGAGTTTGTCTGAAGACAACATGCACAGAAAAATCAGTATTTTCGTGTAAGAGGATTGAAGCAGCGCCAAGTACGCGGAAATGAAGGTAGCAAGTTCGAGTCCCGAGTGGATAATTTCACCATGTGGCTGTAGCGTGGTGTGCTTACCATATAACATGGAGTCCCATCAAAATGCTATCCCTTCTAAGAGCAATCATCTATCATCCCTCACCTTTCATGAACGCATTCCCAACTTTCATGCAGCGGTGACAAAGTCAACCGACAACCAGTACATCTGCCCAAGAAAACGAAGGACAAATCTCTTCTCGCGCCTTCGCAAAAAATATGACCACATTCCGGAGTTTTAGGACTTTATAAGAGTCATTTTAGGCTTTTTGAAAAGGTGGTTTACGCTATTTTAGGCATGTATCATATTTTCTAATAATGTTAGTATCCGGTCCAACAATTATTGCGAAGAATAAGCTTTAAATTACTAACTCACTTTATTCAATATTTTCACTTCTGAACTTGAGATAAGTTCTTCTTAAAAATTACATATTTACGAACCATTTTTTAACTTCTTAAATATTCCCGTTAAAATTAGCATTCAAACCAAAAATTAAATATAAGATGCGCTGTTGCTAAGAACAACCATGAATGATTCTAAGATATCTATGTGAAGGACTTCAATGCACACTCGAAACGAGAGAAGTTTCGCTCAATGCAGAATGAAATCAAAGGTACAATCTTCATAGATGCATTCTGTTCTCGGTCTCCGAAGTAATTCTCCAGATATTTCTTTTCCTAGAAGAACTCCATTTGTATATTTCATCTTTGCATAACCACAATTACGTCGAAACTTCTAGAGCTTTGACAAGAAAACAACACCCACAGACTCTGATACCACATTCCATTAAAAGTTTAAATGACGTTCATCTCTTTGCTTAGTATACGACACGCAGTTCCTATTTTCTATCAGAAAATTAGTATTAATCTACTAAATAGCAAGAGTAGAAGCTGAGTCTACTCCTCATAGGATCATAAGGAGTCAAGTCCCCTCAGGGCCATCACTTTTAGCCCTTTTTAGGATCTATAGGATTCACGTATTTTGCACAGAAGTGATTGTAAGAGATATGTGTGTTAAAATAATGATGTTAAGAAGTGAGAAACAAAACAGATAAAAATCTAAATCTCCGGGCACAAGACATGAGTATGGCACATCATCTTAATCATAATCGTCATCAGTATGATAGAAAATTGAAATAGAAATTTTATGATTAAAGTGCATAACGAGTACAGTCTAAACATTTCGGATGTCGACGTCCCGTCACTAGCTCCTCTCCCGCAGGAACCACGCCCCCTGATTTCCCCGGGGTCGGGGCTGTCGTTGCGGTGACGGCGTCTGCGGTTGAGCCCTGTCACCGTCCGAGCGCCCTCGTCGAATCACCCGTCACCACCAGAGGGACTTTGCGGTCAGCCCCTGTGCCCACAACTGCGATGCTGCTCTGCACAGTAAAGACACGCACGATGCAGGACTCTGAGCCCCAAAGCGGAAAGTTTGCTCGTGAATGATCAATTATGAATTGAGTGACATCTGCCTTAAGCGCGCAGTAATGGTTCTGGGGAAAATTTGCCGTTGTAGGGAGATTTTTGTAAGAAGCAACCGTTTTGACAGCTATTGCTAGGATACTGCTGACGGCATAACTGCGAGTTATGTCCATGCACTCTATTCGTCAATGCTTTCGTTTAGTTCGCTCATTCGTAAAGGTTTTCATCTCTACCTCTTGCAATGCCATTGCTCTACTTGACGTTCATTTGTTTGCCGATCTGTCAAACTGATCCTTGCAATGGAGGTTGTCTCTTAATGAAGACTGAAACTTTACAAAAACCATAAATCCAGACTAATTGTTGATTGCTGCTAAATAAAGCATGTTTTCCGTAAAATAATTTTTATTGCTTTAAACTACAAAATACACACTACGGCTTGCACACTTATCACTTGTCTCCTTTGGGCTATCATGAAACACCAATGGCATGTCACTCATTCTCTTATGCGAGGTACTCATTCCAAGTCCTCGCCGAACGTAACTTGCAGGCAAACTAATCTTGAAAATGCAATTCACATTCTGTAAAAACTTCAGGGCAGGACCGTGGCGAAAGGGCGAATGACCTTCAGATCGATTTTGTACCCCCGGCCTGCATTGCGAACAGTTGGCATGTCCCCACAAACAGAAAGAAGGGGTCAGCAAACTTCACGATAATGCTCCGGAATGGGCGAGGCGAACTGTATTTTTGTGTCCTTTAGGGGCAATATTAATTTAATTCATTATTTGTTATCTGAAACAAATTAGTCTCCGTGAGAGAAACCGATTCTAGATGCCACTGTTCGAAGTATTATGCAGGGTTGTCAGATTGGGGAATTTTATCCCAAAATGGAGATTTTTTGCATTGTGGGGAAAGAATAAGCAACATAAATGGACGGGAAATGTTTGAGGATTTTTTTGGGGAAATTATTTTCATCTGGAGTCGAGATACAATTAGTTTTCTCTCAATTATTATGAATAAAAAAGAAACCATAGACCGTTTCTTATAATCTTTATCCATCAAAAAGCGACAGATATAGAGAAAGAAAAACGTGAGAAAAACAAAGATAGTATTGGGTTTCGAGGAGCTCAAAGATCGATGATTGGTTGATTTAAATTATTCGAATTTAAGGGGAGAGCCAATAGAATCGTTAGGTAGAGCTCATGGCGTTGGTCTCTAATTGAGAATATTTTTCGTTTCAAAGTTGGGAAATTTTATTTCATTGCAGAGGTTATTTGGGGAAATTCCCTAGCAGTTCTGGGGAAAGAGCTCGCATCGCATCTGTTAACCCTGGTATTATGATAACGCGTCGCGACGCAGGAAGACAATGAACCAACAGTAACCTCCTTCGTTCTTCTGCATCTTATATTCTTAAAGTTGAAAGTCACTAGAAATGACTACGGTTAATTTAAGAAATCTGTCAGTGATCACTTAAAAGTCAGAATATTTTCACTTGTCTTATGGAAAAATCAATCAGTTCTACGACAAATGGACGAATTGTAGGTTCACAAACACAAACACACACACACACACACACACACACACACACACACACACACACACACACACAAAATAATAAAGTTAAGAACAACATACAAGCTTCTCATGCATTCCTTCCATTATCTGGCCCTGAGATTTTGAGATTATGTTAGATTGGCACACTGCCCAGCCCAACTTGAGCTCTATACGTTTCACTGGAGCTTAATGGACTCTACATTGACAAACACAAACAAACCTACCTCGCAATCAAAATCACACAAACCGTCTTTGTGTTCCGATGCTGCCAAGGTCAAAATACCAGACTCATACAGCACACAAAGGAAATCTTTTGACGAAATCAACGTTATCCTTCAACGCGCGTTGGTTTTGACCGCCTCCAATTCGCTACGACTGTCTAAATATGCAGGCAAAATCGCTTGCTCTCCAATTCGTTTCCTTCTTTGCCTAATGTCCCCAAGGCATTTTCCTTTCACGGCAGCACAGCGAATGTAGATGTTTAGTGGTCGAGTACTGGGCGGCTTCGGGCGGCACGGAGATTTATTACGCGTGAAAATGAGATGTCTTTACCACACGAAACAACGCCGAGAAATCAACGATTACAAACATTATCGGAACCCGCGACTACCAATTGTGCGGTCGCAAGATTACCCACATTACGTCGATTACGATGCACTGCAGGAGAGAAATCTAGCGATCAAGTGCCGCCTACGACAGAATCATTTTCTACGCGCGACGCGGTTTGTATTGAGTGGTGGGTGAGCTTACACACTTCAGATTTGGGAGGTCCGGGATGCCAGACTGGGCGGGGCGAACACGGAATTCAAGAGTATTGTTGGGTCAAATTGGTCCCATCGTCACGGTTGGAATTGTGAAGGTCACCTACTCCGTGATTCGTGGGTCTCCTTGGAAATGTCGAATGAATGTCGAACTATCTCCCAGTCAAAGTTTTGTTCATTCGTTCGCTACATGCTGCATTAATCATTTTTTTACATGGTTACCGTTTCATAATACGCTTTTACTTCTAATGTTTCACTTCCCGTGAAACAATTTGGAATCAACAAAGTATACACGATGTAAAACATAATTGAGAATATACGTGTGAGAATGTAAATGAGAAAAGAATGTGACAAAATACTTGAGTAATTTACTTATACTTTTCCAAACTATCAACAGGTACTTCAGTCATTTCGGATAAATGAAACTTTTCGAATGATTTTTAACACTAATAAAATTCAACTTTGTTCAACTCTGTACAACTTCGTAACTTCTCAAAACACAGAATATGTAGGTAATGGTAGCATAATAATATGAGTCAATGTATGTAACAAAATCCTCTGCTAATTTACTCAACACAAAAAATCCCTCCCTTTCTTTTTGGGAGTTACTTCCAGCTAGCATACCTTTCCAGAAGACAAAAACAAAGAACCATTTCAACCGGGTTTTTGTTCTTCAACACTGTATCCTTTCACGACACAGTCAAGCCTCGCTCTTAGGAAGGTACCCAAAAGTAGTTTGTTCTTCAAAAGCCCCTTCACTCTAAGAGGTTCTCTGTTTCTACAAACATACGAAGATTAAGAGGTCGAAAATGAGTCATTGATAACCTACCTCCTCTCAACGAATCCCTTTGATCTTGACCAGAAAAAAAACTGTTCTTTTTAAGTTACACGAGTGAGTCTTCGCATTTAAATCGTAGAAATTACTGAACTGTTAAAACTACATTGAACACACTGCGTTTATTGTAACGTTACATAAGATAAACCTGTTCGAAACATCAATTAAATACAATAGAACCAGAAGTACAAGGGGAAAAGTAGAAAGGCAATTGCAAACAATCGGAGTCATCCACGCATCGATTCAGCGGCTCTGGGAGTGCCGAGTGAAGACAACCTCTACTCCCAACATCCGGGTTGTCGAGTGCTACAAAGGAACTCCCACGTCGCGTTGGTTGCAACACAAGGCAGGGTTCGTTTCACGTGCGTGTGCTTGAAGTAACTATACCTCAACGTTCCGAATTACCACAGGCGAGCCACGTGCAAGAATTTCACTTTCGAAAACATCGATTATTTCCATTTACTATTGTTTCATGATACTTAAAACGATATAACAAATCTCAAGATCCTTTCTTGGAAACTAAATAATGTCTTCAGAAACGGTATAAATTGTATATCCACTTTAGAAGTCTTTGCATTTTAATGAAAAACATAAACAATAGAGCTATACGACAGAAAGATTGAAGGATTATAAAAGTTAAGCAAGTAAGACACGTGAAACAAGTTTTTTCAAAAAGAGAAAGGAATTCAATTAAATAGCTCGGATGAAATATCAACGTCACTGAAAAATAAATGTTAGAAACCAATATGAATATATACTGCTTTAATCTCTCGTGAATCGCCCAACAAAGGTCAATTCTGAAATACATATTCATTTTTAATAGACAATTAAGCTTCAATGTTTTAAAGACAACTACATTATTACATATAAATCACTATTTACATAACAGTCTTTATAAACTGCATCACAATCTTTATCTACCAACATTTCGGAAATCTGTTGTCTCCATCTTCAGGCGTTCAAATCAACCTAAAACCATTAACATACAACACTACAAAGAAACTCGTTTGCTTTAAACAGAAAATTGCTAAATTGTAAGTGATCTTAAATTTTGGTAATGTTGATTGATGGTGAGTCCAAACTCGATTCCCGAACTATGTGCATTGAAGTAACCAATCAATCTATCAATCAATCAATGAATTGGCGCGCTTGCAATCAGTAAGCACTAATTCACAAAAGGGAATATAAAAATTAAACTGGCAACCCCGCACTACCGCTGCTGCAATTTTCCTCGGTACGTAAAACCCCGAGTAATGTACCGATTCGTTTCGAACACGAACATTCACAAACAATTGCGCATCGCCATTCATCCGTCTATTTCTGCGTCTGCTGCCGTAGTGCGCAATGCGTGCCTTCAGGCTTTCGCCGCCCGCCCGCGTAGTGATGGCAGATTTTACCAAAACATCGATACATCGATGTTTTGATACGTCGCTAACGGGTTTTCGGTGTCGATAAAAACCTTGACGACAAAACATGGATGTTTTATTTATAGACTAATAAATATGCTATTTTTCCATCCATTTTTAATTACAGTACGTAAAAGGGATATATTTTATTGTTTGGTTACCAGCATGTTAGTAGTATGTTAATAAAAATTATTATCGAATGTAAAGAATAAAATTAACAATAAAGAACATCATGTTTTGCCATCGATTTCGTGTTTCACTGTCGGTTCAGGCAGTGAAACGTCTGGCGATAACGTACATTCATGACACGAGCAGCTCCCAAACTTCCTCCGATTGTACAGGCGAAATGTGCAGCGGGATAAAGAGGATGACGCAAAACAACGATAATGCTGTGGATTGCCGATATTCTACAACGTGCTTAAACCCCTTTATTTAAAAAAATAATAAAAATAATTTAAAATTTTAAAAAAATAGGTTTTTGCAACAAAATATCGATGTGAAGAAAACATCGAAAACAAACTATCGATGTTAATATATAATAATAATAATAATAATAATAATAATAATAATAATAATAATAATAATAATAATAATAATAATAATAATAATAATAATAATAATAATGTCTTTATTAATAGCGGAGCTCAGGCCATAGGGCTTGCTCTTCCGCCTAACCACTGAATCTTCATTAATACAGGGTAGTAACATATAAGAGGGGAGGGCAATCTGTACATTTACGTCTGAGAGTGCAAAACTAGGGACCATCCCGGCATACTATATCGATGTTACTGGTAGAAGACATCGATGTTCTTCGCCATCCCTGCGCCCGCGGCCGCGCGAGGCGCTCTCCGCAGCCCAGGGCGCTGCCGCCGCGACCGCCCGGGGCGACGGGCTGCCGGCGGGAAAGCTGCGTTTCACCCGGGCGGCCAGCCACAGCGGTGGGCGTTTCTCCGCCTCGTACGCCCGCGGGCAAAGAGACGCACCCGGCGCGGGGGGCGGGGGCGGGCTCGCGGTGAAAGAGGCTAACGTAGCGAAATCGAACGCTTTACTGGAACTGATTAGAAAAGAAAAAGGCACTATTTAATCAAGATTGCCGCACTGACCTCTAAAATTCTTATAATGGATTAAATGAGTGACACAACCCTAGCATCTTCAATGCTGCGAAATGTCTCCTTCAATTTGATATTTACTCGACATCTTGTAGAAATAGATTCAATTTTATGTGTCAGTCCAATCCATCTTTCATATCTTGTTTAAAAAAATGCGGTCGCAATAACACTAATTCCACTAAGAAATCAAATATTTGTATATTTCAGTCGAAACCGAAGCCGTTTCATTGTTTTCGTATTTTTCTGGAGTTCCTGGATATCTAACTAAACCGTTGACAACTCTCACAATGTCGGCTACTTAGTTGTCCATCGATTTGCGCCTAAATTCGAAATTAGTTATACAGAGTAACAGGCCTGCAGCAGCAAAAATGCTGCTAAAATGGTTTGCCAAAAAGTAGCGCGAATGAAATATGCTCATAGAATATTGCAACAAATCAAATATTTTAACTAAAACAGTCTTCAAGAATAATGCAATAACACAGGTTAACAGCTCCGGATACATAGTCCAAAAGTTCTTTACACAGGAAAAGTATAAAAAATATTGCTGTTCAATTACAAATCACGTGAATAGCAAATATTTAATGCTGGACAAACTGTTCCTTGAAGCCTTGGCATCGCATGATGTCAGCTGCGTCCTAAGCAGAGGCGTATTGAGTAGTATTCAGACGGTAGGCCTAGTGAGAGAACAGGCAAAATAGCACAATCAAATGACATTTGCATTTTCAGTCAAAAGTTTTAATTGTTTTTGTATTTTCCCTGAGTTCCTGGATACTAAATGTCAACGAATAATCACCTAGCACGTAGCCGAAAACTGCACCGGGAGACATGGCTCAAGGCATCAACTGATGTGCCTCTGACCGGAAGGTACTAGGTTCAAGTACCCACGGTGGCAGGATTTTGGACACTAGCTTACGTCGAATTCAGCCGCTGTTTGGAGGAGAATTATGGAGGTCGGCTGCTCTGATCGGTAGCTTTCCGTGATTTCTCCGATCAACACCAGGCGCGAATCACGGAGCAGTACCTAACGAACGGGCTACGGGCCGCGCGCGATCTTTCCTTCTTCTTCCTTGTCCCGTATTATCCCGTATTACATTAACATGCACTACACTACCACACATGCCGGGAGACCGGTCGGGAGCTTAGAGTTTGCCCCGTTAGTGGGATATCTCTGGTTCGGGAAAACCCCGCTAGCCGACGGTAAGTCGTCGCCGGATCTTGCCATCCATCGGGGGAAGATCACCGCCACCTCTCGACATGCACTACACGTACGGGACTAATGACCTTATCCGTTGACGCGCACTGAAACACGAACACCCGACTCAACGGAGGCTGCATAATTTTCATTCAATTTTTGGGCGCATTGGAAATTAGTGTACATAGATACACATATATTGACTGGGATAAGGCGATTCAGCGCAGGTGCACTCGTGCGAAATGAGATTGCGCACGCCCAGCGCCACGCGCAGCGCAGGTTGGCGCAGCGGCGCCCGCGCAGTCGCCAAAGGGGTCGAGGCCGCGGCGCAGACGCCTCTTAGCCTCATACGGCGCAGCGCACCGCTCCTCGCCCACGTTGCCAATGCGGCCCCCTCGCGGTTCGCTGCTGCGGCACACAGGTGCTCTGATGAGAAAGCGATTTTACTCTACGGAAAATGATATCGAACTTTGTACTAATATGTTTACTGGTGATTTGTACATAAATTACAGAAAATCAATTTATCAATCAAGATTCTTACCTGCAATGTAACACTGTACACATAGACAACTCTTACATTATATTTAATACAGTTATATAATACTGTCAATTATATTATTAAATTATTCCCCTTCTTCCTTCTACCAACGTCGAGACTTACGAGACCGGTTGGGGACTTAGAACTTCTGGCTGGGACGATGCCCCGCTGATGGGAGGTACCTGGTTGGGGAAAATCCCGTTAGCCGACGGTAGGTCGGCGCCGGATCTGGCCATCCAGCGGGGAAAGACCCCCACCACCTCCGTAGCAAAACACGCACTACACTTACGAGAATAATGGCCATAGTAGTTGACGCACCCTGAATCACTGGCAATCAATCAATCAATCCAAAACCAAACTATTTAGAATTAATCTATTGTAAACAATGGAATACTTCACCCTTATAAGAAAAAAATGGTAAAACGAGAAAAATAAACATGGAGCCAATTTGACAACACTGGGCCAGGCCACTCCCTCCAGCCGCCGGCCACTGCTCCCCGATCCCTGGAGAGCTGGGCGCAGGCGGCTTATCCCTTCAAGAACGCCGGGGCTGTGGCTGTGGCGGCGGCGGTGGCGGCGGCGGCGGCGGCGGCGGGGGCGATGGGGGCGGCGGGGCCTGCTCCACTAGTGATAATGTCCACGGCCACGGCAGCGGCGTCCCGCTGCGCGCCCGAGTCGCTCAAAGCTTCACGCCCACTCCGCCCCCGCCCGCCACCCACGAAATAAATTTCATCGCCCAACGGGAAGTCGGATTACCCGCCCGCACGTGTTTAAATGGAACCGATAGCCGCAGTCGCTTACATCACGGTTGTAGATTGTGTCGGCGCTGATTTACGAGAGAGGGATAATGTGTTATAAGCGACTACTATCTGGACCATGTGTTCAAGAAAATATACGAATACTCGTTCTGATACATCAGGACGATGACGTTTAGTAGGAGCCACGAAATTGTCTAATTGAAAAAATTTTGGTGACAATTATTACAATAATAATAATAATAATAATAATAATAATAATAATTAGATTCTCTCTCTCTCTCTCTCTCTCTCTCTCTCTCTCTCTCTCTTTCCGCGTATATAGGAATTTTATTTCAGTTCAGTTCATTAAAAATAATTTGTAAGTGTACTCGATTAACTTTCCAGTCGGAACCTCTAAGCATTCAAATTTCGAACGTTTTCACAAAAAAATGCAGAACAAAAATCTGTCGATACCTCGTAGTTAAAATTTTGGCATTCCATCTGCGCGATTTAAGTACTATTTTGCTTTTGCTGGTTGATGCTATCGTTCTGAAGTATTTCTACTTCAGTTGGTTGAGTGTATCACTCCATATTTAGAATAATATGATCTTTAATATTTATAATTTTAGGTATAAATTAATAATATGGGTATTTTCCCAACATATCTACTTGCGACTAGATATCTAAAATATTCTGTATAGTTTTTCGAATTGAATGGAAAAGATCTTACTTCCAACAGTAAGTCGAAAAACACGAAATATTATTTACACCTGAAAAATGGTCTTGCAGTTTGTGTCACGTTTTTGAGTTCAATGAGTAGTCCTTCAAGCTGCCCATCAAGCCAAAGCCATCGGTAGAGTAGACTAATTCATGGTTGGCCAATCAACTAATGGTCGACGAATTTTGATAGCATATTGGGATGTGGATGCAGATGTAGGATGGTTGGTGGCATTCTACATGCACCCTGCTAACAGTCGAAAATTAGTCGATCTGACAACTACTGAAGGAACTAAAGGTCGAGAGAGGGTGAAGAACGATTACAAGACAATCGAACGAAGAAACATGATAAGTCGAAGAAGAGTCAATGAACGATTACCGAATGTTCGAAAAATAGAACTTTACAAGTTCCAAGAACTGTAAATGGACGATTGAAGAACTTTTGAAAGGCGACCGCGAGCCAACTATCAGATGAAAGATGTAGAATGGGCAGACGACCGAAAGTCAATCGCCAGATGACCAAAGGATTATCGGCGAACGGTGGAAGGGAGCCTACGAACGGTCCAAAGTGAGTAGACGGTTGTTACCAAAATGTGTGTCCAAAACAAGTAGATGGCCGTTTAGTGCTTGATCGGTAGCCGGTCGATGGATGATGAAAGATCAATGGATTCTGAAAGATCGGAAGATGGTTGATCGCAAGTTACTCCACGAACGGAGCCAGGGATGATCCAGTGGACGGTCGTGAGATGGTAGATGGCGAGCCGCTTGGCAGCCCAACAGTGTTCGACGAGCAAACAATTGAAAAACAAAGATGATCAATGGGCGATGAACTCAGTCGGCGGGAGGCTGCTAGCGTCGGGTGGGCAGGCGCCGCGCCGGGCGAGCGACGAGCGACGGGCAGGCTGTGGGCTCTGGCAAGGCGGTTGGCGGCGGTCCGCGGCGGCGTGCCTCCGGGCTGGCCGCCCGCCCACCGTCGCCAAGAGGCCAGGGGCACCATCCGCAGTGGGCCACCAACCCACCATTCTCTCAGTGAAGCTCCAAGGACTCCTGCTGGCTAACGGAGCCCCGATGCAAATTTTAGTCGCATTCCGACCTATTCGCGGCTGCCTCTGGCACCTGAAAGTTGGGGGAGAGGGACATCAAAGGATGCGGGTAACCCTGCAGAAATAGTTTAAACAACGAGCATGCAGGTTCACAGCGTGGGGAGGGGTTCTCTTCATCAATACGCAGTTCGGGAGCATTTTCATGATATTCCTTCCCAATGATTGTTTGAGTTTGATCATTATTTTTTATTAATAAAGGACGGCAATATATTTTTGTAATATCGTGTTATCATTCTACAATGTGACGTTTACACTCCTCTAACGAATGAATGCCACAGTCAAATCATGTTATAAACAAATTGCCTCGTAAAAAATGAAATCGACTAAATGTACTAGGTGTTCTTGAAAATATAGTGAAGGACGTGTTCCCCGCCAGAGATGGCTGTGGATTTAATCTAAACAAGTGGTGGACACATCTCAGAGGTGCGACACCTTCCGATCACCTGGATAGAAATGATGCACTGGTCGAACACAACAGATCCGACATTTCTATTTTGAATAGTGACTTTCATCAGACGCGTACTAAGTGATGAATTTTAATTAGATTTTATTCAATTCTAGAACAAGTATTATTTTCAAAAAGTAATGTTCTTTTTGTCGTACAGATAAAAAATTAATACTTCTTTTAAACATTAAGTCGGAATTTAACGTTATTTTCTATTCGAACTAAAAAAACGTGAAATGAGATTTGAGTTCAATGAGACTTCATTTTTAATAAAAAATATGAGATTACATAACTTTTCTTAAAAAATTAACATTAATTTTTTAGCAAGTGACCGTAAAATGAACAAGAGCGTACACGTACGATATTGCATTAAGTTGTTTTAAATATAAGAAACTGATTCTAAACAAAATGACAGAAATCTGGGGAAAATACAGATTCATGATCTGAATCATACTATACTTTTAATCGAGCTAATACAGAATGTAACAATTCATGTGTGAAAAGTTAATAATACCATGTTTTTCTTGGTATTACCACTACTTAATTCCTCTACCTTTCCTCCCCCGCCAAGTCAAGAATTGCTACGATCAGGGTTTTGCGATATTTTTAAATTTCGTCCCCGTTTTTATTTCATTGGAACATCACTTAAAAACAACACCAATAACAACAATAACAAAGACGACGACAATTCTGTGAATTACGAAACATAGATGCAAGACTATCTATTGCCACGCCGATGCAAGACAGTTTATCGTTTATTCGGAAACGAGCTCCTCTTCTTGAAAATCGGTCGCCTATGATATTGGCAAAATTTTGTTGCACTCCGATTTGATACAGGATGTGGGCTACCCTACCCAATTCCAATTCACATTTTTGCGTATTTTTTCGTTTCGATTTTCTAAGCGGTGGCATTAAGCACTACGTTTATTGATACCAGTCAATACAAGGACAACCTTTCGCACATAACTGGTCAATAAAAATCGTCGACAAACTGCTCTAAAGCAAAAACTAATGGCTCACCAAAGTGACATAAGAAATATTCGTTCATCTAATTGTCCAAAACAAGTTGGTTTTGCTTTTTACTCCCAAAGCCACTCATCCTGTTTACGTCTGTATTTCCACTCTTGTTAAAAATTCTGATTATCTGAGAGAAGCGGAAATGTCTAAAACCATTGCAAGCATTCCACATCACCCACGCCCTTTGCCAGCGCATGAACTCGGCCACGCCTACTCCACAATCGTAAATCACGAATGTAGGCGTATCCACGTGTTTTCTGCCGGCATGCGTGTACACATCCTTTTCTCTTTTTAGTGCCTGCGACAGGGAGGTTTCAAAAATAAACAGGGCATCTAGGCTCCATACGCGTTTCCAGCCTTTAACATTGAGGTTACGTGATGTAGAGTAGCGGACAAATACACAGGGACATAGCTATGGAATATACATTTCATATGAGCTTCGTAAATATAAGTCTACGAACGAGGAAGTAGGTTTTGCTCTGCGTATATCATGATTTTTTTAAAGCTGAAGATGGGCCGAGTAAACTTACATGTTTGTTCTCCTCAGAGAAAATAAACAAACTAACATTCCTGAAGTTCATAATCATCGGTGGGATGAAAGATTTAAGCTCTTTTAAAACTGGATGTTATGAAACTTGTTCGAAGGAATTTAGGCTTCTGTAAGTCATTTACTGTTGAAACGAAAAGTGAATGATCTCGATTACAATATACAAATGTCTAGAGCTTCATTTGATACATTAACGATTAAACTGAAAAGTGAATAATATTATTCCAATCTTCGTTCCTTCAGCGACTTCTATATCAAGACAGTTGTTAATTGACATAAAATCCAAGTAATAATAATGCTAAATTGAAGTTTTATGAAATCGAATATACAATCTAGAATTCATTTTCTAGATGACCCTATTATTTAATTTCTTGATTGCCTAATCCTTGCACTATTAGGAAATATTCAAGTTTTTTTCAACAAAATGCATAACATTAAAATTAAAAAAAACAGATCAATTCCCAATGTGCACAGAAATTGAAAGAAAACTATACCATGTGAGAAAGGTCTGTGGTTTCTGTTTATTTTCAGCGTCTTAAATTTTAAGACAGTCACTTGAATTATTTAAAAAGAATCAGTAAATTGTATTTTATGTAATTTTATAAAAAAACTTGCTGTACAAAACGAGTTACTGATTCTGAAAATCAACAGAATTTTACTAATAGACAATCAACACACTAGTAAACTATATAATGTCTGTGGTTTTGTTAGATACTCAGGATTTCAGGAAAAGTCCAAAAACAACGAAATGGTTTAGGCTTTGAATGATTTTTAAATGATAGGTAACTCCGATTCTCACACGCGTGTACCAACTGAATTCTCATGCATCACTGTTTTTGACACAGACGATGTCAAGCTCAAGGGGGTTCCAAGGAAGAGGCCGTCTGCCATTAAATATTTGCTATTAACGTCCTGCGTTGTTGAATTGCAACTTTTATGATATTTTTAGTATGGAAAAAACTGTTGGATTGTACTACGTTATCAGAGTATTTGTGAAGACTGTTTTTGTTAAGTCATTTAACTTGTTGCAGGATATATGAGAGAATTTTACTTGTTGTTCTTGAGCAGATTGTGTGGTAGGTTTTGGAAAACCGTTTTACATTGTTTTTTTCGGCAGCATTTTTACTGTTGGATGACAGAAGTTTCCAGTATGTCTTGGATTAACCGTTCCACTTGATACAATACCATCGTTTTAAAGAAACGTTTTGCGCTAAAGAAAACATATTCAATTTCTAAACTAAGAATATGTGATCTATACTCGTTTTTCGAGTATAATCAATGTAGTTTCTTTAAAATAAATATTTTAATCTCTCGAAGAGTACAGAAAATGTATTACATAGTAAAGTACGGAATTAATTCTACAATGAAGCAAAAATTTGCACGTTTTGGAGAGTTCTTGATACCAAAAAAGGTTGTTTTTTTTTCAAACTTCGTCTGTGAAAAATATTAGCGCGTGAATAATACAGAGAATTGTCACAAAAGCCCTCTACTTGCCGATCGATCTGGATGAACACGTAGCTCTGCAAATTTGACACGGATCTTTAATTGTTGGATGTACTTAACCCCTAAGACCTTTTCAAAATTTTCTCAATCAGATTGCCTCAGGTGTTTCCCCACAAATCCGCTCCCCAAAGGCAAATGTCCTGGATCACTGTACCCGGAGCTGGCTGCCGCCCAGGCCGGTCCTAAAGCCCGGCTTCTGCTGGCTGACTCGCTCTGAAACAGATGCAGCCCCAGACTCCAATTTCACCACGCCTGTTCTGTCGCCAAGGCAGCCGTCACCGACGTCGGTCATTGCTACGGTCGCTTTCTCTGCTCGCGAAATCTAAACACTTGGTCGCTTCACCATACCAGCATCACAACATACTGTAACTTTTTTACATCAACATCAGAAATTGTCTGAAACAGAATATAGTATTCCGAATTTGTTTTGTTATTCTCCTTTCAACCTTCTACGACGCTATTAATAGTAATTTCAAAAGTAAGTTCATCTAACGTCTCCATTACGACGAACAAATTGCGGACACCCTTCTTATGGGAACAGACGTAAAACATTTTCGATCATTTTTCGTAAGTTTCTTAGTAACATTCAAATACGGCTTATCACCAACTAGAAATAATTATTCTATTAGGATTATAAAATGTAGTTCCTAAAAGTAAAACGACTGAGTTTTTGAAATAATTAAGTAAACAAGTGGAAGTCCAACGCCTTCTGGGAGCCCCCCGGCCGTCCCGGGACAATTGGCGGGCACACGACTGCGGCGTAAGGCAGCTCTCCAGCGCCAGCCCATGTTCGAGCTGAAGCCAGGCGAAAGCCTGACCAGCGAACCTAGTTGCCGATAAGGCACACTGACCTTACAAGATGAATATAAGTAAACAATACTAAAAATGCTATAGTACATAACAAATAAGCCATGTATAATTTTTTCGAAATTGTATTTTATTTTTCCATGGCAACAGAGCCACCTTGCTTCTCATTCCCTGCAACGCCAGCTCTCATGCGTAAATACAGAACATTTAACATCTTAATAATCATGTCACGTACTCATTTGCGGATGGGGACATAAGGGTTAGGCACTGGTATCTTAGCAAAGAATCTTCTACAAAGAATAAAGTTGGAGAATTCTGGCTCCCGCAACATCTTACTCTCCTTCGGCTCTACTACCTCGCTTGCATCGCCTGTTTCGCCACCAGGGGCGACACTGCCCATCTGCGAGTATTTATTTTATTTTTTGACAAAAGCTAAAACTTGTGTATAAATGGAATGTGGAATGCACATGTTTAATAAAATAGAAATAATTTAATAGCTCGAGGAAAAGGGTCAAGATAAAATGTATCTGTGTGTTGGTGTAAAATGGGCTGAAAATTTCCAGCGCATTTTACTCTAATGCCTAAGGTCATTTTTTAGTTAATCGCGGAGCATCGCCGTCCACTTGGAAATGCTCGAGCCTAGCGAGTGAAATTAGCCGCATCAAAGTGGCGCTCCTTTTGCTGTGGTAATGTAACCCTACTACTTTAAGCCAGAGTTTAATTCAGAGCCAGCACTGTGACGGTCTGGAGTGCTTCTGACCGGGAGGTTCTACGATGCGAGTCCCGACGGAGGCGGATTGTCGACTCCAGCTAGAAAGGAAGGTCAAATTTAGCTGGAGAGGAATTCTAGAGGTCGGCTGCTCTGATCGGTAGTTTCCCGTGGTTTCTCCGATTAACACTAGACGAATGTCGGAGCAGTACCCTAACAAACGGACAACTTCCTACGAGTAATCTTCATTCCTCTTACTTATCCCTTCCTCTCCTCTTACTTACACATTTACACTCACATGCACTACACCATCAGACACCAGTTGGAAGCTTGCCCCGGCTGGGGGCGGTTCCCTACTGGGGAGACTCCTGGAGAGGGATATCCCTCGGAAGCCGACATTAGGTTGGCACCGGATCTCACAATCTAGCAGAAAAGCAACACCGCCACCTCCAGACAAAACAAATTCTCTACACTAACGAGACTACTGACCATAGCTGTTGAGATGCCAGAAAACATCGATCCATCAATCCACCACCTATCTTAACACGCACACATTTTTGAAACACCACCCATTATACGGCGCATTCCACACGTGTTCCATTTATCCATTTGCTTTAGCTGTTCGTCAAAAAACAAAAAACAAAAAACGCTCGCCGCCCGCCTCGGCAGTGCCTCGCCTCCAGATGGCGCGCGGTGTGGCGTCGCGTTGCGTCGCTCCGCTGCGCCCGGGCGTTTGATATACGGTTCCGGGCGCAGCCGCGCGGGACCCGCCCCCTACACCCGCCACGCCCCTTCCCCTTCCCCACTCGCTTCCCAATTATGTGCGGCAGGCGCGAGCACCGACGACGACACACGCTGGTCGAGAATGCCCCAAAGTACGAAAAGGGAAGAGAAGGAAAATGTTGAAGTGAGGGGGGGTGAGAGTGGGTAATATAGAATGTAAATGGCAAAATTCACAATAATGATAATAATAATAATAATAATAATAATAATAATAATAATAATAATAATAATAATAATAATAATAATAATATAGTCTTACGGTTTCCCGTTAAAGACAACTGCTACCTCCAATTATCCACAGCCAAGGTTCACCAATTATTATTATTATTATTATTATTATTATTATTATTATTATTATTATTATTATTATTATTATTATTATTATTATAATTGTTGAGCACATTTACAACACTACATTCTTAAAATTGATTCTGATGAAATTGATGCAGACATTGTTTGAGGATTGTCTCCTTTCCTTTAATTTTCGCCTCGCAGAAATAAAGACTGCATTAGTAAATAAAAAGCGTGAAAGATAAAAAGACATGCGAACAATTTTTTCAAGTGTTAAAGAGATTATATTTTTTTGTGGAAGATAACTCATTATCTACTTTTTCACTATATATGTTATACATTTAAAAATCACTGACTGAACCATTAGACCATTATTTTCAGTTCTTATTATTTTACATTACCTTTTTTTTTATAGTAGACAGCTCTTTTTCTCTTTCTCCATCACACCTGTCAGACGTTTAAAACTCATAGATTGAAACAGTTGCTTGGGAACCAAAGTCCGCTAGGCTCGCTCCCCCCGTCCTTCCGCCCCACTGTGAGTCGCGGTGCGACTGGCTCGCGCGCGTGCTTCGGATGCCGCGAACGACGCGCAGGGCGTTCGGAGAAAGGAGAAGGGCCGTCGGACCGAACGACTCTGACCGCGCGCCCCCGCCAAGCGTCGAGATTACGGCCGACGGCTCGGGGAAACGGATTCCAGAACGCAGTCACTCACGGAGCGCCGGGCAAAGCGGACGCCTAATCTCAATGGCGGTGTTGAGGGGTTGGTGAGGGGAATCGGTTGGGGAGAACGAGATGGGGGAAGGGGAGAAGATGAGTAACACGATGTGGAAGATGACGATGTAGGTGAGGTGGGAAGTGTAGAGTATGCAAAAAAAATTGGGAAGTGAACGGGGATGAAGGGTTGGAAGGGAAGGGAAAAGAGAGTAGGGAATGGAAGAATTGCGGGGTGGAAGGCAGCGAGGAAACATGAGAAAGGAAGGGGGCTAACAAGAGGAGGAAAAAGAGGCAGCGAAAGGAAGGCGAAGTAAACGGACTCAGAAAAAGGGTTGTGATGAAGGAGTGACTGAAATATTAGTGGTGCATGGGCTCAGTTATCGTAATTTCACGTAACTGTTTTAGACACCGACATATTCTGTGTTATATTGCAACATAAGTTACATCTTTTTAAGATGTACACTCCCAGATTGCGGTACTGGTTCTAGCTAAGACAATAATTCTGTCTTACGTAATTATCTAAGGAATACTGAGAATGAGATTGAGGCTTGTCCTGTTATTTTCTAAGTGGCTTTTACCATTAACACTAACTGAAATTCAGATAATCATAACACACACCTAGGTGAAATACACTATTAGATAAGTGAAGAAATTTGTATCACTAATCGTTCAATATAGATTGCAGGACCATTATGACCTTGTCATCCAATTTTCCTCCTTCCCTGTCGTTTCGAACCTTGCAGTGTGCATTGGGATATCATGTTGTGTGGAGTGTAGCGAATGATGAATGAATATGAAGAGGGAATATGCCTGAAATGAGAAGAATAACCCGAACAACATCTACGCAACCTTCTGCATATCTGATTCGCCTTCACAAAATCTACATTGATCAACAGAAATTTGAACCCATATAGCAAGGAATCGAAAACGAACACTATTCACAAAAATTGTAATATTTAATTAACGGATATACATAATTGTATTCATAAAAGTATGTATAAATGTGATTTATATTGTTTCAATATTAAAAAGGAAAATATAAAATGATTGTTTTTTAATGGGCGTCTTCATGCTGTGTCTCACAAAAAATCTTCTCTATATTTTAAATTTGAAGTAGGAAGAATAAACCTACGTAACTTAGTTAAACTGAAATAAAATACGGAAATAGACGATTGGTATCTAGTCTCATTGGTATACTATAATGTATATGATTTATAAGAGCTTGCGCTTTCGACAGTCAAAACTCTATGTGACATACACCGCTTTCACCACCGTCAAGTGATTCCCTTGTACATGCAAACAAAGCCACGTAAAATTTGGATGATAAATATCATCCAGAGGTGTTGGGTAGAGAGGAGAGAGAGAGAGGAGAGAGAGAGGAGAGAGAGGAGAGAGAGAGGAGAAGAGAGAGGAGAGAGAGGAGAGAAAAGAGAGAGAAAAGAGAGAGAAAAGAGAGAGAAAAGAGAGAGAAAAGAGAGAGAAAAGAGAGAGAGGAGAGAGAAGAGAGAGAGAAGAGAGAGGGAGAGAGAGAGGAGAGAGAGAGAGGAGGGAGAGAGGGAGAGAGAGGAGAGGAGAGAGAGAGGAGAGAGAGGAGAGAGAGAGGAGAGAGGGGAGAGAGAGAGAGTAGACGGTCAGATACCCTCAAAAATGTTGTTAAGCTATGTAAATGTATTGTCCTTTGTAAAATTCGTTTTATCCCACAATTGCAAATATATTTTGACTTCAGAAACGTTTAACATTTTTTCTCATTTCACAGGAGATTCCGGCTATTATGAGGCAGAAATAGACCCGGGCATTACGCAGTTCGGATGTTAAACTTTAAATTTTTTAGAAGCTTAGAACAAGTGTACTAAATCGAGTGGCCTCTGGTAGAAGAAATTCCTAACTCCTGACCGTGAGCAGAGATGATAAAACGAAATATGATTCCAAGGGGAATGGAATGAGATAATTAATGGCATGAAAACATTCTGTCTGTGAATATAAAAGGGTAATCTCCGAGTGATTACCATAGTAATAGCGTTAGATGAAGGGCAAGGAGAAAGTTAATGAGAACAAATACCTACGAATGTAACAGTTTTGAAATCGAGTTGAAATATTTGACTCGAATTCACATGTAAATGCCATGTGATGAAACTATATGTTATATTGTAATATGTCCTTGGAATATTTCTGATGGGATTATTCAGATAAATAATAATCCACCCGAAAACTAGCTACAATCATTTCATAATACTTTTTAAACAAAAAAAAAAATAAAGAGCGCTTGCTTTTTCTTAGAAAGCAAGATCAAATACCTCTTACGTTAGATGAATGTCGTTAACTGAATAGCAGCATGAATAAAAACGAGTAAGTTCCAAGAGAAAGGAAAATAAATGCAACAATATTGTAGAAATGAAAAATGTTCCTCATTATTCCCTACAAGTATCTGCATGTTTTTGGTAACCTCAAATTAATCTCGCTATTAAAGCATCACTCCATAAAATAAATCGTTGTCTGCATCCTGCACGGTAGCTCTCAGACAATAAGAACATCCATCATTTCCTGGACCTACACATACAGATCTACTACTGCAATCTGGCGTCGGGAATAGCACCCACCCACAGGGATTATAAATGAAGGTCACCCAGAACAATACCCTTCAATGGTTCCAACAGTTTCATTTGCAATTAAATCAGCCATCACAAAGGCTTGTACCACTAAGCGAGAGCAATCTTCTTCATTACGAGGATTAAAGAGTAATTAAATTCTTAATACTTTTTGGGCACAACTTTAAAGCATTAGAAAGAAGATTAAAACTCGCCTTCTGCCTTCAGTAGAAATTCCTCTTATTAAAAGGAAAGTTGTTCCTTAATTTTTAATAGTGCTGTCAAGCTCTCTAAATTATCTCCAAACTGTAAATAAAATCAGAATAAAAATTATATCAAAGTTAATGGATGTGAAGCTCAATCGAATAACGAGACAATTGCCATCTTTTCCCTAAGGTGTCGTCTCCTATATTATTTCGGTAGTATACATACCTTTTGTGGCTCTCACACGCAGCCTTTATAAATAAGGTCTTTAAAAAAGCGAATTTCACAGAGACGTGGCAAATTGAGCTTTGACTTTAAAAATACGAAGGATTTGTTTAAAAAACGAATTTAAATATTCATGTCAACTGCAACCCGCAACACTAAGCAGGGTTTTTAATCTATATTGTTATATAACTCCTAACGAAGCGTTCTAGGGGGCTTAGAAACTAAAATCTTGAGGCTAAAGGCCTCATAGAAACGTTCATCACTCCGTAATCTACAGTATGACTTCTTGCACATTCTGTTACATTTTTGCTAGTTCGACGCTTCTTGTTTCTACCCCACCTGTTCAGAGCGTGTAGAATCTGTAAATGTATGTGAAATCAAACTAATTATTTGATATTCTATGTGATTGAATTAAACATGTCACACATGTCCACCTCTGCTCGGTAATAAAGTTAAATAAGAATAGTTTGTATTGACAAGTGTTTATTGTATTGTCATCAATTACAAGGAGACATATAGAACAAATGACGGATGATACAAATGTCTTCAAGAAAAATATATATTACTTCAATATAAATATATATTATTAATATGGAAATGGACAAATAGAGAAGAGGATGGGGTTTAATATGCGAAAGTTCCCGCGCGGGTACGCTGTTGTTCTTTGAAGCAAATAAAGGGACGTTAATTTGCATATCATTACTAGTTTATAGAGACATTAGTTCCCACATTCATTCAAGCATATCACATACATCAGAAACACTCATTAATAAAGTGCTCTCATTTCGAGCATGCGATGTTGATTACACTCCATCATTGTGCGTGCAAACGAAAGAGCACCAGAGCTCTTCGCTAATTAGACTGCATAAGGTGCAGCGAAACATGGCTTGCGTCATCGGGAACAACCTGCCATGTTCTCACTTGCCCTCCATATTAGAGTTAGCACCACGCAACAGTGTATACATGTTGCAAGGTTGAGACTGCCTTCCACAGAAGGATGTTGCTGAGCTCAAATCATTTTAAGATTAAAGCTTCTACTAACATAAAGAATATAAATAATATAAAATATTTTTTCTGACAGGTATTAAAAGCTCCTTGATTTATTCGCTATGATCAAAGTCAGAAATAACTTTCCATTTATTCACTTAACCTATAGGTAATTATTATTTTCACGCTTTTATACTAATCTGCCTCCATATTCAATTGAAAATTTTTTCCTGGAATGTGGAATGTACATTAGATTACAAAGAATGGAAAGAATAATATATCAATGAATATTAATATGTTTTTAAAGATAATGAAATTATTTTAAGTCAAATAATTAAATAATGAAGTTAATAACATGTTCTAAAAAAATTTATGAAATATAAAACACATATGGAAAAAACTCATGTTTGTCATATGTTGATGAATTACTTGGCCCAACGTTAATATCAAGTCTACATTTCGATATTGATCTAGAGGATTCTATGCCTTGAAGAAACATTAGGCTGCACAATGCTCAGCATTGGATAACCTAATTAGGCAGTACAATGCTAAGTATTGGACAACCTTGAATAATGCTTTATTTATTTATTCTTCCCGTTTCTTTCTTCACGCCTTTTACGTAATCACAATAGTTGTTGCCAAGTTTTTAACATTTCTCATTTAGAACTGGGAAATCAAAATTGGGTGTTAATTGATGCCATCAAATTGATCTTTTAGCTACTGGGGAAAATGTAGGAAGGAAATGTGAAATTTTTTATCTTTAAAAATGACACAGAAAATATATTTTCAAGTATTTTGAAATGTACTAAAGGTATTTATTATTACAAGTCGGGCCTTCGCGAGTATTCCTCACTTTGTACATTTGTTTTAAAAGTTAAGAGTTTCATACTATAACACAACTTTTAAACTAAGAACAAAGTGTAACATCATTAAGATAAACAGTTTCATACTGAAACACCACTTTTAAGGTTTCTTGCAACTAGTGCTACTGAATAGAGATAGTCTTAAAAATGTGAGAGAATTTACCAAAAGATCTAATTTTGCAGATTACAGCATAAGAAACGAACAACGAAGTGGAACTTGAAAATCTTATTTTAAAGACCTAGGACGCATAGTTTGCGAGTAATGCGCGATGATAACGTTGATTAATCGATTATTTCATGTTTCTAGGCGTATCAGTGACTCTTGTCATTTCCGTAAGTACAGTGCACGTTTTTATCTCGGGAGGTGGCGGTGTTCTTCCCCCGTTGGGTGGTGAAATCTCTGCCAACCTACACGTCGAATTAAGGGGTTTTCAGCATGCAGGTACCTCCCACCATCGGGGCACCGCCCCAAGGGGGATAAACTCAAAGCTTCCGAAGCTGTAAAACGTATTAATCTTACAAAATCGACTCGTTTCATTTGAGCATACAACCAAGGAAAGTTCTAAGGGGTAATTTAATTTCGTGCGTCTGCATAACCAAATTATCAATGATTGAAATGATTGAAGGCGTTGTCATTGTCAACAATACTATTTATTTCAATAATAGCAGCTTTTGATGGCTTAGCCATCATCATCTGTTTTCTGCGAGGCAGTCGTTTTTGTGACTTCCAGACAGCAGAAAACTGATGATGGCTAAGCCATCGAAAGCTGCTATTATTGAAATAAATAATATTGTTGACAATGACAACGCCTTCAATCATTTCGATTATGTAAATGTCAACTATAACTCACCATTAAACCAATGAATTATCAATGACTACAGAATCGCGGACTATAGGGTCACCGTCCGTACCTACGCATTAGTTGACATGAGGAAGAGTGTGTATACTGGGAGTTGGGTGGCGGCAGTGTAGTTTTCGTTCGTTCGGCAGAATCTGGGCCTATTAGCTAATTTAAGAATAATGAATGACCCGTTCATCTGATTTCAGAATTTAATATTTTGTTATCTTTCTGTAACTTTTGGGTAATTTTATGATAAATAAATAATGTTTTGACATAATCTAAAAGAAGTGTTCACTTTTAAATATTGTCTACATGAAATGTCACATCTCTTCTTAAAAAATAAACTCCTTTTTAATTTGCTGGAAATATTTTAAAAAATCTGTTGTATTAACTTATATCTGTAGTTATAAACTTAAATATTGTCTTTGACAATGATTAAAATCCCGCTGTTTGCCAATCGGTTGTACACTACACGTTCAATAAATATTGTGAAAAGACAAAATGTTTACAATTGTTCGGACATACGTTCCGCCCCTCGAATTCTAAACCCACTGATTATCAGTTTCACACATTTCCTAAAGTGCACATTTTTAATCGTCAAACTACTGAATTTATACGTGTTCTCGGTGAACGTTTAACGTCATACTGTAAACAATCGCTTTTCTTATTTACAGCTCTTCACCTCTAGGATGTGCATAATCTTTATACTCTATTCTGTCATAACCTTACGATGGTATACCCCAATCCCGGGTGTGAATTGACGAGGAGGATGTTTGATGCCCCCTTCTGGAAAATTAGTAATTTCTCCACGCCAAAATTAAAGGTTTTTAGATCTACCGTTTAAAAGAAAACTTGAAACCAAAACAAAGAAATTGCACAAGAAAACATACTCAAGGACTTTCTTAGGATTCATTCGGATTGTGTTACATAAGCCGTCCCTCGTTCCAATATTAATCAATTCTACGAGAGTCCCCTCTCCCACACTCCAGTGTTGCAACTAGAGTGTCATGCATTCCCATTGTACATTCCGGAGAAAATTTCATTTTGCCGTTCCAGTTCAACTCTATGTATATTTTCTAGCCGGCACCTCTCTAGTAGTGCGCCGACCCCGCCCTATAAATTCCGTGGCGCCGGAACACGTGTGTGTGTGTGTGTGTGTGTGTGTGTGTGTGTGTGTTGTGACGCGGTATGCGTGCTCTCCTGAAGCCGGGCACTGCTCCCAAAGTGTCTGGCGACCCCGCGACCTTTGTGTCTGCGCTGCGGCCGGGCACGCTCCTCCGAGCTACCTGATGTCACCTTTTATTCAGCTGGCGGTGATGCCTCGCCTGCCGCTCCGGTCTCTTCTCCTGGCTCAGACGCGGATTGATACAAAGAGCACACAATGTAAAACGGTGGACAAAGTATTAGCAATCTTTTATGTTTTTCTTTAGTTTTGCGAAACAGTATGCGGATTCGGTGGTTTAACGGTTAGCGTTATCGGGCTGTTGTTCCCAAGTTTGCTGTTTCAAACCCGATCGAAACCGTGAAATTTTAAGGGGGAAAACTCCTTTATACGCTTTCCTTCACAGGGGAAGTAAAGCCAGCAGTCCCATGTTGTAGATTTACTGGACGTAAAAGATCCTCAAGCCCAAAAGAAGTCTCTGACCTAAATTCAAATCGTCTGTGATGTCGTTCGAGTAATACTTTGTTTCTACGCTAATGTTGAAAAGAGCGTAGCGAAGTTTGTGTTGTCAGACGGAGGAGCAAGCCTCAAGGTCCGAGTGTCGCCTCGTAAAATAAGGCACTAAATAACAGTAGGCTGCATGATTACCTTTATCAGGTGTATGGATATTGCAAGACTAAAATGATATTGCATTCTCGGTGATTTTTGTACACACACGCCAATAGACAAACTAGTTTTCACACTGTGCATCATGAGTTTCTTCCTGAAAAAGAACGGTAAGCTGCATAGCTTTGTAGCCAGGTGTCCTAATCGCCCATCAGGATAATGAGGTAACGTTCTTGGAGGTCTCGGGCGAGCAGTAAGCAATGCCAGAGGACAATCACCCCACAATCACAATTCGACTCTCAACAAGAACTCTTCCCGGAGCTGCGGAAGGTCGCCAAAAGACTCACAAATACCGACGAATCGGGAGACGGAACTGGCAACTCACGTCAACTCTAACAACAAGACACAGACCGAAGCGCAAATCACACCAAAGAAGTTTTTGTTTTCGTTCCTTTGTTCGTTAAATTACTCATTAAACCAGAGCTCCTGGTTTGGAAGATGCCAAGAGCTACTACGTTCAGTGCTCCACTTGTCAGAATGCCAAAGTGTGTTGAGGAATGCCAAACGCTACGGACCATCTCATTCGGGTCGGACGTAAACAGAACTCCTGCCTCAGACAGGTCTTCTGTTGATTTTGGCAGCCAATAGACGATTTGAATGGAGGTCGCTGATTTAATCGATACATCGTCTTTATAGGTATGAAGACAAAAAG
Organism: Teleogryllus occipitalis; assembly: GCA_011170035.1. NCBI lineage: Eukaryota > Metazoa > Arthropoda > Insecta > Orthoptera > Gryllidae > Teleogryllus > Teleogryllus occipitalis. Next base: position 318,936 of record BLKR01000346.1, read on the forward strand.
TAATAAAAAGTTCCAAAGAAAGCTATTATTTAATTTACCAGAACAGATGTAATTTTATTAATGATAATTTGATTTAAACTTCTAGTAATTGGTTTCAAATTAAGAGTTAAATGGACGAATCATCCAGATGTTTTCATATGTACAAAGTTTGCAAGTAAAAATACTTTTCACAGGAAGGCACGAATATTACAAAGTGTGAACAAACAGATATACAACGTAACGAGGGGATTAAAATTTAATGAAATTAATTTAAATAAATACCCAAGAAATACAATTAAACAAACAATTGATTCTCTATCCTATTTGGGAAGCAATACAACAAAAATAAGAAATAAATAGGAAATAATAAACGAAAAAGAATACGAAATTTGTTGACTTCTTATTACGTCGTAACGGTTACCGGAACAAAGTGTACTCGAAATAGTTTCCGCTTTCAACACAAACCTTCCTTAGTGAGTTGACGCAATTTAAAACGACCCATGATCCATAGAGCAACACTCAGTAGAGAAAGCAAAAAGAAACAGAAAGGAGCGGAGCCAACGAGAAATAGGAGAAAAAGGTGACAAAGAGAAACAGGAGGGAGAGGAGCCAAAGAGAAACGGGGGGGGAGAGGAGCCAAAGAGAAACAGGACGGAGAGGAGCCAAAGAGAAACAAGAGGGAGAGGAGCCAAAGAGAAACAGGGGTGAGAGGAGCCAAAGAGAAACAGGGGGGAGAGGAGCCAAAGAGAAACAGGAGGGAAATGAGCCAAAGAGAAACAGGATGAGAGGGCAAAATAAACAAAAGGGAAACGAGGAGAAGGCAACGAGCGAGGGAGCAAAAAGAATCATGAGCAAGGACAAAAGCAAACAAAAGGGAAGGAAGGCAGAGAGAAATATAAGAGAGTGGGGGCAAAGAAAAACAGGAGTGAGAGGAGCCACAGAGAAACAGGAGGGAGAGGAGTCATAGAGAAACAGGAGGAAGAGGAGCCAAAGAGAAACAGGAGGGAGAGGAGTCATAGAGAAACAGGAGGGAGAGGAGTCATAGAAAAACAAGAGGGAGAGGAGCCAAAGACAAACAGGAGAAGGGGACAAAACAAACAAAAGGCCTAGAAGACAGAAACATGAGAGAGGGTGCAAAAGAAATCAGAGGCAGGGACAAAAGCAAACAACGGCAAAGAGAAACATAAGAGCGGAGGCAAAGAGAAACGAGTGCCAGGCGACGTCCGCTGCGACCGCTGCGCGGCGGCCGAGATCCATCAGAGGAGCCCACGCGCACTGTTTACCCCGAGCGCTGGGAAAGCCGGCGCTGGCCCAACGACCTGCGGGGCGATGAACCGGACCTCGGCGCGAACGGCCACCCTCCACGCCATTTAACACTCCGCTAGCAAACGGGCCACGGACTGTGCGCGATCTTCCCTTCCTCATCCTTGTCCCTTCCTCTGCCACCGTCAGAGGTGACTCAACTGATGTCATTGCAGTGCTTCTGACAGAGAGGTTCTATGGTTCGATTCCCGACGTTGGCAGGATTTTCGATACTAGCTACTTAGCTAGGTCGAATTCAGTTGCTGTTTGCACGAGAATTCTACCTGCTTGCTGAGCTGATCGGTGGTTTCTCCTATCAATGTCGAAGCAGTACTCTTACATACGGGCCACGAAACGCGCGTGATCTTGCCTTCCCATCCCTTATCTTAGCCTCACTCGTTACTTACATACACACATGCAATACGCCACCACACATGCCGGGAGACCGCTCGGGAGGTGAGAGCTTGTCCGGGCTGGGGCGGTGCCCCACTGCTGGGAGATATTGTTTGAGGGAGAAACCCCGTCAAAAGTTGGTAAGTCGGCGCCGGATTTCACCATTCAGCGCGGGAAGATCACCTCACCAGAAAAAACATGCATTACACTGACGGGACAAAAGAGCTTAGTAGTTGAGGCGCCTGTTAGGTGTGTACATTTACATCCACACGTAAATGTACAATACTACCACCACACGTATCTGGAGCCCAGTCAGGAGCAGGAGTTGGTCCCGTCTGGGAGGCGCTGACCCACTGAGGAAGACACTTGGAAGGGGAAAACCTCCGCAAGCCAACATGTAAGTTGGCGTCAAAACTCACGTTCGAGCGGGGGAGAAACTCTGAGGCTTTCTACAGTATAAAATGCTCTACACATTTACAGGAATGACCACCATAGTAGTTGACACGCCCGAAAACCGAGAATATTCCCTCACTCGTACAGTTTGGATTAAAGGGCCACAACATACTCGAACATACCGTGAGTCTGGCTTGTGCTCATTGTAAATCTGTAACAAAATTTTTAACCATTAGGCGAACAATCAAGCAGGTAGCAGCGGTTACAGATTTACAAATATCGCGAGGAATGCTCAACAAGCGACGCTTGCTTAGTTTTCCGCCTTGGTGGCGTGGTGCAAGTGCTCCATTTGCACAGCATAGGAAATAAATATTTCTGCACAAACTGAAATGAACTATGAGTTGGATGACACTAGACCAATGCTACCACACTAGAAGGGTTACTGATAGAGTGGAGAGACGATAGAACCCTCAGGTTTTAAGTTTTGCGAGTTTCCATCGGCTATGGAAACAAAATTCCTGGAGTACTCTTGTGCGCCACGCAACCGCTGCTATATCTGATGCAGCGGCTTTAAGTAATCAACAGAAATATAGAAATTATTTTAAAAAATCGTTTACAGAGAATTGGATTTAAAGTTATTTTCTAATATCACTCCTAATTTGATTGTTGAGGGTGCAAAGTTATTTTATTAAACACAAACAACAACAGAAAATGCATTGGGATCTTGGTTGTCCTGTAGATGTCGCGTCCAATGCAGAGTTGCTAAAACTTCGGTCGTCATTTTGACGAACCTGACAGCATTAGTCCTGAAGTAGTTCGCATTATGGCGTCCGAAATGTCAACACTGCATAACACAAGGTCCCGGGGAGCCGAGACGGCGCGGACTCAATATGCGGAATCACACGTCTTCGAGAATCTCGTATTTGCAGGATGGGAAGCCAATATAGAAACATATGTTAATTCTCAGGAATGACAGTACATGATTAGCAAACTCTGCATGCTATTCTGGGATAGGTAGTTTATCACCATTTTCCGCGGTATTTTCGCACGAAAAACATCATAATTTCAGTGAGAATCGAATCCAAGACCTTTAGTTCTGCGTGGTGGTTGGCCGATTCAGGTAGAATTCATTGTATCATAATATGCCAAGGCACGCTGCGAGCCACCCCGCTCAGAGATGTCCCTAAATCGTCTAACACGCGCTGTGCTATCCCAGACATTAACTAGTCTCCTACTGACCCCACTCGCCAGAATGGAAGTCACGCACTCTGAGTGTTTACGAGGTGACACACGGAGAAAGCCCGCATTGTCCATACGCAGCGACGCAGTCTCCAACTCCTCCTCGGACCAGCTGCACCACTCAAGTGGAGTCTGCCACGAATGGGATTGACAGCCTACAAAAAAAGAGCAGCGCCGTGCGTAGGCTTGTCAACCGGAACTGCTTTCTCATGTTGCCTGGGAGCTGCAAGAGTGTGTTGGTCTTGTCGGAGCACATAAGCAATGTCATTGCGTATGTAATGGAGGGTATCAAGTGTCTTCCAAACTAACTTCTTGTGAGATTAATTGGATTACATTTGTCAGGTACCTTTATGTTAGGTACATTAAATTTGTCAGATGACTTTTCTTGTGTAGTTCGAAAGCTCAGGAAACTTTCTCAATATACGTTCAAAAAAACGTGTTCATTTGAAATTAGATTAATATTACCTTGACGATTTAAATCAGCGCATAAGTACCAAATGCTCTGAAGTGTGGCATTTTACCTACGTTCACTTTAAAAGTTAATGTATATAATACGCCAAAATCTCTGTACGATCGACTGATTAAAATTTTCGTGGGCTCTACGCAGAATAGAGAAACATACACATTCGGTCCAAAAATTGGAGATATAAATTTCGGTGGTATAACCCGTTTTAAGAGATTTTTTCATCAAGCAAGCGATATCCAGTGAGATGATTTGATCGCTTTCAAAAATCATTAAATATATGTTTGGTGTGCGAGGTAAGTGCCAAGCTAATTCTGGAGCGTACGCGAGCGAGGAGGCTTATTCGCCCTTTTCCTGAAAATGGGACACAGTGGTGGTTAACCTCTGCCTTCCACTGAGGAATGGATTATTTTATTTTATATATTGGAGTTTATGGGCCTTTCAACTGCTGATATAATCGAAGAGAGATGGCAGCGATAATATCAAGGTGAATGGTAATCGAGAAATGTTGCCGGCAATGGAGGGTACCATGGTGAATGGTAATGGAGAAATGCAGGTAAAATGGAGAAACCCAGAGAAAACCTGCCTTGCATTGTTCCACATGGTTTGAATGGGAATCGAAACCGGGCATCGGCGGTGGCACGCCTTGGCTCTATGTATTGCGTCAAGAGCCTCCTCCATATAATGGATAATAGATCATGCAGGGTAAATGATGACAAATGAATAGATGTGAATAAGACGATGTTCATTAGACAAATATTGATGAATGAGAATCCAACCATGGCCACAATCAAATGGTGACACCCGTGAATTACGGGAATCGAACCCACAACCTCCTTCTTTGCATACTGAGGCGTTCATCCAAAACCCTTGCGACACCAAGGTCGAGCTTAAAAATATCATTTCCGTATTTTTACAAACTTATTCATATTTGCGTCGTCCTTCTCGAGCTTCCTCAGACAGTTGGAATTCGTGGACTGCAGCCCAGCAAGCTCACACTTTATTCGAGACTGCATCCAGCAGCCTTGCGTTGGCGCTTCAAATGCGCCTCTTGGGTTGGCAGCGTTGCAATTTCGGAGGCAGAATAAATAAACTTCGTGGCGATACAGGGGAGAACGAGGGCACCGTGCAGCTGCATCCTATGCTTCAAAGACTTCCGCTCCCACTGCGTTTGGCGTCTTTTCGCCCGAATTCGCCTCTTGATGGGGATTACAGGCAAATATAAATAAACGATTCTTGGGATGCTTGTAGAAATGATAATGTGGGAGGCCGATTCAGGTCGGGGGGGGGGGTTAGAACTCCCGATTGAGGAGCGAGATGGCCATTTGATCGTCGAAAATATTGTTGTCGTGAACGGAAAAGACACGATCGCGAGTAGCGCTGCAGTTAAGATGTGCTGATTTGTCGGAGAGATTTTGTAAAGTTTCAAAGTTATTATTTTAAAGAATGTATCTATTTATTTACATACATTGAAGACAGTTGTTATTGTTTCGATTTTCTCCCATAATAATACAATTAATACTCCCTAATGCGAATCTGAAAAGAATTTAGAATAATGTAAATTTCAGTCATAGAGTTTTTCGAAATAAAAATATTAAATTCGAAGAGCAAGTGTTTTGCTGCTTCGTTTAAAAGGTAAATATTCCTTTTAAGCCGAAAAGACACTTATTTCATTAAAAAAGTGAATGACTTTTTTCAGAATAAAAAAGGTTAATTTAAAACATTACCAATTAATCTTGAACATTTACGTGTTCTTGGTATTTGACTTCTTTTCTGAACGCTGGGTCTCTGAACTACCAGTCATAATTTTAACCTTAACCAAATGGGCTCAAATGAACGTAAAGTGACTGTATTGCCAATGTCATAATTAAATATGAGGCTTTCGTTCAGAGCTGCGTAACTCATTGGGTCAATCTCATCCTTTCTCATCATTGTGAATAAAACCATAGACAAGTTGAGCCCGTAAAAACACCCGATTCGATATAACCTGAACATGTATGAAGACGCTATACGTCCGTAAGCTGTCAACACTCAACAAGTATCTGTCTGATATATCACATTTGTAAGACAAACGTCAGATATCCGAGACAATGGAAGGGTTCAAACCGGTTGTACTTCTGGCAGAGGCGTAGAGTCAGTACATGTTGACGTCGGTGACCATCTGGGTCAGCGAACTGCAACGCAGATTTAAATACAGAAGCAACGATGACTTTGTGCAGCTGCATCCGCTGCTTTAAAAGACCTCCACTTGGGCCGCACACCCAGCCAGCACAGCCTGTGAAAATGAACCCGGAATCGCGGACAATTTTACCTGCGCGCGCGGCGCCGACGCGATGGAAGTGGTGGTGGTGGTGGTGGTGGTGGTGGTGGCGGCGGCGGCGGCGGCGGCGGCGGCGGCGGCGGCGGCGGCGGCGGCGGCGGCGGCGGCGGCGGCGGCGGCGGCGGCGGCGGCGCGGGCGGGCGGCGGACGATGGTTTGAAGGCGCAAACGCGGACAAAATTCATTTTATTGTTTAGTGATACGATATTGCTTATTATTGCCTTCGATATGGAACGAATCAATGGATGCTCAATGTACCGATAATTTACCTGGATCGTGATACGCGTTACGAGGGAAATACGAAAACACTTGAATGATGCTACGTATTCTCTAACGGAAGGAATTATGAAAGGGAATTATGGGAGGGAAATAGGAACCCTGTCAATATCAAATACCAAATGAATGGGTAAAATTCAGGCCAAAAAATAATTCGAACCATAATTGTCCTCATTGCCTAGAGTTTAGAGCAATTGAGCGCAAACCGAGAGACCCGGGTACGATTCCCGGTCAGGGTAACACATAGTTTGAACCATTAAAAGAAAGGTGTGCACTTATTCAGATTTCCTGCTCACAACTCCTGCCAAGGAAGTAACTCCAAAATAACTGTTAATGTGAAATTATTGATCAGAATATTGGGAAACGATAGCGCATTAATCAAATGCTCTGGCGGCGTCAATTTTCCAAGAGGCTTTAAGTACCCGGAAATGAGCGTCGCGAATCTCTTACAATCCTCTCCCTCTTCAGGACGCACGGGCCCAGCGCCTGGCAACATTATGAAGCCCTGGACGTCTCGAATATGTCTTCCCAATTTCTAGGTCTTTCGGCCTACGGATCAGCGCGGGGCGCCTTTCATTTGCGAGTCTAGCTCTTAGGTTAGTCGAGTGAATAGTTACACTACTAATCACTCCGCAGTTGGCAGAGTCCCCTAGGTACGACGAGCGGGGGAAAATAACCGCCATCTTCCGAGGAAAAACATACGCTATATTTACGAGACTAATAATTTAAGCTATTGACGCACCCGGAATCACCAACCAACCAACCAACCGATTAGAGCAGCCGGTTTGTTCAATTTGCGCCCAATCAGTGATCAATTTTGAATCAGCCACTTAATGATCTCTCAAATCCGCCGCAATGGGAACCAGACCCTAAACTCTCCGGCCTAGGAAGCAATAGTAGCGAATATCACGTATGTATGTGTTATGTCGGTTGCATCTGTCGGCGCTGAGAGAGGCTAGACGTGCCTCCTCCGGTCTGACACTGTTTCTTGGAAATGCAGCCACCGTTGAAACGCCTCTTCTCTCCAAGCATCGCGACGATATGGCTCACGAGCCCATATTGGTCAGCTCCTGAGCCTCAGACCTACATTAGAAGAATGGAGCCAGGCTAGACCTAGCTGATGCTGCGACCAGAGTAAGCCCTCACGTCGCACACTTGCTTTTATTCCGCTCATGCAAACTTACAGAGAAAATGGAAGCTGTTATAGATAGGTTTTGAGGTTCAAGCGCAATACACGGTAAGTTGGCAATGCTCGCCAGCCAGACCACACTACACATACCCCTCTCGCGGAATTAAAGACCACAGCCGGATGGAATGCATACGTACTTGGGCGCAAATACCGCAAGTTTTTTCGCCACCCGAACCAGCAAGAAGCGAATATCATTTTACATTTTATTGGCCCGTCATTATTGCCTTCAATATGGAGCTCGATATACGCTGCATAATTAACCTGAATCGAGGTTACAAAGGAAATGCGAAACAGTTAAATGTGCAATTCACTAATGGAGGGAATTATGAAAAGAAATTATGGGAAGGAAGTATGAAACGACAAACGAATGTTAAAATATTACAAACTGAGTTAGTTTACAATCTAATTAATTAGTAAATCAGTAACTCTGAATCATTAAAATTAGATTAAAAATAAAATTTTGTAAGTATCACGAGCGTTAACTGGTTCTCTTGGTCTCGAGCGAGGCCATTGGGCCCCACTCGATTATTATTATTATTATTATTATTATTATTATTATTATTATTATTATTATTATTATTATTATTATTATTATTATTATTATTATTATATGAACAAGGCATTTTGGCCTCGTTGTTTCCCAACCTGGGGCATAGTGCGTTGGTGACGCGGGGCGGCGCAAGGTGAAAGAAAGGTGAAAGAAGGCGGCGAGCGCAGTGGGCGCCTGGCAAAGCGCGGGGGGGGGGGACAGACCGGGCAGCTGGGGGTTGTTTACGCCAAGGGGACCCCCACGAGACACCCGTCACACCGTCTGGGATGAATGGCCGCTCCGGCCCCACTCAGCGTGCGGCTCGAGGTACACCGGCTAATTGATTTCACCGGGAGTTGATTAAGCTTCAATGCAGCATCTCCACACATTTTATTTCTTCTTTTTCTTCTTTTTCCTTCTCCTTCTTCTTTTTGGCTATCCTTCTTCTTTTTGGCTATCCTTCTTCTTCTTGTTGGCTATCCTGCTTCTTCTTTTTGGCTATCCTTCTTCTTGTTGGCTATCCTTCTTCTTCTTCTTCTTGGCTATCCTTCTTCTTCTTCTTCTTCTTGGCTATCCTTCTTCTTCTTCTTCTTCTTCTTCTTCTTCTTGGCTATCCTTCTTCTTCTTCTTCTTCTTCTTCTTCTTGGCTATCCTTCTTCTTCTTCTTGGCTATCCTTCTTCTTGATTATCCTTCTTCTTCTTGATTATCCTTCTTCTTCTTGATTATTCTCCTTCTTGTCCATCTTACTTTTCCTTCTTCCACTTCTTGCTTTTCCGTCTTCCACTTCTTGCTTTTCCTTCTACCACTTCTTGCTTTTCCCTCTTTCTCTTTTCTTCCTTTTTTTGTTTTTGTTTTTCATTATCATATTACCATCTTCCCCGAGCACTTTACTTACGCGCAGTATCGACTCAGAAGTTTCTAGATCACGAAGTGTGAACCATTAGGATACTAAGATTATTCTATCGCCGGTCGCTCAGCACGACAGAGGAATTAGAGAAGGAACGACAGCTCCAGAATCTATTTGGGTTTCATGGGAGGAAGTCACGGAAACGGAAGTGGTCGATATTTGGTCGTTGGCTACAATCCGTCACCATCGGAAGTCGATCCTAAGACTTACCGGGGTGCGAAACTGCAGTTGCGGACTCAAAACGACATACTTTTCCCACTCGGTTTCAAAACTTTACAGAAATCTAGAAATGAAATTTCCTTTATTAAGTAAAGAAATACGGTTGAGACAATAATGTTGGAAGTTTTTTCGAATCGTAAAATTAATGACAACTGATATCTTACGATTAACACTATGACAAATCATTCCTAATAAAATTGGAGCACTAATAACTTAAGACCGGATTTTCGTACACTAAAACTCTCTACAACGTGTACTAAAAACACAGAATCGTGTCAAAACCTGGAAAAAAAGATGAAAACTTTGCAAAACGGTGTTATGTAGCCTAAAAACTCCAGTTAATTCTCTTATCAACTTATTTTATAGTTTGGATATGATATTTAAGGTGAATAAAATATGATTATATTGTTATTATAACTGTACAAATTGTTTAAACAAAGCGTATTTGACATTTTAAATGTTCTTTGCACAACAAATTAAAATAGTATAAAAATACAAAAAGTAAATACAAAAATGAAAAAATACAAATTTACCTTCAGAAAGAAAAGAGTTGCAGAAGAAATGTTCTAAAATGTTTTCATTTCAATTTAAATTATTTTTCTTTTATTAAAATTAACAATTATTTCCATTTACAAATTATTTTCTAAAAAATTATTTTACCCTTTGTCACCTAATACATGTTTTCAGTCAGAATGAAGTTCTTTCTATATTTATACTTGTCTGTGTGCTTAGCCTCACTCTGATGTACGTGTGCTGTACGCGCAGCTAAAAGCGGTCACAAACTGCATTCATCGTCTTTCGTACCTCACAGGGCAACATCTGTTCTGAGACATTGGACGAATTTGAAATGCAATGCGCTTGCCACTAAGCTTCTCGCCCGGACGTAAGGTCAAATGTGATTCGCGCACGCAACGTATTGGCATAGACTACATCTTTACTCTATGGTATTGGTAAGTTCAGCGAAGACTGACAAAACAGATATGTGATACGATTGGAAAGATAGACCCAGAAAATTGCGTTGGCTGAGCGCGGATCTAGTTCGTGGTAACACGTCATATCCTTGCTGCAATAACTCAGAAATTTTAATTAGACAATCGACACCATGAAAAGTTTAGACGCACAGTTTATAGGGCAACAAAATGAAGAATTGATACATATTAAACGGCATTCGGGTTTCATAGACAATCCGAATGCACTGCTGGGTGATGATACGAGTATAAAAACTTTTTTCCTACATGAAACCTTTAAAAAAGATAAATTAAAATAAAAAGATAATATTAAAATTATATATAATGCAATAAACCTATGAATCTTGCAGATTCGTTCAGTAAAATTCCCAAATGCACACTTCAGGTAGCATTGCCTAAAACGGCCAATAATGTCCAATAACCCCAAAACATGAAATTTTGTGGAAAATAACACAAGTATTAAAATGATGTCCGTTTCACGATTCAAATTTCTGTCAAGGTTTCATCCAATTTCAAGTGAGCAATGAAAAGATGCAGTAACACGGGAATCCGGTCTGTACTAATAACTATCATATTCTTATATTAAAGAACAAAGCAGATTGTCTTTTTTCGCCTTCCATTGACACTTGGCCCACTCTTACGTCTCCGTCTGTTTTTGGGCCCCTCCACAATTATATCAGCTGGATGTGTGGGTTCGCTTCCGAGAAGGAGAGGACGTCGTGCGTCACGGTGCAGAGAGGGGCAGCGGAGGTGTTTGTGCCAACGGGCGCGCGGCGGTCACCGCTGCCAAGCCAGGGTCTCCGCACCGCATCACAACTTCCCAGGACCACAGCGGCAGGCCTACTGAAGGGGCAGTGGGGTTTATACCCACAATCCACTCAGGCAGCACTACTGAGGAAGCGTCACTCGAACAGCGCCACTCGAGCGGGGTCCCTCGAGCAGTCACTCGAGCAGAGTCACTCGAGAAAATGACAAGAACACAAGAGAGAGAGAGAGAGAATCGATATATAAACAGAAACATGAATATAAGGGTTAAGAAAGGGAAACGAAATGGTTAAGAAATGTTAAGGGAAAATATCAACAAAAAAAGAAGAAGAAAAAGTATACATACCATGTCAGAAAATGAGAGATATGGAATAGGAGAATATTGAAAATAATAGAAATAAAATGGTATTGTTTACATAAATGGATTCGTTTTGTCTTTATTTGGTTTGATTTATTTATCGTCAAGAAACTGTAATATCTATAACTGACGGGTGGAAGTGAAGTATAATTTGCGCACGTTTACTTAAACTTCAGGATCTCTACCTCACTCGTTTGTTATATATATGGTGGAATGTTGAATAAACTTCGTCTTTGACCTAACATATGATTTGCAAGTTATTTCGTGTTGTCTGACCGGGAGCGGTGGCTCAGTGCAACAACTGATGTCACTGCAGTGCATTTGACCGGGAGGTCCTAGGTTCGAGTACCGACGACGACAGGATTTTCGACACTAGCTTTTCAGCTAGGTCGAATTCAGTCGCTGACTGGAGGAGAATTCTATCGGCCGGCTGCACTGATCGGTAGTTTTTCATGGTTTCTTCAATAAATATCAGGCGAATACCCTCAACTAATGGGCCACGGTTCGCGAGCGATCTCTCTTTCACCATCCTCGTCTCCTCCTTACCCATACAATTACATGCATATACGAGTATATTACTACACATATTGGACGACCAGTTTGGAGCTTAGATTTAGAGCTTGTTCCTGCAGGGGCGATGCCTCGCTGGGGGCTATGCCTGGAGGGGCGAGGAACCCGCACCGACGTATAGGTCAGCGACGGATATCAAATTCCAGCAGCGAGGTGCATCGTCACCTCCCACTCTCTTGATCTACACTTACAGAACTAATGACCCAAGTAATTGCCACACCCGGAACCAACAAACATTTACTCATTTGGGCGAACTGTACGAAATAAAGAGACTATCCTCTCTCAGTGACGGAACTCCGTTCAAATGAAGCGAACTCGCCGAGAGGGTGGTCCCTCCTTTGGGCTACAGCGCCCAGGGTCAGCAAACCGAAAGCGGCGCGCGGCGCGGCGCGGCGGCGGGAAAACGAGCGCGTAGGCGCGGCCGGCGGGAAGCGCGGGCGAAGAGACGCGGCGCGGCATGGCACGGGCGGGAACACCCACGGAAGAAGGTCGGCAGCGTCACGTCGCACGCGCGGGGCACGGCAGGGAGGCACGAGCCCGCACCCGCCGACACTGTGGGTCGGAAACGGAGAAAACGTGGAATAAGAGAGAACACTATAAAAAGGGATCGCTTTGGCAGATACTGCTGGCAATGTAAATGCAGGATATGTCCATGCACTCATTTTGGCATTGCGTTCATTTATAGTTATATCTAGGGGGCGGATTTTGATGACCTAAAACATCGCCAAAAATGTTCAATAAAATGCTCTAAAAATGTTTTATAAATGTCCTAAAAGCAAAGAAAAATGACGTAAAAATTGTTATCAAAACCAGATGAACAACTTAAGTTGTTCGATATGTTCCTGATGCAATCGAGGCTTCTTCTATTCGTTCAAGAGAATTCAGCTTTCAAACTTTTGGTTTGGATTGTTCTTTACCAGAAAACTCTGTCTTTAGTTATCCTGAAATCGGCTGAACCGCCAATGACGTCACAGGAACCTTATATTACTTACAGTGGCTGACATTACAGCGTCTGAGCGAAGAAATCGAATAGGCTACCAGGTATAGGTACTCAGGAATTCTGTGGAGAACATTTGTTACATCTCGTAAATATTATTTGAAGGAAGTACCATTAAAATGACATTAAAATTGATGAAATCAGCGAAAAATGCATTACAAATTACGGAAAAGTTTTAAAAGATGAGTTATTAGCCGAAATCGATAAAAAATGAAAAAAAAATAGTATAAAAATGGGTCATTTCCTTTTATCACATCATAAAATGAATTTCTATACTAAACAGCATTGTTCTAAAGTGAAAAGAAACAAAATGACATTTCATTAAAATTCGCCCCAAATTATATCATTTGTAAATGGCTTCATAACTATTTGATTATCATCGCCCTGTATGACGTCCATTTGTTTCCCGACCTATTGAAATGGGCCCTTCTTATGTATGTATGAGTAACTCCTCTACGGGGGAAGCCAAGTACCTTGACACTAGTTTAGCGTGGTGCCTCCAGCGGGTATTTTCAGGTTTAAAATTATTGTTTGCGGTGTGAACGGGTTTAATAAAAATAACTTGTAGTCTAAACATCATTTAGTTGCTTCCCCTTTTCCATCCTCGGGCACAGAAAGCTGCACACAAAAGAATCAATTAAATTACTTTAAAAAAAGAATGCATTGCAAAACTAGGTTTAATTATCGTTAATGTGAAAATGAATTTACAATGCCGGAAAAGAAGTTCTATAGTAATGCAGAGCTTTCTCCAGGTAGATACCTTCAAACATGTTTTATTCATACTTCTTTCAGAATATTCTGGAAGAATCTGGATAGCTATTGAGTCAATCAATTCGTGTCGACAGCGTCCATCCCTCGAACGCTGTGCAAGTTCCGATCAAGACCTTTATGTAGTAAGAAGTATGAACACACACTAAAACCTGTATCTTCTGTTGTGCAGAGCAAAAAATTATAATTATAAATTCCAAACTGATCGTGCGATAGCAGCAGACAAAAAGTATATTGCTATCCGGAATTTAAAAAAAATCGTTTGTACTTGTAGATATGACTGTTACATGCGATCAAAACAAAGTAACTAAAGAGGCAGAGGAAAGTGACAAATACCAATTCCACAGTTTGAAAATTGAGATCTGCTGGATGTCTCACTTATAGTTATCCGAACTTGGGATTTGTTCCGCAAAATCTATGTAAGAACTTGTTCCCCCTGCCAGTTCATTCCCAAGTCAGGAAACTGAAACATATAGGATTAATAAGAACAATCCGCATTTTACTCAACGTATTGTAGAGGAACCCACTCACTGCATTTAAGGGATAATAATAATAATAATAATAATAATAATAATAATAATAATAATAATAATGAAAAAAACAATGTGAATTAACAGAGTTGATGTTACATTGTAATCATTCAGACCAGCCTTTTGTTATAAAGAAGAGAATAACGTAGTGTCCATAGAGCTCCATTCATGAGCACCGGGACTTAGATCCCCATCCCTTCATATAGGTTTGGATGATTTTTTAAAATTTGTAGATAATGATAACTTTCAAACCGTGTAATATCTTTAGAAACTGCTCCCTTCGTTTTGTGTCGCCGAGGACCACTGCGAGCCCCGCCCGCCCACACACCTGCACGCGCCCGCCCCCGCGCCGCGTGAGTCAGCCGCCCATCTGGGCGGCGCCCGGGGGCGCTGCCAGGAGCGTCGCACACCGCCCGCGATCGGCCGCCCCTCCCCCGCCCCGCACGGGCCACATGTCGCCCTACAATTCTCAGGGACACTGCCTTGTTCGGTGTCTGGCGAACACCTTTGCGCCGAACCGATCCCCAGCATGAACCACCATAATGTTGGTCCCGCAACGAAAATTATACAACACCCACACAGGCAGCAAGTACGTTTGTCTGACCGCACATATCTTGGACAGTCCAGGTAAGATTCCAAAGAAGAATCTGCGTGGATAGCCACAAGCCGGCCTGGATAGCCAAGATCAGTAAGGCTGAGGAGCCATAACTGCCTCGGCTTGAAGGGTCGCGGGTTCAAATCCCGCCTCGGGAATGGATGTTTGTGTGTGTTTGTGTTGTCCTTACGTGTTCTCCCTAGAGTTCCTCCCTCAGTTAAAAAAAATTACAGTGGTCGCTATATGACTGTAAAAAATGTTGTTAGTTGGTCGCTATATGGCTGTTGAAAAGCGATTTTTAAAAAATTTAAAAACTTCTGACGAGCTGTGCAATAAACATCCTTTCCTTTCTGAAGATCCGTTCATCAATACGAATCACCGCTCTACCGGATGGAAGTATTCTTGCTTCTGTCCTTTCATATTCAGGACTCCTTCCGCTGCTTTAACTTCAGTACAATAGCATGCTTACGATCACAATCTCCTGGAGTGGCTCGTAAGCCCACGACGGTAATAGTAGAACCTACATTGTCCGAATCAGCGGAGAGCGTAAGCTCATCGATTCTTGGACCGCGTGTGTAGTACGAAGTTCAGGTTGCACCTACATAGCGCAAACAGGAATGGTCCGTAGTCTCTTTGGGTTGTGCACTACAGGTAACACTCTAGTTACTGGGTCAGGACAATTAACAGGACAAGGAATCGGCTTCAAAGACGATACTCGCATATGGTGTTCTGGGAATGAACACCATGCCACAAAACAACCGAAATATTATTACCTTACGTAGGATTGCAACTCATTGCATTGGTGAACACAGTGCCCGAAGACTGCGTCACCTGCTAGCTTAATCACCGCACTACTGTTCCGCAACGAAAATGATATTGATGAAATATCGATATCAACATCGATTGTCTCTGAAACGACATATCGAAATGTGGTTCCTAATTTTACATCTTTTATAAAATCAGTCTCTAATATTTTTCGCGCTACTGCAGTCCATCTCGCCCACCTACTCTTCGCCATCCCTGCTCTGCTGCAACGCAGAAACTTCGGTAAAAAATATGTTTCCACCAGAATGAAGAGAAGGTCAGGAGCAAAGTGTGACGGCAGTGTCCTAGCGACGCAGCTGGCCCGAACCAGGGGAGTTCGCAAGCTCATCGATTCTTAGATCTTGGATTTTTAATTGGCATTTTAAAACGCTGGCAAGCAGCGTTTGGGTACATTCCGCAACTCCCTAGCATTGCATAAACCATATCAACTCTCTATTGACTGATTGTTAGCAATTCCGGGCGCGTCAACTACTATGGTCATTAATAGCGTAAGTGTAGTGCGTTTTTTGCTCAGGAAGTGGCGATGGCTGGATGGCCAGATCCGGCGACCATCTACCGTCGACTAACGGGGTTTCCCTCAACCAGGTATCTCCCACTAGCGGGGCACTGCCCCAGCCAGGACAAGTTCTAATCCACGATCGGTCTCCCGGCATGTGTGGCAGTGTACAGCATAATAGTATAAGTGTTTATGTTAGGGGTGAGGATAGAACAAGGAGGAGGAAGGAAAAGTCGCGTTCCATTCGTGGCCCGTTTGTTAGGGCCTGGCGTTAATCGATGGAACCACGGAAAACTACCGATCAGAACAACCGGCTGCTAGAATTCTCCTCCAGACAGCGACTGAATTCGACCTAGCTCAAAAGCCAGTGTCGAAAATCCTCCCGCTAACGGGACTCGAACCAGGGACCTGCCGGTCAGAGGCGCTGCAATGCCATCAGTTGATGCACTGAGCCACCGCTCCCGGCCGTACCAACTCATGATTTTTGCACACTTTGTAATGCTTTGCGCTTTTTCAGGGCGCTTTACTAGACTCCGTGTTTACAAAACTCCCGTGACCGCAAAATAACGTGCTCCTGAAATAAAAGGTTTCCGCGGACGGCGGCATGGTAATGTGAGAGATGGTTGTGCAACAGACGTTAGTTCCTAGAATACCTCGTTCTCAATTAGTCACAAAAAAGGATGGTGAACCTACGCACGGCATGCACTTCACACCGTTAATTCCGCAGATTCGTGGCATACTTCTACTGAAGAAGACGAAAAGATTATTAAACGCAGTGTCAGCCAAAAATGTGTTTTCCAATCCAGCCGGAGTGAACTTTATCAGTATAGATTTAGCTCGGCATGCTCTCACGGGGTGGAGTTACACACTTTCCTAACCTGAAATATGAGATAAAGACTGGTATGTAGCACCACATAACCGTGACATCTCATAAAATCCTACACGAAATAGTGCCGCTCGTGAGGCATTTAGTACTATGTTGAAACTGGCTACAGTAAGAGAGAGACCACTATACTATGTAACAAAAGGAAAAAAAATTGCCATATACTATTAATAGTCGATTCGATGTTAATCAGTTTGGGTACGACGTCTGGAAAATTGGACGGTATTGGGCGAGTGTTGGTGATTAATTATGCCGACCAGAACGTTCTCTATTATCCCTTCACTATTACACCATTTTATCTGTTTTTTCGCGTTAATAACTATTCGTACAGCATTCTTGAAACCCGAATCTCCTCCATTAAACAAGAACATCCCTTGCCCATACCCCTTTCTGATCGCAATTTTCAAAATTTAAAACACATTGCAGTCTCTGGTTTTTGTTCAACAGCCAATCATAATATTCTGTTTCGTGATCTTGTCTCCTATGTCCTATACCCGTGTCGAGTAGGCAAAGTGACGGAATTCCAACATTTATTATAATCGATCCTCTCCATCTAAACTTTACGAAGGAGACGCACGAGTGTGGACGGGCACGCACGGGAACGCTGGTGACTCATCGATTGCGAGCAAACGCTGGAAGACGAAGATAACGCTGCCAGCACGAGGAACCTTCCACACAAAAAGCTGCCTAAAACATGAAACGTTTCGTGCGTTAAATTTTAACTCTCGAAACTTTAAAATAAGTCTATAACTTTTAAATGATAATATTTTTTTACTCTCTAAATTAATAGTTATTAGTGGTCAGTCAGTGTTATTTTATAAATATCTTTTGAAACACTGAAGTATTTACTTAATCGCTGCATATCTAGTATACTGAATATTATGTTATTGAATTAAATATTTAATATTGAATTAAATATTTATGTTAACTGGGTATTGTAATTTTTTCGGATTGTAAATTGATTAAATTGTATTTTGTTACGGTAAATTAAAAGTTATTGCCGTTTTCTCCAAATGCAGTAACGATGCATTTGAGGAAAGTGAATGCAAATAACGATAACAGATAATTATATCGTAGAGGAAAAATTCTAACATTTTTCTACAAATTACTGAATTTTAAACTGTATCTTCATGTACGTTTCAACGTAGTTCAAAATTTTCTTATTGTGCTAATCATCTTTGTTTTACTTTAAATATGTGTTCGTACCAAGTTAATGTCGCAGAATACGACAGACACGACATTTAGTTCGTCAAAACTCTTTGAGAAGTAATTAAGCCAGCCTGCTATCACGTAGAGAATTCCTTACTTAAGTTGCATGTATCTGCAGGTCAACATTTGTATTTTTCGTAAATAAGCAAACTCTCAAGGCATGGCTGAAGATGATGATACCACTAAATATGTAATAAAATCTTGAAAAAGAGATAACTCTTTCATGTGACAATAGCATCGCTACCAAATAACTGTTTATGAAACGGCGCCAGTTTTGTTCTATTCATGACAATGATGGGTCACAGAACAAAGTGTTTATAAACTTCATAAAATCCAATACTTCATGATCTGCGATAAGGACCGGACGTGTTCAAAGTACCGACTGTGTGTGAAAGAGAGTACATCACACTACCGACAGAAGTTAAAGACGTTACGATTCCGATGAGAATATTTTCACGGTTTGAATACATTCAAGTCGCAAATTAAGGTTTCCTTAATTTTCAAATTAAAACTGAGACTTTGAATTAACCAAGCATTTTTCAATTCTCAGAGTATTTCTCGAGAAATAATGAACATTGTTTCGAATTGAGATTTGAATTAACAAGGTTCTATTATAATGTGCAGGCTTATCCTAGACGAGCTGTGGCGTCACCGGGAAGATTTCTAAGCAGCTGGGGCCAACGAGGAACTCGGTATCTCCCGAAAGGTCGGGGTCCAGGTCAGAGGGGACCACTCCCGCTATTGTAAGAGGGCATTCGTGTTCCAACGGGACTGGGGCAAACTGCTTCATGAGAGGATTTCCGAAGAAGGCGAAGAAAACCGTAGGGTGTCAAGGAAGGTCCCTCGAAGAATCCAGATATATACTTCTTAAAGTTTCCATTATTTTTCATTCGCCGACCAGGATGAACGGAGTTGCTTGAGTATGTTAC
Source organism: Teleogryllus occipitalis (assembly GCA_011170035.1). Classification (NCBI taxonomy): domain Eukaryota; kingdom Metazoa; phylum Arthropoda; class Insecta; order Orthoptera; family Gryllidae; genus Teleogryllus; species Teleogryllus occipitalis. Next base: position 338,038 of record BLKR01000346.1, read on the forward strand.
ACGCTCCTTGTAACGAGTACGTCAAAAGCTCTGAAAATGTGCAGGTTCAAATTCATCCCTGAGCGTGGATGTTGGTCTCCTGAATTCCGCGCGTGTATTGTGTCGCAGAAAACATCGCCCTGAACCCAGTTTTGAAGAGTCCACTGCTGGTTTTAACTCGACAATTGTTCGATATACAGTCTACTCCGATTATAGCGAATTTCTTAGGTCTAACATGTTTGGTTCGCTATATCCAAGGATATCAAAATTAAAAAGAATTTCTTTATAACGATTTATTTTATTAATACAGAGAACAGCAAAATACATTAACATCACTAACTGAAAATTTAAATTTTTTTATTTCTTCTTTAAAAAATCAATTTTTTTCAAATGTTTGCTGACTGGTATTAGCTCATCAGTAAGATCCCCATTCCGGGTCAGCTACCTTCATCTCAGGGGTGACGTCTTCGAGTAAGACATTTGGCCGACTATTTTTTTCAAGCTGCCTAGTGTTGAAATGTGTGGCACAGAGGCGATATTATTCTTTTCGGGTGGAATAACTTTCCAGGATGTTGTATTTCCTACGTTCACTAAAACCGAGGTTCAGGTTTCCTATAACCGAAACTTCTTATGCTTATTTGTAATGTAAGTTAAACGGGACGAGTATCGTAAGTTCACTATACTCGAGTTCACTACAACCGCAGTCGACTGTAAACTTAAGGAAAGAGAGAAACGGAATGCGTCTACAAAAATAAAGTAAATATTTATTTATAAATTTAAGACAGGGGCGGATAAACCCTTGCGGGGTTCTCGGATCGGTCTTCGTGTGAGGGCCCGTGTAATAACACGATCCGCACTCTGATCCCTGATGAGACAGATCCCGAACGATAGCGCACATAAGAAAGAACATTTCTATCAGTAAGACTGCCAGCAGCAAGGCTTACAGGCTACACTGTCGACTCGCCTCATTCTCGAGCGCGTTGTCAATGAAAAAGCGCCTGAGTGTGGGCCTTAAGTGTTGGCTTAAGGGCCTCAGTGTCGTGTAGTTTTTCTCGCTTCGAAAACGAGAGAGAATATACGGCATACGATCATCTTTCCCACTACTTTTTATCCCTTTCTTTATGTTATTCTCTTTCGATTCGTATTGGGGACTTCGCATTTTTATGGAATTTGCAGACATCACACTGATTCCGGTGGTCCCAGAACGGGTGCTCTTGTTCACTTCGTGGCCTGAATTAATTTAAAAGAAAAATTTCTTACATACTAATGATTTTCATTGGACATTGATTTGTTAACTGAATCTCGGAGATAATTATGGTATTTGATTTCACGTCAAGAAAGTTGACTTTCTACCATCTACGTATTCAGAACCACAGTTTACCTACGCCTTAAAGAAACTGTTCAGTTGTGCAATGAAAGGTAAATTTGTCACTGAATTATACATGTTTACTATTAACCAACGTCATTTTGGAAATTGAGTTTTGCCACAATTTCTAACAAATAAACAGATGTTTTCTATTTTTCTACAGAATAGTTTCAATTCGCAACAAGAGACGAAGTGTATCTTAACTTCAGACTTTGCGCCCCTTTTCAATCCAAGCAGAAAAGGTCAAACCAAGAAGAAAGACTGCAGATTGGTTTTTCATGGACCGCAGAAAGAAGAAGAAACTCCACTTTTCAGTAGAACCTCAGACCGCAACTAATAGGGGCAAACATTAATGCTCAGCTCAACCAAAAGGCCTAGAATTTTATTGAACCTCAGAACACTTCCGTAATGCGATTGCGTGATGCAGTATTAATGAAAATATTCATATTAAATGAGAAAATAATCATGTATACCTTACAATTACAGATATATTTACTCTTACTGATGTTAATTTGAGTGTGCTAAAATGAAAGGCGCAATATGTTCTAATTTTTTCGGAGCTATTTTGGCAATCAACTATGTAAATAATATATATGAGGAAATAAGGTTTTCCTACAATGCATTGACAAAGGTAGTTGTTTAATTTTCCTAAACGCTGAAACACTCCCATTGATTCGAATGGAATCTGAATAGAAAAGCAAGACGTGCCATACACTTATAGTTTTACCTTCTTGAAACACTTAGGTTCCAACATATATGCCAGCAATACATATAGGATGATATATTTCCAAATATTGTGTCCAATATACACAATATTAATAAAGTTTCTGTCTCATTTCCCAGTCTGACACTGATATACAGTTTCTTGTAATTCATCACGTACCGAGGACACTAAACATACCTAAACACATGGACTTAAAAAGATCTCCCATTTAGAGACAATCTGGACATACGTCATCGAGGAGTTTGTGATTAAGATTATAGTACATACGAAGCCACATGTGTTGCCTACATCCCCATTCTTCGGGTGGTCCATTCCTTTCAGTGATCCCCTCATTCAATCCGAAAGCGAGTGGGGGATCTGGGGGATCGTCTGCCTCCCCTGCTATGATTCACTACACCGGCCGCTTCATCACTCTTCATTAGCACGCAACCTCTGCTTCCCCCTATTTTCCTCTCCTAACCAGCTGCACGAGACCAGCATGTGGTGAATGCCCAATCATCTCATTTCGACACTGTCATGGCAGGGACTTAAGGTGCGGCCATTCTTTCAAATAGTAATTGGCCATTAGTTCGATGATATAAGGAAACAAATGCAATATCTCTTAATGGGAATACTACTTGTATTAGAAATAGGTTCATTTATGTAAGTACATTATAAGCTTCAAATATATCACATATTACTGCAAGAAAGAACTCGTCGAGGGGACGATCACTCAATTGCATCAAAGAGCATACAAGCCATGAGTTAAGACTCGATCAATGGTATATTGCTCGCATTGAATTTCATGTTTTGAAATATAATACGTTTAATTTTACTATGAAGAATTCGAACAATATATACCTTTCAGCATTCGTTTTCAAAAGATTTGGGATTCGCATCACCTCTTAAATGAATTGCGTACGATACACAAACTGCAGTCTTTAGCAAATATATGTTCGTGAATATCTTTAGATGAGTTAATCATCTTCAGATATGACGCAAGAAAGTCGTGGGTCATACTCGTGTCTGAGAAGAGGCAGATCTGATGGTAACTAGACCATCGTGCACTGATCTTCGATTAATTAAAATCGTCTATGAAGAGATCAATGAGATTATTTTATTCTTTCTCAATTCTTTTGAACGGCCAAATATCACTTGTGAGGATTACATGCACTAAGTAGCTAGGGGGTTGCACCACTATTTGGCAATTGAGGAATGGGAAAACAGGACACAATGGTCGTACCTCCAAAGCCAATCTATTATCGCCGTCGTCGGTTGTTCCCGGTAAGGTGACTGTGTTCAGTTGATGATTATAATAGCGATTGTGTTCAGATGATGATGGTGGTGATGATGATGATGATGGTAGTGGTAGTGGTGCTGGTGGTGGTGGTGGTAGTGGTAGAGTGGTGGGTGGTGGTGGTAGTGGTAGAGTGGTGGTGGTGGTGGTGGTGGCAGTGGTAGGTGGTGGTAGTGGTGGTGGTGGTGGTAGAGAGGGTGGTGGTGGTGGTGGTGGTAGTGGTAGAGTGGGTGGTGGTGGTGGTGGTAGTGGTGAGTGGGTGGTGGTGGTGGTGGTGGTAGTGGTAGAGTGGTGGTGGTGGTGGTGGTAGTGGTAGAGTGGTGGTGGTGGTGGTGGTGGTGGTGGTGGTGGTGGTGGTGGTGGTGGTGGTGGTGGTGGTGGTGGTGGTGGTGGTGGTGGTAGTGGTAGTGGTAGTGATAATGTGAATAATGAGCATAAAAATATAAAATATGGCAAAGGCCACGAAGAAAGAGGGCCGAGAAAACCTGCCGCAGACCAGCTTAGTCGATCAGAAATTCCACTTCGACCGGATGGGGATTGAATCCCAACTCCAGCGGGCGAAGTAGAAGAGTCTCATTGTTTCATCACACGGCACCCGTGACTTGCGTTTAACCGACTCACTTCCCTGACATCTCTCCCTCATCTGCAAGACTCGTCGCAGTTACTCGACTACGGTAGTGGTAGCGTAACCTGCACCCAATTACGAGCACATGTCCCCAGCCGCGCGGCGTTCCGACGCCGGCGTAGCGGTCCCGCACAGCGCACGGACGCACTTCGCGCGACGACCGGGTGCAGAGCGTCGCGACGGCGCACCGACGCGGTGGTGGCGCCGGCGGCGGAGGCGCAGGCGGCGTCGCGACGCGCGACCGGGGGATATGGGGCGCGCCGGTTCCGCGCCGGCGCCGCGACGCCCGCGACAAAACTGCGACGCCGACGCCCGCCCGCTAACGAGGAGCGGTGAGGCGCGGGGTTGCGTTTCACAGGGACGCTCGCGCCAGGTACGGGATTTTCTTTCTTACTTTAGTTCAGGGAGGAAAAGTATTGGAATCGCTTCAGTCGGGGCAATGATTCCATCTCGAATTGTCATTCGTACGAGTAAAGTTCGTGTTTCGGTGTTAAGATTCTATTGAGCAGTCACTTTGCAGAAACGTCGGGAATAAGGTCCACCAGTGCTGTTTGTCTGAATGTATGTATATATGTATGTCCGGATGTATGTGGCTTGCATAACTCTGATAGGTTAGAAGCTTTTGAGCTGAAACACAGTAGAAAATACGTCAGGAGTAAAGATCCAGTTGTGCAGTTTGGGAGTTCATTAAGATATTTTAATTTTTGTGTGCTGGGGAGGGGGATGACATGAAATCCTTGTTTTTTTGTTTGTTTTTTGTTTTTTGTTTTTTTGTTTTTTTTCATTTTTTGAGGGAAATAACTACATTTTCCATTTTTATTTTATTTTATTTTTTTTGCTACAAAAGAAGAAAGTACCGTTTTAAAATGGTATTGTTACAATTTTCATTAAAAGCTATGACATTTTGAAAACTGCAAAATTCAAAATTTTTTTTTGAACCTGTCTTACAGTTTCCTTATTAAAGTTAAAGATTTCTTTCTCAAATCAAATTATGCCTCAAATTTAGATTTTTAAGTGATATCACGAACGTTTTAAAAGATATTTAGTAGTTGTTAAGTGACACCTAGAGACACTAAGAGCACGCAAAGTTGCATTAAACCAGGCATTTCCACTTTTTTTATGGCGAATAACGACTCCCCTTACTTTCAATCCATCAAATCGAGGAATTATCGACATATAATGTACAAAAGAAGAGAAACGTTTCAACACGTTTGTGATTCAGCTGTATTCTGACACAGTAATTTGTAACAGGTGAAACCTGAATACAACTTATCAAATGAACTTTCAGTCCATGAATCTAAACTTCGAGAGATATTTCTTTGATACTGACAGGCAGTAAGTAACTGGTGCAGTGTGGCCACACTCACAAGCTCTTGCTTAGGTGACACAGCTTTGTGTCACCTAAGGACAGTTTTGTGTCCGATAAGATTCTTTGATCGAAAATCTCAATCATTTTCCCCTAGAGCTATTTAGCTCTTACGTTTCGTTCGAGCCTGCGACAAGGAAACTGACCCATGCCCTTCTCCGTGCCCGAAACCCAATCACGCCTTCATTCGTGCACGTGGCGGTCTTACGTCGGCAATGCAGGTCGGCGAGACCTGCGCCGGCTCGGCGCCTGCCGTCGCCATGGAAATGAAGACCGCTGAAGTGTTTAAACCAGCAACATATTCAGCAGTATGAGTATTCATTTCTTTCACCATCAGCGACGTGTTTTGTATGAAGTGAGCAGATGGTACACCTACCTCTAGGTACCAGGATTCACATTCTCGGTCTATCCATCTGGAATTCGTGGAAATAGTTACATTTATGGATCTACTGTAGCGACGATGACGCAATACACCATTACTTCTATTTGGAATCTATCCTAACATTCGAGTACTGGCAGTACTAACAGGTAATTGGCCATTGGGACTCAAGAGCCCGGAGTCGACAGCAATTGGGGAGGAGGAATCAAGCGCATTTTGTGACCCATTCGAATTTTCGAATAATTTATCTCAAACAACAAATGTATGTTCCTTTTTGGTGGAAGTTGGGGCAACATGGGTCAGCCATATAATTGTATCATACAATTACGGAACATGTATTCATGGGTAAAATAGTGTCTGAAGTAAACGTTTGATTCCGGAAGCATCTTTGAATTTTGTTACCTTTATAGACGTCATAATTGAATTTTACATGATTTCCTACTGTTATGTTTTAAATTTATTTTAAATATTATAATATTGGTTACCTCAAATAATTTTCTAAGACAGAAGTACTACAAAACCAGCCTTGTGAACCAACGAATCTTGCTCAAAAACATATGCAGGAGGAACATTAAGCTTCAACTACAAGTAGGATGATCTATTTGTACGTATCTAATGCCACAATGGGTTTTACGTTTCGTGAATTTAACAAGGGTGTCGAAGAATAATTGTAGAACTAATGGCAAACCAATTCACCCTGGTACCGATTGAACGAGAAGATGACAAAAGCACGAACTGAAAACATCGCATTACACAAAGGATAAAGTTTGCATCTTGCAATGCTTGGATCGAAACAGTTGTGGGTTCCGGTAGTGGAGTTGGTACTTACGACAGCGAAGAAGTCAGAAGTTTCCGCTTCACGCTCATCCCCGATTTGTGTATCGGCACCACTCAGGTAGAAAACCCACCCCAATCGCCGGTCACTCGCAAGAGCGATTATTTTCATCACAGACTTCACGCCTTTAGGCGAGGAGATGTCTCGATTTAAGAGAAGCCAAGTCACGATAAATTTGGTTGCGAAGTTATTATCCCGCTTATATTTCGCCAGAGAATATCTGCATTCGGAGCATACTTAAAACTTTTTCAAGGAAATTAGTTACCTATCGTATTATATATATCCAGTCACCTACACCTTATAAAATCATTTCTACGTATACAATTTTCACCGTTTTTGCATCCATTATTGTTGCAATAAAACTATAGGGTTGAGGTAGATCAGGAGTAGGTCTTCGGCATATCACAATTGCACTAAACAAACCGTACGCAAAAAATAAATATGTATTAATGTACTGTAGAACGTTCAATAATAAAATAATCCCGAGATACACTTGAGAAGAGAACAATGGTGCACTGGGTTTAACAGAGTTTTGGGACCCAGACCAAGTTTGGTTTTCACGAAAAGAAATGATTCAGTGATACTTTAATTGTTACATCGGAAATTGAGGCTTATCCTCTCTTATTGCTTGAGGCAAAACTAGAAATAAGAAACATCCGAAAGCCTTGGGAAATCGAACAGAATATTTTGAACAGTATCCTTCCCAGTCAGCTTCCAGCCTTCTCCGAGACAGTCCAGTGAGCTGGTGTCCTCGCCTAACGTGGTCATGATTTCTCGGACACCTCAAAACGTCGACCTCCCAGTCGCACTGGGAGTGATTTCCCAACGCTGCGCCAGCGACGTTGCGGGTGGCGGCCGACCGCCCGCGTCGGCACAGTGGGCGCTCGCCCCCGCTGCACCACTTCAGCACCAGCCTGGACCGCCTCGGTGGGACCTACCCAACCCACCGACCCCATTCTACCTCACCCGACAACATACGACCCCACTCTACCCTACCAGGCCCCACCCGATTGATCCCAGTCTGAGCCAAACTATCGGCAGCGGTGGCTTTGTGGCAACAATGCCATTATCTCTGCCCCAACACCGATAAGGAAGTCCTAGGGTTTGAGTCCAGATGGCGGATTTCTGACACTAGTTACAAGGCTAGGTATAGTTCATCCAGTCAAGTGAATTCCTGCGGCCGGTAGCACTGAATGGTAGTTTTTCATGATTTTTCCGATTACTACATTGTGAATGCATAAGAAGTACCTTTACAAATAGGCCATGAACCGCGTGCGATATTTCCTTCAGCATGCCTGTCCCCTCTTTTCCCCTTACACACTTACACGGATACGCACTACCCTTCCGCACATGTCGAGATCTTAAAACTTGTTGTGGCTGGAGTGGTGCCTCGTTGAAGGACATACCTGGTGGGATCAAAAAAAATTTCCGCTAACAGTGTACGTCGGCACCGAATCTCACATTCCAGTGGGGAATAAATACCGTCGCCTCTCGGAATATAACAAGCACTACATTTAGGAGACTAATGATCCTAGCAATTCACGCGTACGGAAACAAAATAATCAATTAACCAAGTGATCCCACTTCGCATGTGTACCGACTGATCCACTGATGCGTTCCGCCGCGACCTGAAGAAATATACCTCCTCCATCACCTGTGGGTAGAAATTAGTGCCTGGCCCTGTAAATAGTACGTATAATCCAACAGTGCACTTATAATACGTAGAAGAACTCAATTAAAATTCCAGTGTATTGCGAGAAACGGAAAAGTCAAGAAATTAACTTATTTTACTTTAACAACTTTATTGGGTTCAACATTTCCCCATAATTTAATAATGGTAAAAGTTATAATAATAAATAATAATAATAATAATAATAATAATAATAATAATGTGGATTCTTAAACAAAATAACCCAGTACAATAAATATACAAAGAATTACATTAAAATACAGTATCACGACAAAATTTACAATAGATTACAACACTTAACCTCAGATCAGACCTAATTTTAAATACAGCCACATTAAGGCATTCATTGAATAGCATTCACAAAGATGTACATAAATAATACATATTTTCTTTTATTTGCATACATCCCTAACACTCGTATATCATATTATTACTATTAAATTATTCAGGATCATCAATTCGCGAATAAATCTTTCAACGAGTTGTGTCTTTTACTTGTAGGAATATCGAAGTTGAAACGTCATCGGAGTATTCCTGTGCCACTGGGTCATTCGTCCCCACTGTGCGCTCCGCCCCGCGCCGCCGGCCTCAGGGAAGCCTGTTGATTTATGCAGCGCGGCGCGGCGCGGCGCGGCGCGGCGCGGCGCCCGCCCCGCTTCGCCTTGCCTTTGCGGCGGAGGCCCCCGCGCGGGGCTCCCAGCACGTTTGGCTTGGCCCATTCACCCGCGTCCGCCCCGCCATCCGCCCACCCCGCCGAGCCCCACTCCTCCCCGCTGCCCCCCGCCATGTCCCACACCGGTCCGCTCCCCACCGCCCCGCCCTGCTCTCCCTTCCCCGCCCCGTCTCTCCGGGCACCACGCCACCCCGTCCCGCCCACCGTCCTGCCTCTCACAGCTCCTCCCGCCCCGCTCCGCCTTGCCCCTCTCCACCCCGCCCAGCACCTCCCCGCCACTCCCCTGTCCCTCCCAGCCCCACTCAGTCTCGCACCCTCCCCCGCACAAGTTCACCCTCCAACTCACCCATACGGTGCAGTGCGGTCTAGTGATGGTCTGGTGGTCAAGGCGTGCGCTTTCCATTTCTGGGTGATGATGGTGATGAGTGCCGTACACATTACTGAGCGTAAATGTGGAACGGGACTTACGATTTTTGGGCTGTAGCGGTCAGATTGCACGGCACTGGGTACTGTGCTCATCTCCCGATCAATCCTTGTGGAATTTGTGGTAAACAAAGCAGGTTAGTGGTAGGATTTCTTGGGGTTCTCCCGTTTCCCTTGCTTATCATTCCACCATCTCTCCTTCAGCATTAAAAGTATGACGTAATCACAAATCAAATAAAATAATTCGTACTCTCCAGATATACCAGCTATAAGTCTAGGAGCTGGCCTTATAATAAAATTCGCTTTTGCATCCTCTCCTTTGCCAGGCTAATGACTGCATTGTTGTTTGTAGTGTAAGAACTTCGATTCTATGACTAGTTGTATGAATACATATCATGAGGGGTGAAATAATGTGAGAAGAGTTATTGTGGCTTACTAGATCATTTATGATCTAGTACGAAAAATAATGAAGGAAACAGAAAAATAATGAAGAAAATGTTTTTAGTGTTACAGTGAAGTGAAGTGAAGCGAAGTGAAGTGAAGGATACTGCAGTGCGTTCTTTATTGTATAAACACTCAGTGCGACTTTAGATGATAGACGTTTCTTTTCTTTTTCAAGTAATTTAATGTTTTAAGAACCAGCAGTTTTTATATTATTATTACTGTTATTGTTATTATTATCATTTTAGCATTATTATTACCATTATTATATTATTTGCATTACATCTATTACCTTATCTATGTAATTAACTGCCACCGGGTTACACCCAATTGCAGTTTAAATAAATTTATCTATTTCTGTGTGTTTATGGCCAGGAAACGAAACAAGCAATGGTATACTTAATACTCTTACAAGTTTCCGATTTTTTATGTCCGCGCAGGTCTTTGGAATACTTTACGCCCGCTCCACTAGCGATCCGAATTCGATATATTAAACTTTAGAAACATGAAATAAAATTTAAAAATTTAAAAATGTTCCAATATGAAAAATAACATGAACACATTTTGTTGAATGTTGAATTTTGTTGAATTAAAGTGAAAATTTTAATATTGAAATGTTGTTCTGAATTTAAAATTCGCAGCAATCACTCTTATTTCGCTGTTATGTATTACAGTTTTCTTTATAGACACATATGTACCTCTTCAGTAGGAGTTCTACTAGCAGAAATAGATGTAGAAGGCACATTGCTAACATATTCGAAACGTGTTTTGATGTAATGAAATCTTATAAATAGCATTCAACACGAGACGGAAATAACCTAAAAGCACCATTTCATTTTCGCAATTCACATAGTTATTTTCCATCCAATAGTATCAGTGTAGTATTTAAGAATACACATTTTCACATATTTCTCGAGATTTTAATGGAAACAAACTGTCCGTAGCTTTGGTAGCTTTTTCGAGTACTTTCGTAGGAACTTCACAAAACGTTTCCACTTCGTACAGCAACAATTCTGTCCAACTACGAATATGCAATAGAATTAATTATGCATTCTGTTTTGTTTACTTAACGCCATATTGTGTAAAGTTTACCTAGCTCAACGTTTTTTCCCTTCGGGGCGACTTCCTGCACCTCGGGTAGAGGCCCTCGAGATTGGAAGTCGCCTTCGGGGCAAAAACATCTACTTAACGCCCTAGATACATAAATAACTACAACTTATCTAAATAACATAACATTAGCATTTGAAATAACAAGCAAAATAACTGTTTCTGTTTACTAAGTGTAAGCTCAAAACAGAGTTACCGTTATAGGTTATAGAAGACGTGTACAGAAGAGTGTCGTCTGCCAATTGACCTGAGTGCGAGGGAAAGTAAAACGCATGGATATGCAAAACAAGAGCCAGGTACTATGCAACGATGTAACCCAGTCTGCAATACCGGTCACACCATAAGTAGTGAAGGGTACACGAAGCAACCTTGCAGCAGAATTTCTCAGAGATGTCCGGTTTATCTGTATCTTATTTTATGAGTATTGATTCCATGTTTAACCATCGTTTGATCAAATTGTAAAGTCTCTGAAAATGAGTGATGTCTTGGGTATTCGAAATTTAAATATTTTGTGTAAATGATATTTTTGGTAGAAGGTTCGCTGACATATACGTCCCAGTGTCATGATCAGCCAAGCGATTTGTTGAGATTTAGTATCTAGTTTTTGACACCTTTTATTAACTTGGAAATATTTTTTGTTATAAAACACGTCTGTTGGAGTCTCGGCATGCAAGTCAGAAATATTTTGTTTTAAATTTGTATATCGTAATATTACATCACACATTTTTACACACGATTTCTCTATAAGTCAATTTAATTAATCAATGAAATAAAATTCGATTGTAATGTAGGGAATATGTTATACTATTGTCAGTAGGCATCGGATGTTTAGGGAAATACCTATTTTATTCTAGGGAATTTAAACTGATAATACATGTTGACGAATCTTGACAAATGATGACTAATGACGAAGTTTTATAATGCTTTTTTTGATTTTATGATTATAAATGGCTTTCTTTGCATAAATACCTTTTTTGAACTTTTTTATCTTCTACGTATTATTTTTATATACAACGCTAAGATATCAGAAAATCGGACATGGTCCAACGTGACCATTCTTTTTGAAACCTTCAATTAACGTCTGTGTATTTTAAAATACGAGAGAATTTATAAAAGTATACCAACACACTTTTCTCCATTTACCTATTTCATTTATACCAGCCATGTTCTAAGAACATGGTCCATTGACAATACATCCAGGGCACCGAAATTTTAAGTGGAAATAAATGTAAATTCCCAGAAGGTTTCGGTGTTGTTAATGTTGGGCTTCTAAAGTATATGTCAGTCACATCAATAGAAGTTGAGAGTTCCTTCTACGCATTCAAACTAATTTTGTATCCCAATCGTGGCAAATTTGAAATTGTGATTCTTGAAAAGTTATTGATAATACATTGCAATGCAAACTATTAAGAATAAAATGTAGAAGAGTCGTAAATATGTAAATCCAGTTTAACTTTAAAATGAACGTACTTGTTTCGTGCATAAGTTTACAAAATAATGTATAGACAAAAATTACAAACAATTTTTCATTTTAATTTTGAATGTGACTTATGACAGTACCTTCTTTTCTCCTTAATCCTGTAACTTATTTTCAGTGTCTTTTTAGACGCCTAAAATACGATTTTTTTAGTGCACAAACATCCGAAGTCTATCAGTAATATTTCGGGAACAGTGAAGATAAGCTCTCAGTTTCTAAAAGTTACTTTTCAAATATACATTCACTGTATTTCCTTACTCAGGGTCTGAGATGAAAATCTCGAATTAGTTCCCAGGGACATAAAGTGAGATAACGATAACTTAATTCAACTCAGAGAGACGACGTGAACGCGTTGGTTGCCTAATCTGGAACCCATAAGTACTTGTAGTCCCAGCAAATGCTATCTATTGAACTATAACTGTTCGATTAATGGCCAACGATCATTCTTCATGGCTAGTGGTCGGCTTTTCTCGCTCGGCTGACTGTTGAAATACGTTGCAGAGCACATGGTAGGTCATTTAAAACTAACGTAACAGCTTTTCTCATTCACACCAAATCTTCAGACATGGGGAAGTCTACAATATCACGTTCACAGTTATGGCTTGTAAGAATTGTAATGCACATAAAAAAAGCTACCGCTTAAAAATAAGAATTTCCCATAATTGTATGAGTCACAAGTATAACAAGAGATCGTGAAATAAAATAAATTTTTTCACTGTTCATTGAATTGAAATGCATCCTCCAAGAAATTAATTATATTTTCAGAGATTCAGACAAAAACCTCAATAAGAATGAAGGCTAATCATTGTACGCCCCGGATTTCAGTTTTAAAATAAAGCGAAAACCCTTCACAAGTTGCAAGTTCCGGTCAAGGTTATCTCTTTTCACTTCTGTTCTTCCACTTCTAATGCTGGTACCAGCAGTTCCACTACCTGCACAAACGATTACAACGACCACGGAAATTGTTTTGGAGCTAAGTCTGCATGATTTCACCTACCTACTTTGACACGGTCCAGCAAGTACTCTTAATTTCAGTTACTTTATTTCTAGATATCATCTTATAGATTTCACCGTGTGACACAGCAAGAACGCGTTGGGCAACACCCTTCGCCTCGGAACCGACCAAGTAAATCGGGAAAATGTATTACGGCAGGGAGCAAGCTACTTCTTGAAAACAGCGGGTAGACCACATTCCTTCGACTGGAAAAAGTTGCAGTATGCACGGAGCTACCGGTCTAAGAAATTTGATTCAAGAGAGATCTCTTGTAGTATATAAAGAATCTTCCAGTGCACATTACATAATAGCGAAAAATAACACCTTTCTCTCAAACTGGCGAGGCGAAATATTAACGAGTTAAATTTTTCGTTTGCTTGTCAAATGTGTAGGGCCCTTTAACCTTCAAGCAGTTGCACCGCGTTTCCAAAACATTCCTGCTTCACGAATATCTCGTTTCTGAGAAAACTGTGTCGCTTGCGTACTTACGCATTTAGATAACTTTCGAGAAAGGCTTACTGATTCCTTTTGTTAAATCAACATGACATTTCATGTTGTCCATTCCAATTTTGCTAGAAAGCGACTTCATAGTTAAGGTCTTGCAAATATCCACGTGACACTTCCAGTCTTTATGGCGGAATATTCTCAATCATGTGAAGAGTGTCGAGTTTAGATGTTTTCACATTAAACAATAAAAAAAATGTTTTGAGCCGTTTCCTTCAACAGGGAACTATCTACAAAAAAACATACCTATTCATTTTAAATGTATTATTTATTAAAACATATTTCTTGAAAATTAAGATTCGAAATTACCTTTGTTATCCTTCTTCCTACTTGAATCGTATTCTACACGTTACGAAATTTAAATTTAGTGAGAAGTGTTGTAGATAGCCCATGTGATCATTTGTTTTACCACGTGCCGCGTGGCAGGGTAGCAGTTTAGGACACTGCACCGACAGATTAACAACAGCTACGAGGCAAATTTACAGGCCTCGCTTTAAGTTGTATCGAGCTCTTAAAGCTGGGGTGGATTAATACATAAGCAGTCTAAAGACGCGCGGGGGAGAGGGATACCCTCTGGATAGTGCCCCTAACAAGTTTTTAAATAAAATTTTGTATTGATTCGTAATACCTAAATATACTTTCATTTTTTATTGCAAATGGTGAGTAGTAGAGGTACAGGAGTAAATCGTTCTAAGTTTAAGTTTCTGTGACTGGACATGGAACCCTAGTTAATTACCTTTCTCCAAGTTACTTGCTCTAATCACTGAGCTATCGAATCAATGCTTCGACCGGGTTCTTGTGTAGGATATTGTCTGTGTATATGACTTTAATTGTCACATTATACTTAATTGACACACTATGTAATCGAATAGTGACGATTAAAAAGCGAAAGTTTTAGTTTTTTTTATCATTTTATTATGAAAATACTACATATTCAGAGAAGGACTCACAGTTTGGTCATGGGAGAAGGCCCCTGAAGAAATTAATTCTTCCCTGGGCTTCCGATTAATATACTGATTGATTGATTGATAGATTGGTGATTTCGGGCACGTCAACTACCGAGGCCATTCGTTCCGTAAGTGTAGTGCATGTTTTTTCATCGGGAGGCGGCGGTGATCTTCCCTCGCTGGATGACGAGGTCCGGCGCCAACCTACCGTCGACTAGCGGTTTTTTCCTAACCAGGTAGCTCCCACCAGCTGGGCACCGCCCCAGCCGGAAAAGCTCTAAGTCCTCAACTTGTCCCCCGGCATATGTGGTAGTGTAGTGCATGTTAGTGTAAGTGTGTGTGTGTGTGTGTGTGTGTGTGTGTGTGTGTGTGTGTGTAAGGGGTGAGGATAGAACAAGGAAGAGGAAGGAAAGATCGCTCGCTTTCCTTGGCCCGTTTGTTAGGATACTACTCCAGCATTCCTGGGCTTCCGAACAATAGGAACTTTAAGCACAGCGTAGCGAGCAGCAATCAACAGCAATCGCGCCAATGTACAGTTGGAGTTTCGCTTGCGCAGATGCTCCAAAGTGATACCGAGAGGTCGAGAAATTGCTTTCGATTGGTGTACGCTTCGCAGTGCTTAAAGTCCCCGTGCCCCAGGGTGTAAGCTGGGGCCAGGCCGCCGCGGCGTGAGGCAGGCGCGAGGGGCGGGGCCCCGCAGGGCGCCCCAGCGCACGTGCCCTGGCGCAGCTGCCACGCACGTCGCGCTTCAGCTGCTCAGGAGAGGGGGAGGGGAGGGGAGGCGGTTCGGGCCTTCGGGAGACACGAGGCGGCAGGCGCATACGGATGAGCCTCCGGGGAAGGCGCTGCGGCCGGGCCGGCAGCCGCACGCAGCGCGATGAAGACAGCCAGAGCTGTCAAAGATACGATATTAGACCTTGCACAGCATTCAGCTTTATATTGTATACAATGTGAACCCACTTTGCAGACTCTGCGCATGCGTGAATAATAACGTCACGATAGGCTTATCGAAAAACGATACTACACACACCAACTTTGTCGTGTGCAATCATATGACTCGTATCGTGTACGATAAATGCATGTGATCACGGTAAATGGAATTAGTTCCAAATAAGGCAACAACGTGTACTGCTAAACTCTGTGTTCTCATGACACAACATCAAGTTGGTTGGCACTCTAGTGTAACAAAAGAAAATCAAGAGGATGTGGCATGATGGGAATTTAGCATTAGTTGCACACTCGGCCGTCGCATTCGGAACTACAGTCGACTCCGGTAATAGGGAACTTCTGGAGACTAACAGTTTTGGTTCACTATATACGAGATTCACTATATCCGATGATGTCAAAAGGAAATAGAATTTCGTCACAATGATTGATTTTATTAATATAGAAATACAGCAAAATTCTTTAACAGCACGAACTAAAAATTTCAATATATTTATTTGTTCTTTAAAAAAAATATTTTCAATTGTTTGCTTCCTACATTTTTCATTTGAAATTTCTCTAGATCCGTCATCAGAGTCCGTGCTCTCTCCATACTTCATTCTGCATTATGCTCTGTCTCTAAGTATCGAAATGCGGTCTTGATACCTGTCAATGCCTCTTGCACTGCTAGAACACGCTCCCACACTGAACTCTGCGCGGAGCATCTGCACCACGGAGGCAGGGTCGGATGATGTCCAGAAGGGGTGTGTGGTCGTATACAAAGCCAGCTGTGCCACAATAATTGGCTGAGAACTCCCGCGCCTCGCGTGGTACTCGAACCCGCAACCTTCGGATCCGCGCTCTTGAACTCTGTCCGAAGGCCCTGAGCCAGAGAGGCCGCCTTCAGATGTTGCTCAGAATGGGAGGTGGCTAGCTACGTTACTATTCCATGTCTCACGTGCGACTCGAACCCGCAGTCTTCGGATCCACAGCTCTGCTCGGAGTGCCTGCGCCACAAAGACAGGCTTTACATGTACCACATATGTGGTATGCGAAGCCACGTGCCACAAGGTGGAAACACCCCTGCCTTTTGAAGTTCTCGAACTCGCAGCCTTCGACTCAACCTACAACACTTGATCGTCGTTCGGAGGCACGGCGTCAGCGAAGCCTGCAATGCGGGATTAATTGAACTGAATTGAACGAGGGGCGTGATCAAAGAGCACAGCCACGACAAAGGCATCCACGAACACGGCGCGGGGGTCGTGGGCGGTCGCGAGTGCGGGGGGAGGGGGGAGGGGGAGGAGCGCATTCCGGCGGGGGCCGGTGTGCGGGGGCGTGGCCCCGAAGGTTAAGTCACGCGCCTGGAAAGGGAGCGCTGCGGGGGCGGGCGGTGAGTAAGCAGCTGATATAGGCGCGATGCAGCGGGGACGGCGCGACGAAGACCGCCAGACAAGCACGCAGGCAGGCGGGCGGGCGGGCGGAATTCTCGGAGCTACGGATGCGGCGCAGATAAGGGGCCCTTACTAGGGATGCGACATCGACGCAATGCGGATTCGGTGTAATAAGTTAGCGTACCCCGGTACGCTAACCATTGTTTCTGTTGTACCCAAGTTTGCAGGTTCAAACCTGACCGAAGCGGTGGATTTTTAAGGGCAAAAAAATCGTTCGTACGCCTTCCTTCAGAGGAGAAGTAAAGCCGGCTGTCCCATGTAGTAGGTTTACTGCATGTAAAATATCCTCTAGCCTAAACGAAGCCTCTGAGCTAAACTCGAACCTGTTTCGTCACCCAGGATACCTTCTTTCTCCACTAGATGGTGAAAGGAGCCTAGTGAAATTTGCGTGGTCAGATGGAGAGCGGGCCTGATGGCCAGAGTCTCGCCATATAATTAATGGCATTAACTAACCACAGATTTCTATCAACATCGATGCTAGTATCACAACGCCCAAAAATCATCAGTTTTTAAAGGTATTTTAGTAAACACTAATCTTTACGCTCGCGCGTGACAAAATTTAATGACAGAGACTGATTTTATTAATTTATAATTAATATTTATCTGACAGAACAAACAAAAATAAGAACAATTAACAATGCTCAACCTGAATGCTTGAGCGCTTAGGGTCATCTCAAGGGGTCAGAGCTTCCTCAGAACGCCATAGAAAGATGCAGAGAGAAGGGAGTTGTCTCCTTCACCGCGTGCGAAATACGAGGAAAAGCATAGGAAATACCAGGGCAGCGGGGTCATCTCTTGGGGGAGAGATGACTGCTCGATGAAGATAGTTTAAACGTTTGCCTCCTTCAAGCACATGAACTGACAGTGGTACCATCAGTTATTTCATACTTTAACTGTTACAAATTGTGATTACTGATTTTTTCAATTTGTATAGAAACATCAATGTTTTGTAAATATCGACTTCCACGTCGCATATCTAGCCCTTATATGAGCGGAATACATGACTGCTTTACCAGTGTAACGTTTCACTCCTCGAAGAAAGATGAGCGGCTGGTCGCAACCCTGCGAAGTGAATGTCACGGACGAGAAAGGGCCCTGTAACGTAGTAGTTTGTCCCTGCCTAGCAACACGAGACGTTGTTGGGGAACATGGAATAAATAACCAGAATTCTTCGAGAGGTCGACGTAAGCAGACCTGCTTGGCAGATCAACGAGACTGTGGCTGCGGATAGTTTCTGAAATGTGTACTGGAGCACAAATAAGAAAAGTGTGTTGTTCTGAAAGATATTTCATTTCTGGGAAAGAGTTTACTGGTGGTCAGCTGGCCCATGACTGAGCTTCGCAGCGCTAACGATTGCGACACTACAACCCATACACGATCCAGATACTCGATGTTTTTATACCCTTAGTGCCAGAGGTGGAGTTGGTAGTGAGGGAGCGGATGAGGAGATGGTGATGATAGTTTTGACGATGGTGACACTGGCGGTAGCAAAGGAGGAGCACGTGGTAGCGCTTGTAGAGTGGGGTTTGTACTGTTGTTGTGCGAGTGGCGCTGATGTTGGTAGTTATTGTAGTTGAGGAAGTTGTTATAGTTATGGTTACTGTGTTGGTTTCTTTATCAGTGACAGAAGTGGTAATGAAAGTAGCAGTGGTAGAGCTACTAAAGTGGAAGAAAAGAGGGGAATGGTGGTGGAAGCGAACAGTAGAAGCTGAGGACACGTATTAGCTGTTGGTGTTACCTTTGGTAACAGAGATGGGAAAGCGTCACAGCAATGCAGTTATGGTATTGCGCTTGTATCTTGTTCACAAAATTATCATATTTCTTGCGAAATATTGCCTCGATATTTCCTTTCTTTATGCAATTCTGTCAAAATTGGAAGTTACTCTACGCATATACTTACAAATATCAGTTCACTTCGTGTTGTGTTCTTTAATGTATCAGTACGAGCAATTTTCAATAAACCTTTTTATAATTTGCAAACACGTTTCATATCACTTGCGTTCATGGAAATACGTGCGATCTGGCGGATTCGCGATGAACTCCGACCAGTTTGTTGATGGATGGAATAACTGCCAAGATCAATAAAAGCAATCGTTTCTCTCTTATTGCCGGGAAGAACCCACCGTTCAATTAGTTGGCAATGCTTGCGAACAGCTGGAGAACAATCAAAATAGCACGCAAGAAATAGAATTAGGTATACAGTGTGAAAGCTGTTTTACACAAGAAAAAACAATTAAAAGTTTATATTGAAGTTTCAATTATTGAAGTCCAAAGGTTCCAAACTCTGTCATGATTAGTTGCGCATGAGATAGCAAAGGTAAATGCATTCTTCTTACCATGACAGGTAGGTGAAGGAATTTTATAAAAACTTAATTACTTAAGAAGCATGCATTCTTTACCCCACAACATCTTTTAATTGTTTCACGAATATTCAATGTTATTCAAACATACTTTCCACGTTTAAAGAATAGCATCACTTGTATCATACAAATACTTATAGTCCTAAAAGAACTCTCTTCCTTCATTTACATTCACACTGAAAATATTGCTCACTAGAAAAAATAACTATTAGTAGTAATTAATGTTCTTCGATGTTCCCTATGCACCAGGGATTTCCCTGTGAAACTCCCACGTCCGCACTTGGAAATGCAACGTCATATTTCATTCCTCAAAGTAAAATGTGAGGTCAGAGGAGGTAAGTAATTGCTTGTGCACATCAGCAATGTAATTCTTAGAGTAGCGGCTATGGTAAATGGTGACACGACGAACACAAGAGCAGCAGTGGCGGCGTCAGTGGGAAGATAATGGGCTGTTACGGTTGGTGATTCTGGCAGTAATTACGAGTATAACGGCAACCAATTTTCAAAAGAGAATGTCACCACCACTAGGTCGGCGATAGTAGCAGAGATAGTGTCGCCGTAAAGAGAAAACCAAGTACGGTAAAGATCTGTCGATTTATATTCAATTTCTTTTTGGTTCTGTGTAAAAGGTTATCTTTAAAAAATTTAGTTTCATCATATTTCAGAATCTAAACGATCAATGGCATGCGCACAGCGGGGACAAGGCGACTGTGCACCCATGAAAATTTCTAAAGGGTCCCGAAGCCCAACGTAATAAAAACATTTCATTTCCGTAAATATTATCAATTCCAGATTTCCCTCCTTTCTAAGCTTTTAATTTTGGAAAATGTTGTTATTCAGAAAAGAGAGTTGCCAAGCCAGCTGGTAAATTGTTGAACATAAAATCAACTTATTCTTTAATTGAATCATTAAAGTTATAATTTCATTATTGTAGTATGTTTTGTGTATTTATTATATTTACTAGTAAAATATGTCATAAGGAAATAAAAAAATTAATGCAAAAGGGGGCAGAAATGTAGTTGGCCCCTTCTTGTTGTAGTCTGCGCACGCCTATGCAAAAATTGAAGATGCATAAGTGCTAAAACTTTTGAAAAATACGTATGTGCCAAATTCAGTCCATTTTAAATGAGTATGATTTTGTGATAAAATTTAAAAAAAGTAATTATGGGGTTGTTAGTACAATAAAATAAAATAGAACATAAATCACAAGCGTGTCATCGACATATGCGCGCTGGGGGACGACATTTTCTGAAAATGCGAATTACATTCTTATTCTTCTAGGAGAATTCAGGAAAAAACTACCGTAGAAGCAATTGCTACCATTTAAATTAAGAACATGTGGAGAAAAATAAAATCATTTTCTCTGATTGCAGTTCGCAGGAGGTTGACGAAGGCTAGGGGGGAGGTGGAGGTCGCGATTACTACGATGGCATCTCTAATGAGGCGGTCGGAACCACCGAAACAATAGAGGCTTTGAGGGACGATCAGGAGACAAAAAGGAAGGCTGAACTCCACAGTCCTGCCATAATACGGACAGGAGTAGAACATTGTAGTTAATAAAATACACATAAAGTTTCAATCGTGACATAAAAAAAATAATATTCTACTTCGCAAAATATCGGGATGTGGAGGAGAGGTAGCACTCAGATGTGCGTCTGCGAGATCGGCAGGTCAAGTACACTTTTTGGTTAAGACAACTTCCATGTCCGAAGTACAAAACATGGCACAATGTCTGACGTTATTGTGTTATTGTATCTCTCGAGTTCTCCCTATACTATCTTTCGAACTACTTAGGCTCTCTTCACAAGAAAACACTCAACGGTTCCACCGAGAAGGGCGGAGCCCCTTCATAAACAGCCACCGCCGAGCGCCACTAGCCGTGAGAAAGGAAGGATTCGTGAGTCGCATCGCTGTGGGCGCCGGTGGCTGCAAGGCAGTCTAAAAACACGTTCAGTGGCGCCTCCGAGTTGTGCAGTGTGCCAGTTAGAACTGCGTTCTGTTGGCGGTGGCGCGGAAGCGCGTCTACTCTGCAGGTTGCGGAGTTCGTTAGAAGCCGCTGTAGTAGCGCGACGACTCCGCTTGTGTGAATACCTCCATTGAAACCAATGCCCTGCGAGCAGACACGCCAGCCCGAAGCGCTGTTGAATGGCTCCGTGTGAAGGTAAACTTATTATGACCCGTATGGAAATCGGGAATGGAAATCTAAACTTTTGTGGAAGTACGGTAGTTAAAAACTTAGGATGATGTAACCTCTCAGACCACGATTGCTACACATTCAGACGTTGCCATTAACATCAATTTTCCGTTGAACAGCAATGCTCACGCAGCCACTTGCCAAATCGGCAACTTGTTGACGGAATGAGAGAAGGCGCAGAGTTTGGAATGGGAAGCAAAACCAGCCAAGCACGTGAGATATTTCACAATAAAAAAAGGCGGTGCAACTATTGGGGCGTGATGCAACGTTCATACTGCTGCTCGCTTTCCACCGCTGAGACCAGGGTTCAGTATTTGATCGGTGCATATGGAATTTGGGGTGGACAACACGGGTTCGCCGCAAATATTCTCCGAGTTCTCCCGTTCTGTCCCTCATTCCATCAATGAATATCATTCCTTCTTATTCACGCATACACTAAATCGTTCATTCATTCCAAGTACGATCGTAAGGCTCGCACACTGGTATTGTAATAAAGAATATTCATGATTATTATGCGGTACATCTCATGAATATAGAGAACTTACTGTAGGAAGGGGCCAGTTTAACAGTTCGGGAAACAAATAAAGCGCCATGTCGGACAATGACATTGTAGTAGATTGTATTGAACCATTGTGCAAGTTTGAACCAGTTTACAAGTGCGACAACTGCTACCAAACAAGCTGACGAATTCAGCACATGGGTATTATCCGCAGTTTTGTTGCCAGCAGTAGCCAAACAGAAGCTATCAAAGCGGTCCCTTCTTAGAATAATCTCTCCGTACCCGCAAGTCGCCGGCTTTCTGAACTCCGCAGCAACGGCAGCGAACGGAGCAAGCGGCGACGTGCTACCAGCTGTGCGCGGCCCCGCGACGACAACAAGGCGACGGCGACGGCGGCGGGGGCGGCGCGGCACCGTCATGCAGTTACGCAACGCGCGAGCGAGCGCGTTCGTCGCCCGCCCGCCCGCGGCACGGCGGCGTCGCGGCGCCCGCGGTGGCCTTGGTGGCACTGGGTCGCCGTGTCGGCGCGCCGCGCCGTGCCGGTGGAACCCAGCAGGCCCGCAGCGCCGCCGCACACTGGCTCAATCGGGCCAAAAACCTGGCCATAACGGCAAAATTCAAAGCGCGCATTCGCGAATTATGACTTTGCAAATATCGTTTGGAAGACATTGGAGCACACTACTTCAGCTCCAGAAAGTTATTTCAATCATTTTTGTTTTCGTCACGGTCTCGTAAAGTTGCCGTTTATCGAAACACTCAAATTTACTGATTTTTTTAAAATTTAAGGTCGCATCAACATCTAGGTCATTAGCGACCACTATTGGAGTTAACGGTATGGTAACTATGAAGATGAAATGAAATGGTGAAAGGACTAACACAAATACAACCATGACTAAGGCGGGACTCGAATCCGTGACCCTCTGATCCGAGATGACTACGACATTACTGCCTTAGCGATCTCGGCCACCGGGTCGGCAATTCAATGATTCTTGTCAAGGATTTTTGTGAAATTAAAAAAAAATGTGTATAAATTTGTTTGTGGGTTATTTTTGTATTTCCGAATAGAAGGCACTTTTCATTATAAGTTAGGTATATTTTTAAGAAAAAATGTCTAATAATTTTATGTATAATATGGCTGAATTCTAACCTATGGAGCATAATATTAGTCTGCACCATTTTGTTTTACAGCCACTTTATTCCAATGCTACCTAGTAAGATTTAACACTAGATATCCGAGAACTGCCTCCGACAGCACAGGGAATAATTTTCTTTGTATATTTTTTTCGATTTCTCGTTCTGATAATTACTTTCAATCAGAAAACTACTGTTATAAATTTTTGGGATGATAACAATATTAACATGCGACCGCGAGAACCATTGTACCCATATTTCTACACATGTCGGTTTCATTTTTATGAGTCAGCCATTCCGAAACTGCCATTTTGATTCTTGAAACTTCATTATGATATTCGAAATCAGTGATCTCCAGAACCCCATATGTATATTTTTATATGCATTTTTGTTTTTAAATGAGTAGATGGATTTTGAATTTTGAAATTTCATTATGATATCCAAATTCAGAGATCTCAAAAACCCATTGACACCTATTTTTTACGCAAATCCACTAGCATTTTTAATTATGACCAGGTTTTAGGTCCGATTGAACCAGTGTGTGGCGCCGCCGCCGGTGCTGGTGCCGCTCCACGGCAGGCGCGGGGTGGGTGGGGCGAAGGGGCCGGGGAGAGGGGGGGTTGGTGGGGAGGGGAGGGGAGTGCGTCGCGGGCGAGCGCGCGCGCGGGGTCAGTAGCCCACGGGCAACGGCTCCGCGTGGCGCTCCGCCCTCCGTCGCGTGAACCGCCCGACGCGGCTCAGGGCATCGACTGATGTCACAGCGGTGCCTTTGACTGGTTTGAGTGTCGATGATGGTAGGATTCTCGACATTAGCTTCTTAGCTCGGTCGAATTCAGCCGCAGTTTGGAGGAGAATTCTAGTGATTGACTGTTTTGATCGATAGTTTTCCGTAGTTTCTCCGATCAATATCAGGTGAATGCCGGAGCAGTACCCTAGCAAACGGGCCAGGGAAGCTCGCGATCTTTCCCTCCTCTTCCTTATCCTATCCTCACCCCTAACTCACACTTACACTTACATGCACTACACTACCACACACGTCGGGAGCTTAGAGCTTGTTCTGGCTGGGGCAGTGCTCGCTGGTGGGATACCTGCTTGGTGAAAACCCCACGAGCCAACGGGTAGGTCGGCACCGCATCTCGATATCCAGCGCGGGGACGTCATCACCACCTCCCGCGAAAAAAATGCAGTACACTTACGGGACTAATTACCTTAGTAGTTGAAGCGCTCCGAATCACTAATCAATCAATCAATCGGCACTAGCTACATGGAGATAGATCTACTTCGACCGCTGTCTGGATGAGAATTCTTGAGACCGACTGCACTGATCGGCAGTTTTCTGTGTTTTTTCCAATGAATACAAGGAGAATGCCAGAGCAGTCCCCTAAGAAAGTTGACACACCTATTGTCTCACACCATGGATTCGACGGAAGTGACGGTTCAGGAAACGAGTGAACGTCATGTTTACTTCAGAGAAGTAACCCCCCTCCACCACCACCACTGCAGGTGTTCAATCACGCCCCTTCGTAAAACAATGTTCTTGGGTGTCTCTCGTAAATATATCATTGGTGATCACTAGGGGACGGATTTTAATGAAATATCGTTTTTTGCTTGTCACTTTAGAACAATGCCGTTTAGTTTAGAAATTCATTTTATGTTATGACAAAAGGAAATGATCCATTTTTAAAGGTCATTACTTGGCATTCGATGGATACACGATTTTGACTAATAAGTCATTTTTTACCTTTTTCCGTCATTTTTAATGTATTTTTTGCTGATTTCATTGGCTTTAATATCCTTTTTTAATGGCATTGGCTTCAAATAATATTTATGAGATGCAATAAATGTTCTTTGCAGAATTACTCAGTAGCCTATTCGATTTGTTCGCTAAAAATTTATTTTGGCAGCCGTCGTATGTATGTAATTCTTGTGATGTGTATCAGTGCCATTACCGGTTCGGCCGATTTCGGGATAACTAGAGACAGAGATAAAGAACAGTCGAAACCAAAAGTTTGCGATCTGAGCTCACTCGAACGAATGGAAGAAACCTCATTATATCAGTAACGTATTCAACACCTTGAGTTGTTCATCCGAACTGTTTTTTATAATATTGTTTACGTCATTTTTCTTTGGTTTTAAGGCATTTTAAGAGCATTTTATTGATCGTTTTTAGCGATGTTTTAGGTCAACAAAATCCACCCCCTAGTGATCACGAATCACACTGAACATACGCACTTCACATTCACGACTCAGTTTTAAAATATACGTAATACTTTTCAAAAAAGTAATGTGTAATATGTTTAGCAAAAAAAAAATTTAAAAAAAATGAAAGAACCCCAAAAAGCATGGCACGTCCTAATTTCAATTATTTCGCATGGCGTCCTACTTTTCATCGTACAATGACAACGCGTGTGAGGAAGCGTCCAAGCCTTATACAAGTGTGCCAACTGCAAACAAATGAAACAAGGAAGAAGCGTCAATTGACATCATTGAGGAGCGCAAGGACAGAATCTGTAGTGATGTTGCCAGCAGTCGCCAGGCAGAAGCTGTCACTTAGATTCTTTCTTAGACTAAATGTAATATGCCAAACAACTTATCAATTAACATCGACTCGTTCAATGTACACATATTAAATGTGTTAATGTATACATGTCAAATTTATATTTTTTGCGACTCCACTACCTAATTTTTAATCTATATTATATACAACTAAACATTTTTAACATGCTTACTATTTACGAGCGAGAATGTAAAATGTGTTAACTGTTACGGTGTTGTCGGCTAAGAACAAAATCGTGAGTTTGTGTGTCAAGTATTGAACTTCTAATTAAAATATTTGGGATTGTATTACACATCGTACATACGTCCAAAGTATCTAAACGCGGATTCTAAAACGCTTGTCTATTAAGAAATTATGTTCCCTCAGTCCTAAAAATTTCTAACCAACAGAATTCAAAGCTCTCGCCAATTGACCTCTAAACTGCTTTGAGAATCACCAAACCTCCTGTACATCCTTAACAACAGTCAAGAAATAGAAGATTAAAACAAATAAGAGGAGTCACCGAATCCTATACTCTCCATTTTAAATTGACAATTAAATATAATTAATCAATAACATGCACAAATGCACTCATTTTTACTTTCTTCGGCTTACAGTCATTCGCCGAAAACGGCTAACTTTCGACATCGTAACTCACAATTCTCTCTCATCTTGTTTCCTATTAAATTTGAAAAAGAGTAAAAAAAGTGATTATTGAAACAAGTAGATATTTTAAAAGATGCGTTCATAGTAAATATTCGATATTGTAAACTTATATTGTTTTATTCCTGCCAACATTGAATGTGTATGATCAATTTCGACTGTATTCGAATTTAAATAAATAAGAAAACGAATACGAGAAAAACATTGCCTGAACAATCTAAGTTAAGAAAGTGCTTGGCTTGAACACGTGAGAAGAAACATTAAGGTGGACAGTTCGTGATTGGTATTGTAGTTGCAACCCTGACCCATGCATATTATCTGGCAATCAATCACTGTCCATTGCTCCGCACGATAGGTGAGTTAGGGAGGAGAAAAGCGGTGAGTGTTCAACGAACACATACTGCAATGCAGAGGATGATTTATTTTTACATGCCTTGCGAGTTCAGTTTTTTAAGTACTACGAATACTTCAATGAATAATGCCTTGCAAATATGTCAAATATTTGAAATGTATTTGGTAATGTATTATTTAAATATTTATTGATTTCTAAAACGCCAGTTATACGAAACCAAAATAATATTTAACTACAATTTCAAGAGAATACTGCCGATGTGTAAGATCAAAGAAGTTACACGTACTGACTTAACTCATCGGTCTAAAGTATGTTAGTCTTATTTCTTTTGGGTGTGTCAAGTCCTGCTTTAAAATGAAGATAATATTGTAGAAACAATAAGTGCAGTTTAGCATGAAAGAAAGAGTAAATTGTACGCAATAGTAAAAAGTTTAGGGATGAGTTACCAAAAGGTCACTTAAGAGAGTAATATTCGCTCTTACCGACGGATAGTAAAGAACAAATGTTTATTAGTAAATCAAACAAGCAGTCCGAGCAATTCTTACCTTTTCATATACGTTCCAGAAAAGACCAGAAGTGACGAATGAAATAACGACATTGAGATAAGGAGGCGATTTCAAAGCTCGATCAACTTCAAGTTTACAAGAAAAGAACCAGTTTGCCAAGAATTATCGACATTTCACAGTCAAAGGAATTCGACAACGACCCAGTTCGACACCACCCAACACATTAAAACTCTCCAATAACCATTTCGCCTCAGACCGTTCTGACAGTTCCTATCACCGCGTGTGAAATATCGATAATTCAGAAAGCGATCGTGAAAGGGTCATAACATCCAAAGGCGAACAGCAAAGATGGCGAGGAGAAAGGCAAAATGGCAGCCGCGAAACGAAAAAGAAAACAAACCGGGACAATAAAAGCGCAGACAAGGAGAACACTGAACAGGAACCAGTTACCGAACGTTTACATCTTCCGCCTCGCTCTCCCTAACGTTTATATCTCCTGCCTTTGAATGAGCACGTGCCACACCCCTGTCGAAGAAATGCCACAACCAACGAGAACAAGATACGGAGCGTTTCTGTGGCCACTTATATCAAAAGAAAACACCTTAGAGAAATAAAAAAATCGTTAAATGTTCGTAAAAAAATGCCGAAATGACCTGTTCCTAATACAGAGTGAAATATTTGTAAGTCGCGTTTTCACAAATCTTCATGATGTTGGTTTCATTAAATGATGACATTGACATCTCATAATCATAGGAGAAAGCTTTTTGGGCTGTCGTCAACCTGATTTCAACCGTCACAACATTAAGCCCTGTCAATAGTTCCAACGTATCCGAAAAAGCTTTTAAAGACTTATGATTTATCAACACCTCATTCATTTAATAATTTAGACATGTATATGTATGTATGTATATGTGTATACGTATATGTGTATATGTATATGTGTATATGGCCAGCGAGGTATGATCACCGCTACCTCGCTACCTTCCGTGATAAAACGTGTACTACATTTACGGGACTAGTGGCCTTAGCAGATGACGCGCCCGGAATCACTAATCAATCAAGCAACGAAGCACTTGGTTATTATACCTTTTAGGGCGCAGACGTCCTACGTTCTACCTTCCTACCACTTCACCCCATCCGCATTCTTCACGATCCGAAACCACTCTCTCCCTTTAGCGATCTCATTCGGAAACACCCTCTGGAGGTGCGCCGTGAAACAAGGGGCAGTTCAGCCGACCGGCGGGCGAGCGGATTGGCCGGTGGGCGCCAGGAAAATCGGGCACGAGGGCGAGGGCGGCGGCGGCGGCGTCTGGGCGAAAGTTTCTGCGACGCAGGAGGCGAATGTCTCAGCGCGGCCCAGCCTCGCCTCCTTCGCAACTTCCTCCCGGCAGCGAGCGAGCAGCCGGCTGACCTGGCTGCCGCTGCCGCCGTCGCCGCACTTGGCAATTTGGCTTAACGAGCGGACAGCCGGTAGCTGGGTCTCGAGCTATAGGGACCGCCGCGCCGTCGCCATTGCTCCGTCCACAATGGCCCAAACGTTGGTCTTTGTGGTCTCAAGTTTAATTATTGGCATCAGAAGGAAATGCTTGGTGCCGACCTGGATGGCCGAAGTGGCTAAGAGCGAGTACCGACTCAGCGCTTCGGTCCGAAGGGTCACGGGTTCGAATCCCGCCTTGGGCATGGCTGTTTGTCCCTTGACTTTGTATGTATGTGTTGTCGCGGAGGGCCTCGCGTTCTGCTGACCCCAGATCAGAGGAGCCCGCAAGAGTGTTGGTGTCTAGTGTATGGTCGAATATGCGTCCCATCGGGGCGTAAAGGGTAACCGGCTGTCGGCTGGATAAAAGCCCTAGATAAAAAAAAAGGAAATGCTTGGTTATGAAACACATATCAAGAAGAAATGGCGTGAAACGGTACGCGTTCAGAATTCTTTCAAATTCAGTCAGCCTTCATACTGCTCGTGTATATTTCGCGAATGTTCATTCCCACCTGACATATGGCATAATGTTCTGGGGAAAAACATCTTATAATTCATAGACCTTTAGATTACAAAAAAAGAATTATATGAATAACCAAATCCCACACAAGTGATTCTTGTATGCCTCTCATGCCTCTCTTGTATTTTCAGAAAACGCCGATGTCTGTAACACTCGACGTAGTTATCATATCCATCAGGTGACAGAATCAACAGCTCATTACAAAAAATCTTCATAAAATACATATACATTATTTTACAACACTTTGCCAGATGAAATTAAACGATTAAATTCGATAGAAAAGTTTAAATCCCAAGTGAAATCGTTTCTGTTGCATAACTGTTTCTATACATTTAGATACTACACAGAGCATAGAAAGGAAAGTAACATTAATTTTAACAGTGATATTTAATGTATTATTTACCATTGAACTGTATAATTCTAAACAATATGTAACAAGTATTGTATCAAGCCTCTGGATCAATGACCCCCATCTCGATCAGGTATTCATCCAGTTTCCCTGATCCATTGAGAAAATGCTACGATGGCCCCTTGTTTTGCTTCTGGACACAAATGTAACTTCCATATCTGTGCACGTCTTCTAGAATTCAGTGGGAAGAGCCCAAATGTATTGTTGATTTACCCTTGAAAATAGATTTTATTTCATCGGAGGGAATATTTTGTTAACAATCCTTGCAAATAATGCTCATTTTATTTCTGTATTCAAAATTGAAGTAGTATATGGCTTAGGGTAAGGATCACAGAATTTTGAATACGTGCATAGAATTCACTTCTCCCCACAGCACGTCACACACAGTTTTTAACTTGTTTTGAAGTAAAATAAATAAATAAATGGTAATGGTATGTAGGTAAAAATGGCGTTTATATCAATTCTTATATTCTTGGTGTTCACGAAATTTTACACATCTCATAAATTATCGAATTCATTTAATTCGTGGAGTCATTATTGAGCGGGCAAGTCTTTTTTACCGAGTGTACTGTCTGCCATTCAAATTATCCTATAAATCATTATGTATTAAGAACATATGTCCTGTTAAGAACAAATTGTACTGTGTAACTAATTTTTAAATATTATGTTTTCAAGTTATGTAATATTTTCAGTTTTTTTTAATTGACATTGGGTATGCAGAATTTTGTTTCGATGAGTTTAACCTTGAAAAACGTTAGCGTATACAATTCTTAATTCTGACTTTATTAATTTTTTTATTCATTGTACTTTTTTTCTTACACCTCAGTCTTTCGGTTGTTTTGCTAATACAACCTTATATAGTTGTGAAGAAGCGCCAGATTAGCGAGAGCCTTCTGTTCTTTCTAAACACATATTTTCACTTTACTAAAAAATGACGATTTTTGAGAGTGTCATTTTGTGGCACCGAATCATTTCATCATGTAATCATTTCGAATTATCGCCAAAACTGTTTAGTTCGTACCAAGCCACCATATTAGTCACGTAATTGGCCGCGTTTATGGACATACACGGATAAGGCGAAAATTCATCCACCGTAACAGAACATCATTTAATAGGGCTTTTAGCACATTTTTACGTCTTGACTTTACAAAGTACGAGTCACATGACGGAAGTTAAAGCTGTGACGACGAACCTTACGCTTCACTTCATATCGCAAGGTTTGTCGCCACCAATCTCTTCAACATGGACACCGAGTCTTGTAAGTCACAGCGTGATTGTGTAGGAGTCTGCACTATTGCAGAAACTTGACAAGAGTGCAATGGTCTAATCATAGGGTTCCAACTATTGTAAGTTAAACTGGTATTTCTTCAAGCTAACATATGGTTCCTTGTGAGATTTATCAATAGTGTTGTGGCCGTGCCGCTTCAAAATAGGAAAACGTGCATTTACTATCAGAAACAGTGATAAATTCCATACTCACATTCATTACGAAGCAAGTTAAAAGGATATTATACACGTAAATATGTATTATCACATGTAATCAGTCACTATCTCTTCGCGCCTAACATTATTTTGTTGTATTCGGGAAGGGATGCTATCGGTGTGCTAAAACACTAGCGTAACGAGATCTTAGCGTCAAATGTCACGTGATATATATAGTGAAGATGAAGACGTTACAAATGAGCTAACACTCTCTAGCACTGGCAACATAAGGCGAAAGCAGAGCGACTGTGTCGGTTGGACGCTCGCGGGGAAACGGGCGACTGCAGTCGCTGGAGCCACTCAAGCCGCTGCCAACAGCAGCTGCCGTGTGGCCCAGGACCAGCTTTTCGTTTCGTGCAACGTTCTGCCAATGAGGACGGGTGACTCGCAGCGGAGCGGACAGTGTGCTAGCTTTCCATCTCCGAATACTCGGAAAGCACCAACTGAGTTGGCTCAGGGACAATCAATGACGCTGCGTCGCTGGCCTTGAGGTTCTCGGGACCAACTCCAGTCGGATTTGGACTGGAGTTTCCGGCTGGATTTTCGACACCAGTTAGGTCGATTTCATCCGATATCTTCCGGAGAATTCTAACGGATGCCTGCTCTGATTTTCCTCGGCTTCTTTGATTAATGCCCGGCGAATGCTGGGCCAGTACCCTAACAACCTGATCATGGACCGAGCCCGATCTTCCCTTCCTCATACTTCCCCCTTACAAACACATACTATACCGCTAAATTATCACACATATTTGGACATAAGTGGGGAGCTTAGCACCAGGTGAGGGGAGAAATCTGGAGAGGAAAACATAGCAATCCAACATGTAAGTCGGCGCCTGTTCCCACATGGCAGTGGGAGAGTCCTCTCATACCATATCGCGACCAGAACATGCACAACTTTCGCGGTACTATTGATTGAAGTAGTTGACTTTCCCGCAAACACGAATTTCTTTCTTACTCGCTCACTCTCAGCAGGGATGCAAGACTCGGTAGATTCATGTGGAATTAGAGGTGGTCAAAGATAGTTCGCAGCAGATTATTTCGTGACTCTCCCAATTTACCTCCCTCTCGCCTCATCATCATGTATTCATTTCCATTGGTATCTTCACTCATTATCACTAGGCCACGCAAGCGATGTAGAATCCTCTGTTGCTTCGTCCCAAACACCCCGTTAAGCACTACAAGAAATCCCTCAGAAACTAATAAAAAACTATAATTGGTTACAATTCCGTTAAACATTTGTTCTTCAGAATTTTAAAATTAATTGTTAATTTTTCACTCCAATAAAACAAAAAAAACATGAGAGCGTGCAGGGACACCGTCTGAGTGTCGGGAATCAAATATGTGTCTACGAATAATAATAATAATAATAATAATAATAATAATAATAATAATAATAATAATAATAATAATACTTAGAGTATGCTGCAGATCGTGAAAATGCACATGTTCTCCCCGCTGTTAATGACTCAGTTCACAGTTCATTCCTAGGTTCTGACGTAATTTTTTCGTGTCTTTTCTACCCATTGTCCGTCTTTGCTACTTCATCCAAGTCGGACTTTTGTCTTCGAATTTCAAGATATTTGAAGAAAATGCGTCCCCAAAATCGCAAGCTCTTTGAAGAAGCAAGGTAGAAATTAGGAACATTTGGAAAGGTGCAGTCAGAATGGTAAAATGAACACGCCACATCTGAATCTCTATGTGTTATTATCTTCTTATTAAAACATGTGTTTGGTTTTTCGGTTAAACGTAGCAATTAGCATAAAAATAGAGATACAAATCTGTACATAAGTGAACGTTAAAAAATTGAAAGCACGATATTTGCACGGTTGCAGTAATTTCTGGAAAGCACGCGCAAGAGAAAGTAAGAAAAGAAACGAGAGCGTAAAGACAAGTTGAGATAAACAGCAATGGGGAAAGTACACCACTCTAGAGAAAGAGGTGCATTTCTTGTGATTCGATAAGTTAGTAATTGCACGTGCGATCAATAATTAAAAATAAATTAAATAAGTAATATCTATTAACTAATACAATATTGAAGTAATAAATTAGTAAATAAAAATTAAGATAACGAAGTAAATGAAGTTCAAGAAATCTATTGGAAGTGAAGACAAATAAAAAATACAAAATGGAAAATGTAAATAATACACACTCACACAATTAATTTTTTTGACTCTTCATCCGATGGCAAATATGGCAGTGAATGAATTTATTAATTGGAGATAAAGCATAATAAATTACTAATATATGTAATTGATCAAAACTCGAAAGATAAGAATCAGAAAAAAGCCAATTATTTGCTAGAAATATTTGCATTCAATACACATTAAATACGCCAGAATAATTCGGCAACATTTGAAAGTGGAGTCCCGGTAACATTCTTTTCTAATGAGCCAACCTCACGAAATGACATTCCGAAAGGACGACTTCTCCCTGAAACAGGTAGCCCCGCCCACTCCATGTTCTCCCCACTCGGCCGGCTGGCAGAGCGGAGGAAGCAGCGAGAGTCATTCAACAGAGCCGTGGGGCGCGGAACCAGCTGGGAACACCCCGGCGCACAATGCAGGCCGCCCCGCCCTATTGCGCCCCGTATCTCCTCGTCCTGCGTAGTTCCGCCCATACTAGATCTGGCCCTCCCTTCTCTGCCCCACAACGCCCGTCACGTCTCGTTACGTCACGATCCGCGCAGTCCCCAATCCATCCCATCGTCCAGTTCCTGCATCCCGTTCCGTTGTCCCGTCACGTCGTCCCAACCCAACGGCATTATCCAGTTTCCTTCCATCGTCCTGTCCCCTCGTCCCATTTTGTCGTCCCTTCCCATCGTCCTACCTCGTCGGCTCATCTCTTCTTCCGATCCGAGCGTCCCATTTTATCGCCCCGTCCCGTCGCGTCGTTCTCACTCGTCATCCTAACCCGTCTTACTCGCCGGTCGCCCATCCCACCAACCGGACAAGCCGTCCCGACAAGCCGTCCCGACAAGCCGTCCCGACAAGCCGTCCCGACAAGCCGTCCCGACAAGCCGTCCCGACAAGCCGTCCCGACAAGCCGTCCCGACGAGCCGTCCCGACGAGCCGTCCCGACGAGCCGTCCCGACGAGCCGTCCCGACGAGCCGTCCCGACGAGCCGTCCCGACGAGCCGTCCCGACAAGCCGTCCCGACAAGCCGTCCCGACATCCCGTCCCGACATCCCGTCCCGAATCCCGTCCCGCCATCCCGTCCCGCCATCCCGTCCCGCCATCCCGTCCCGCCATCCCGTCCCGTCATCCCGTCTCGTCATCCCGTCCCATCTCCCCGTCCCGTCGTCCCTTCCCGTCCCATCCCGGACCGCAATTCTCCGAGCCGTCCCGCCCATACCCTGGCGCGGCGCCTTGCTCGCGTGGTGCGTCGCTTGATCGCCCAGCTGCGAGCCCGTCATTCAGGACGAGCGGAGGTAGGTCAGCGGCGCCGCCTCTGGCTCCGAGCGGCGGAGGGGGGGACGGCACATTAGGCTGCGAGCGGAGCAGCGCAAGGCGGAGTGTCACGGGTCATAGCGGAGCGGGTCGGGACAACGAGGAACATCGTCTAATAGATAGGCGGAGCAGGGTGGAGCGGGTGGGGCTGGGTGGAGTAGGGCGTAACGGGGCGGGACGGGGCTGAGCGAAACTCGGCCGAGAAAGGGGACAGGTGGGATAGAATGCGAGGGGCCAGGCGAGAAGATTGGAGAATGGCAAGATGAAGTAGCATAATGTTGGATGGTGTGTTGGGGATCGAGGCAAAGAAAGGGCGAATGAAAAACGTGTCGTGTACAGAGGTGTCTAATAAAGCGCAGACCCACGAATAGAGGCAAGAGAACGAAGAATAAGTGGGAACGAGGAATGTGTTGCGCAAAAGAGAAAGAGAGATATTCGAGAAGTTACACGTCAAGGGAAAACTTCACACCGACGATCGGTTTGAGATGTTGGGGCGCTGAGTATAGTCGAAAGGATCCCTAAAGGGTATGGAAACAGGCTCATCAAATGGGAACGAGACTGAGCTGAACAGTTCTGTCTGGTGGCCTGATCAAAGAAGCCGCCTGGGCTGAGACGCAGTATGCAGCGGCGACCAAAGTGAGGCAGAGCGGGTCAACATGAGGTACTTGACTGGCACGGGGCAGAGAAGAGAGAGAAGAACCATTGGGAGAAGCGGAGAGGAAGGGATAACGCTAGGAGCATGAGGTAGCTGAAGGGGAAGAAGCCGGTGCTACGGGATCGAGCGCAGAAGCAAATGCATGAGCAAAGAAGGTTCCCTTAAGTCACGCCCCCCATACGAGCTGAACTCAGGGCCACTTCATTTGGATAACGTTGGGGTAATCAACGCCACAGCCATCTCCTCTTCCTTCCTCTCTATGAGCGGCCCGCAGAAGGATCCGAGACTGGCCAGAGAGCATTGAGATCCACATTTATGACTGACCGATTGATTCATTGATGTTTACAGGCACACCAAACGCAGAGGTCATTAGTCCCGTTAGTGCAGTGAATGTTTAATTCCTAGAGGTGAAAGCGTTCCTCCCCCTAAAAAGTGAGATGCGGCGCTGATCTACAAGTCGACAAGTGAGGTATATCCCCCTCCAGATATCTTCCTCCAGCGGGGCTCCACCCCAGCCGAGAAAGCTCTATGCTCTTGGCTGCTCTCCAAACATACGTGCAAGTGTAGTGCATTTTAAGTTCAAATGTGTATAAATAAGGGGTATAGGGCAGATAAGATGAAGGAAAGGTCGCGCACGGTCCACGGCCCGTTTGTTAGGGTACTACTCCAGCATTTGTCTGGTATTGATCAAAGAAACCACGGAAAACTACCAAACTACCACAGGAAACTACCAAACGGCCACTAGAATTCTCCTCCAGACAGTGGCTGAATTCAACCTCGTTAGTAGCTAGTGTCGAAAATCCTGCTACCGTCAGGACTCGATCGCTCGGACCTCCCGGTCAAAGGCCCTACAATGAAATCAATTGATGCCCTGAATCACCTCAGCCGGTAGAGAAGTATGAAAAGTTCTACATGTTCACTAATAGGGCAAAGAATAGAAAGGAAAGAGAGCGTGCGGTCTATGGCCCGTTTGTTAGGGTAAAGCTCCGGCATTCGCCTGGGAAGAATCTAACCCCAAGACTCGATCAGGGACGCTTCAGAATTAGCGACAATGCTGGATCTTAGTTAAATTCAGACGGTCCCACCGCTACGAACCTATGTTCCCAGATCCGAGATTGAAGTAGTACGCGTGGCCCCGGTGGCAATGCGAGAGCTCGCGGCTGCGGCCCTAGGCATCGGCTCAGACCACTGTCTTCGGCAGGTCTGGTCAGAACAGATGTGATTGATTGATTGATTGATTTTTTCGTGTTTCCGGGCACGTCAACTGCTTTGGTCATTAGTCCCGTTAGTGTAGTGCATGCTTTTTCGGGAGATGGCGGTGATCTTCCCCCGCTGGATGGCGAGATCCGGGGCAGACCTACTGTCGGCTAGTGGGGTTTCACCCTAACCAGGACTCTCCCACCAGCGGGGCACCGCCCCAGCCGGGACAAGCTCTAAGTTCCCGACCGGTCTCCCGGAATATGTGGTTGTGTGTGTGTGTGTGTGTGTGTGTGTGTGTAAGGGGAGAGAATAGGGCAAGGAAGATTAAGGACAGCGCGGTCCGTGGCCCGTTTGTTAGGGTACTGCTCCGGCATTCACCTGGTGTTGATCGGAGAAACCACGGAAAACTACCGATCAGAGCAGCCGGCCGCTAGAATTCTCCTCCAGACAGCGACGGAATTCGACGTAGCTGAAAAGCCAGTTTCGAAAATCCTGCCGCCGTCAGGACTCGAACCTAGGACCTCCCGGTCAGAGGCGTTGTAGTGACATCAGTTGATGCACTAGCTAGAACAGATGTGGGTGGGGGAGGGGCGAGGCGGAGCGGAGCGGAATGGGGAAGCCGAGAGGGTGTGGGGATTGAGAGGGACGTGGCGGTGCGAGGCGGGTCAGAAAGCAGCAGCATCGCGTGGCGTGGTGCGTGCGCTCCACGAAAAACAAACCGCGTGAATCACGCTTCACACGCCACGCCACGATTTCCTTCCCAGTTTGTAAGAGAAAACGACCCGAAATTCCTTAACAGTCCCGTACCAATGCCATTCTGGTTCCCGGAGATCACCAAACAGGGAGGAGGGAGGAGGTTGTTAACGCAGGACATTCACAATAACTTTCAACATAATTGAGAGGAAATTGTATGTATTTAAGAACTAATAATACATGCATTAGCAACATATAGGAAAACATTTTCTGCCAGTTTGTGTTAAAATATATTTATCTTTTTGAGGTAAAGTAAATTAGTTTACATTTTGAACATTTTCTGTTCTTGCGATCCTTTCTGTGGGGACACAGATTTCAAGGTCCTGTTTTGAAAAAATTCAACATTTCCAATGTTCTCACAATTGCATAACTGTTATCCACATCGACAGATATTAAAATAACTTTTGTAAAACGTAAAAGTACTTTTGTAAAGTAATCGAAGATATAGGAAAATTAGCGGAACAAACACATACTTTCTCGCATTATTTCTAACCACTTTCCTACATTACACTACTGCCCTATATACTATACTATTAAACCTGCAAAAGTGTTTTCAACCAGCAAACAGTTTTTGCCGCTCCGAGACCCAAAGCCGCTGCGAGATCATCCTCAAAGTTAACATACCGTTACTCACCCCACTACGTCACAGAAACTCATTATGTGCTGAACTTGACCAGAACGTAAATGTCCGCTCCCTGTACAAAAAAAAACAACAACAACTCAAAAATCAAAATATCCGTTTGAAACTCCCGAATTCTCGGCTGAACGATTTAGGCGCTAGCGTTGACCACACGTGCATAGACACACGTATTGACAGACCAACGTTTTGTTGTCAATCGATTTTTCGGTATCAAGAACCCCCAAAACATGGATTCTCTCTACGCCACGTATTTGTAGATTTTTCCTTGGATTTAGCAACTGGATTTATCCACGTTTTGTTGCCAGGACCAGGCAATAAGAGTTTTCTGTCGAAAATTCGCAATTTTCCGGTGCACAATTACAGAACTTTCTCTTCTTACGAAGTACCGTCGTAAGGGAGAGAAAGTAAACATGAGCTGGGGGGCCATCGTTGACCTCCCCGCTCCTCATTAATAGAGCCTGGAAGTTCAGGCATTTGTTTTACCTGAAATATGCAGCAAAATGGCATTTATTGTTACTAAAATAGCCATTCAAAAAAGGCATTTATTGAAGCTTAAGTAGGGGTGCAAAAAGGCATGTAAACAACGAAAAAGCACATGTAAAAGGAATTATAAAAAATAACAATTAAAATTATTCAAACTCTAAAATTTACATTATCAATTCACGTGTAAGAAAACGAACTTTTCTTTGTAATTTGATCCCGCATGACCACGCGGTATGATGGCTACGAATTTCTTTTTCTCGTGGCGCTGTATCTTCAAAACGCTATTGTGAACTCGCTTTTGAATCTTGAAACGCTATCAGTGAAAACGGAATTTTATTTTTCGGTCTTCGCTCTTATGTTATCGCCAACACTGAGGAGGTATATCTTATAGAGAGAGCTGTCCGCAAAAGGATCGGTAGTCATACGCAAAAGTAGAATGGGATTGCTCGTGAGCGAGCAAAGCCTGATGGCTTCATTTCTCATTCAGATTTTTATCACAGCGTCTGCTTCCACAGAAACAGAGAACACTACCGTGCCTTCGAGTTGTCCAGGCTTGCAGGTATATATCCAACTAAATCGCGATCGGAGCCAGGAGAAAAAAATAAGCAAAATAATGAGGAAAAGGCAAAAGTGGCAAAATACGCATCAGAAATTAAAATAGGCTAAATGAAATCTTCTAAGAATGAGGAAAAGGGTAGAAAAAAGGCAAAAAATAAGGCAAAATGGTCAAAATAAGAATCAGACTCTAAAATAGACAAGAAAAGGCAAAATAAAAATCTACTCAACCAACCCCAGAAGTACAATTAAGTGATTCCTGTTGTTAAAAGTCATAAAATAGTTACAATAATAAAAAAGTATTTTGTCAAACTTCCGGACTCTACTCATTAGTATTAAGGGATTTGTTACTCATACTACTACCGTTTCGACTTCTCTCAGTTAAACGAAAACTTTTTGATTATGTCACATTTAATCTCATGTTTTTGACTTGTTAAAGCCAACTTGCTCAACATGACTAGATACATGAGTTTTGCTGTTGAATGCATAAAAAACGCCATTGCGCAAAACACGTGCACGTGAATGAAAAATTAAACCGAAGTTGGACAGAGCTGTAATGAACGAAACGAAACGTATCTCGTGCTTAACAAACACCTGTTCCGAGACGGCCTTGTGCAACGTCGTAGGAGATTAAGGAGGTTAAAATGGGTCCAGTAGGACTAGTGGTGCGTTACAGAAATGGTGTAGACAGGTAAGTGTCACGTTCGAAGGTTGATCGAGAAAGTTAGGCGATATTCTGGGTTAAATACATAACATTTCGGATGCAAATAAAAAAATGACTCCTTTGTTTAGTTATTTATTCTAAAGAAATTCAACACATAGAACATGCTATGTTCAAAAACTGATCAGACACGTTCTCGATCATGCTCTGACGTAAATGTCGTATCCTATAATAATATTCCTCTAAAAGTAAAGAAAAAAGAAACAAAAAAAAAACTGGAGAATTTCGAACCTATTATAGTTAATAGGAAACAGGTGGTTCACTTCTTAGTAGTAATGAATATTCTGCATGTAAAATGGAAAACCCGACATGACAACCATGATTAAGAGCGCAACATGATCACAATACATCAGTGGTACATTCAGATAATCTAAGTTAGGCATTCGTGTATATTAAGTATGTTTAAAGCCAGGAAAAGATAGACATATGACAATATATTCAGCCCCTCTGAACTGCATATTGAGCATTCAAACTCTGTGAAGGTCAATGAATTTATGTTGGTGAAAACGACGAAACAATGAATTCGTTATTTTTCTAAATAACTACACAAGCTTTGAAATAATCCCCAAACAGGAGAAATCTGAAAGAACGAGACAGTATTTTCTGGTACTATCAAATGTTCAATTTCTTCACTCCGTGCATGTCGGTCGTGAAAGTGCAATGTTCCATTAACACAGAGAGAAATCAAGTACATGCAACATTCGAGATAAAAAGATTAAGTCGTCTCGTCTCTGCAAACTGCTCCTCAAAAAGTAATGAAGGGAAAGTTAATCCTATTTAACATGACAGCTCTTAAGCATTTGTTAGACGTTCACTGAAATTTATACGAGTTCTTAAGAACATCAGACTAAAACCATACATTTTTCTGTAAATATGAAACAAATTTTTGTTATTTAGCAATTATTTTTTTAAACAAAAAAGTGAAGCAAAACTCAAGAAATATGCTCAAAGAAACAGGAAAATTATACCAATTGCGACGAATGTAGGTATTTAGTACTCAGAAAATAGGACATACGAGTATAAAAACATAAATCAAGAACACAAGTACTGCTTTCTTTCACAACAAAATTAAATTACGGGTGTCATTGGTTCCGTTCTATGTTATGCTTATATCGTTATCACTTTTACATGGAAATAACTGGCTGGTTGTTTCAATTTGATCACGAAAAGACGCGCCATAGAAAGAGTATACTTATTATATACATTACTCAGCGAAACTCTTTCAGATAGCTAAAATTCGAAAAGGATTATTTTGCTATGGTCACATGGATGGGGTTTTTGATACAACACACTTTTACACAGCATGCGGTTATACGAACTTCAACATGGTACGAAGAATAACAATAAATGCTTACACGTTCACAAGATGTTAGGATATCCCAGGATGTTAGGATTCGAGATGCCAACACATGTCTGGTAATTTTCGACTGTGTGGACCGCCGACACGAACCTGAATGAACGCAGGCGGGTGCAACGTCCTGTACATATCATAAGACCCACAACCCGCTACTGATGTACTCCACCCGATAAGAGCGGCAGATGCTGCAAGTCAACACGTGTTTGAATCATCATTAATTTTACTTATCTTGTTTGTTAGGGCTCTGAAAAATCTGTTTTGAAGCAACGATAGTCTTGCAAAGCAAAACCATGTCTTGCGCTCGGAAGGAATACATGTGTTGCTGTATCCGCTTACGTCAGACCCATTCTTAGAACGAACGCGCCCGGTTATAGTCCACTGATAGCCGATAGTGATTTATAGTGACCAAGACCCATTCAGAACCCCGCTCACCCAACAATGATGTCAGGGCATATACATTAATACCTGACCCACTTACTACCTGACGACGCCACATTGCAAGCAAATGGCGAGGAAAAGCTTACATGAGATCACAAAGAAAGAAGGCGGCCTATATCGATTCAGAAGCATCAAATGATCTTTGAAATGGCAAATTAATTTTTTTTACCAATATTTAGATACAATGCTACCAACCATTATATTAGCAATAGTTGTAATATTTCTATGATACAATTATATTCAATTTAAGATTAGATGTGTCACAACTAGTGTTTTAATCAGAAATTCTAGAAGCTTTATAAATTTTCATGAATTCTGATTGATATTTCACACGTGTAAATATAATTCAATTGACGCAATATACAATGTCATAGGTAAAGTAGTACGCTCTATATGATGTGCCTACTTTTTTTATGTCCAAATATTTTATCAGACTTCATATCAGAATCAGATGTTCTGATTTTGTAATACCACACGAATTATCAATGAAGGAGTGCTAAAAATGAATTGTAAATAAGGGACAAATTAAAAATTAGTATTCAAATGTAAAAAAAAATAAATCGGGGATATGGCATGTCATTATTAGAGGCGATAAGAAAAAGCAACTAAATAAGTCAGTTTGATTTTAAAATAGTTTACGTACTTGTACACGTCGATCGAAGCCACTCGATCCTAAGTAGCACGCAGGAAACGATCCGTCCGCTTGACACAGCTACACAAGTTCACATGATCTTGTCTAACACTAGTCACAAAAGACAAAATTCACAAGTAATCACATTTCGAGACGGCGCACAAAAAATTCACGGTAGAAGCACTACATTCCACACAACACGACACGATCGCCTCTGGTCAGCGTTTGCTACCACGTTCGCCCTGAGGCAGACTAGCAGATGCGAGCGCCAAGGGAAAGCTCTTGAAGGCCGAGATCGCGTGCATATAACAACGTGGGAGAAATCATACCTCATTATCTCCCACGCCCTCTTTGGTGGCGTACGGTATGCGACTGCGGTGGCCGTTTTCCATGTAGCACAAACATGATCCCCAAACCGAGAAGCAAATGTGGAAAGCAAGCAAGCAACGTACCATCTTGCATAATGCGATTCATATCACGCAATCATTAATCACTTTCGTCTACGGATGTCTTGCTTCTAACGGGAACTCCAGTTGTGAATTGCTTAAGATGCAGGGCACGATCAAACTGGATCGCTCGTAAATGATTATACAATACGCCCGACCTCTCTAGTAAGCTAAGGTTCTTCAACCAGTTAACCGTATCCCGTATTTTACTTGCAATAAACACAAACTGACATGATAGTATCACAATATGTGAGTGGATTAGGGGTGATCAACATTTGGTAATTTTATTATACACGTTCTGTTCAAGATGAGTCATTGAGTTCAATACCTTTCTTGTCTCCGTTCAAGATTGGAGTTAGCAAATAATGACAGGGTAGGATCTGTTTCGCTTAGGGGAGGAGAAGAGATAATTGAATCATGCAAATAAATCAATACGCGCCACTTCAAAATGCACACTTTTATTGGAGCACCAATTTACAATGGTGAGATCTCCTGCACGAGAGAGCGATTGGTGCACCTGGTTGGTGCTGTTACAACAGCAAAAGACATTTGATACCTGGACCACAGTTGTTGGATGTGATGAATGCAATGCAATGCAATGCAATGAGTTATAATTAATTAATTTGAAAACACTCTAGTGTTGATTGATGTTTCCTGACAGGTTAGATGCCATGGTCCTTAGTCCTGCTAGTGTAGTGAATGGGAGATTTCCCCCTCCCAAATATCTCCCAATGTGAGGCATCGTCTCAATCGGAATAAGCTCTAAACTCCCGACTGGTCTCCCGACATGACAACAGTGAGGTAGTCTAGTGCGTGCAAGTATAAGTGTGTGTAAGGGGTGAGGATAGGAAAAGGAAGAGGAAGGGAAGATCGCGTGTGGTCCTTGGCCAGTTTGTTAGGTTATCGCTTCGAATTCGCTTGGTATTGATCGGAGAAATCACACTGATGGGAGCAGCCGGCCGCTATAATTGTCCTCTTGTCAGCAGTTGAATTCGGCTAAGCTATGTGGCTAGTATCGAAAATTCGCCACCGTCCGGACTTGAATTCTAGGATCTCCGTTCAGAGTCGCTGTTGAAACAGCGGCGATTCTGGCAGTGAAATCAACTCAGTCGGTCTGTTATTGAAAATTTGTAGATTATACAGTTAAGCTTATGGAATCTATATAGAGTAAATAATTAAGGACGCAAGGCGTCAGCTGTAATCATCCAATGCACCACATGTATTGTTCACTAATTGATAGGAAGAATAGCATCTTAGACACTCTCATTTACATATCTACACCTCCCA
This sequence comes from Teleogryllus occipitalis, assembly GCA_011170035.1. Lineage (NCBI taxonomy): Eukaryota > Metazoa > Arthropoda > Insecta > Orthoptera > Gryllidae > Teleogryllus > Teleogryllus occipitalis. The sequence goes on from BLKR01000346.1 coordinate 381,957, forward strand.
AGCAAATGCAAATTTTAACGTATCATATTGAGTAATGCACAATCACAAAAAACTTCCACTACATCCAACCCTATGGCCAGACCTACCTAAGGAATTATAAACATTGTTGCAACTTTACTGCCTACATTATGACAACACTTAATATTGTAAATTAACCATCAAAATGTCGTAAATTTAAAGTTTGATCCCCATCCATAATATTTTAAAATATCAAACGAGCATAAAATACATATAACTTTTCTCGATTTATGATCCAAGGCGGTATGCACGACCCATTGTTAAAATCAATTAGTATCTATTTTATTACCATGAAGTAGGTGTGTATTTGTCACATTATTTGCAGCACACACTGTTGCGAATGATCTAATGGATATAATCAGAAAAACAACGGAACGTCACATACAACACTAACAGAAAATTCAATAGAGGGAAAACCACGATTTAAAATTTCCTGGGTCGATCGTCTCTGACATTCAGATTCTGAGAAGTATACCACAAAGTCATTCGGTAGCACGTTCCAAGTACGCGTTGTATGGACTTCCGCCCTCACAGCTGATCCCGTTCCACGAACAATTGCCCTCGCCATTCATTGTCGACCACAGCAGCTGTAGATCGCAGATGGAAAGATACTCCCCAAAGGGTTAGGCACGTCATCACGGAGTTGACGACGATTCAAGTCCCGATCACGAACGAGCGACGAGGGGAGGGGGAGTGAGAGGGCAAAGGAGGAACAAGGCCAGGGCGAACCGCTTTCCCCCTCCGTCCCTCCTCTCTCCACTCGCCCTGGCCCGTGCCACACCGCCCCTCCCCACCATGAGTCCCGCAAGGGGCCCGCGATTTCTCGAGATGATTCTATCGTTCGCCTCGCGCACGAGGCGTGCCGATGGCTGGCCGACGGCGAAGTTCGGAAAGAAGGGAGGTGAAGATGTGGAAGTAGGTGGAGGTAAAAATAAAGGTACATTGATTGATTATTTAGTGTCACTGGTAAAGTCACTGGTCCCCTACGAGAAGGGTGTGTAATATTCCGGGAGGTGGTGGTGTTCCTGCCCACACTGGAACATGCGATCCGACGCCGAACTACACGTCGTCTTGTGGTGATCCCCTCCAGGTTTCTCCCACAGAGAGCACTTCATCAGCTAGAAGTTCTTCTTCTTCGACTCAGAACTGCTCTTCCCACTGCCTCATTCTCGGTCTACCCACATGTCAGTAGCCCCTGGGTTCATACAAGAGAGTTAAGGAAGAAGTACTAACAAAGAATTTCTAAGCCCGGACAGATCCTCCGTCAAGTGTGTGCACGTTTAAGAGGGTGTCTGTGTGTGCCTATAAAGGCAGAGGAAAGCACACGGATGAGGGAGGAAAAATCGCGCAAGGTCGGTAGCCTGATTGTTTATATCTGGCTCTAGCATTCACACGGTATTTACTGTAGATACCACGGAAATCTATCAATTAGGGCAGCCATCCGCTAGAATTTTTGTCCAAACTGATTGAATTCGAACTAGCTCTGCAGCTAGTGACAAGTTTGGTTGGTTGGTAGTTAGTGATTCCGAGCACGTCAACTACTTAGGTCATTAGACCCGTAAGTGCATTGCATGTTTTTTATCGAGAGATGGCGGTGATCTTCCCCGTTAGATGGTGAGATCCGGCGCCGACCTACCGTCGGCTAGCGGTGTTCCCCTAAACAGATATCTTCCACTAGCGGGGCACCACCCAAGCCGAGACAAGCTCTAAGCTCCCGACCGGTCTCCCAGCATGTGTGGTAGTGTAGCGAATGTTAATGTAAGTGTATCTAAGGGGTGAGGATAGGACAAGGAAGAGGAAGGAAAGGTTGCGCGCGGTCCGTATCCTGTTTGTTGGTACTGCTCCGGCATTCGCCTGGTATTGATCGGAGAAACCACGGAAATCTACCGATCAGGGCAGCCGGCCTCTGGAATTCTTCTCCAGACAGCGCCTGAACTCGACCGATCCGCTAAGCAAGTGTTGAAAATCTTGGCACTGTCGGGACTCGAACCTCCCTGTCACAGACACTGCAGTGACATCAGCTGATGCACTGAGCCACCTCCCCCGCTGCTGGGGACGAAAATCCGTTACCCTCTGATCTTGGATTCGAACTCTTGGATCTGCGAGAAGGTACAATGACCAGCAGATGGAAATCAAATTAGAGATACGGATGGAGTTAGGAACGGTGACGAAGGTGCTGAGAGCTTGAAGAGATAGCGGTGGCGGTAGCAGAGGCAGATATGGAGGTGGAATTGGCTATAATGGTGGATGTTGAGATAAATGTGAAGGAAATGAAAGAAGAAAGAAGTCAGTGCAGAAGATATGAGGAGAAATGGGTAGAGTTGAACCACAGGAGAAATCTTTTACAGTATTTTCTTTGTAGGTATAGAAGTATGGATTGGGGAAGAAGTAAATAGGCAAAGAAAAAGAAGTGGAGAGAATAAACAGTTCAGAAAGAGAATTGGAAGTGGAAGTAGACGAATGATGTGAAAACTTGATGATGAATAATGTGACTTGATGAAAAATGATGTGAAAAGAGTAATAATATTGGTGAAAATTGAAGAAGAGAAGTAAAGGAGGAAGAAGGTAAGCGGGAAGAAACTTGCGCAGATCATAATCGTAAGAGAGAGATACCGAAGGATAGCAAGATGAGATAGAACAGCAGATGGCAGTGGTGGTAGTGGTGGTAGTGGTGGTAGTGGTGGGGCGGTGCCGACTACTTTTATGATGAAGGTGGAGAGATCTTCGCTTGGAACGCACCCGTGCCTGAGCCGCCAGATTAAGGTCAGCTGATGGCTGATACATGCTTGTTAACCGGTGGTGCGTCATCGTCCATTGAGAGGCATGACTTATTCTCGGCGTAAATTTATAACAACCAGCGCACACCAACAACGGTAAAATGGCATTATATCAATTGGTGCTAAAATAGTATTATTTTATTAGACTACCAAGTTGTACGATCCAAGACCAACTGTGGTAAGTATTATTCTTGTTACATTTACAATTGTGTTTACCTTGAAAGAAAAACCCTCGAATTTATAGAATAATCAATCAACTCGTAAAGACAACAATTTACCCAGCAATCAATTCTTACTTTTTAATTACGCCAACAATAATGCGAAAATTCCCTTTAGAGATACATCTGGATAATGTTTTAATTTAATAAATAACACATTTCACAACCTGAACTAATGTTGAGAACTAATGAATTATAGTTTAATATAAATTTAAAATATGAACTATTTTTGCCTAATTTATAGTTCATTACTGCAACACTAGGTTAGTTTCCGTTTTAAATTTAACATAAATTTATATCTGGTTTTCTTTTTGCAAGCACATGAATTCTGAGAAAATCTTCAACATTAATCAGTGATGTTATGTCCTTCACCTTATAAAACGTATTGGGGACGTTCGAAAGAACCTCCCATAAATATCAAGAAAACAGTCGAAACTACGTACACATTGAATTAAACAAAATGTCTTTGAAAACAATTAGAAAGTATTCCGTGCAAAACGTTAGTTATTTATTTTTCTATTTGAATCTGCTTCTAATTTTAAATTCTTCGCTGTCTTTCACAGTTCGACTAACAAATTGCCACTGCCACCTATGAAAAATCGCTCAACGGAGCCATTTGCAACCCACTAAGGTCTGAAATTATCATTGTAAATTGACCTATAAACATATTTCCATTTAAAAAATCAAAGTAAGTTGATATATCAAGTTTTAATGTTTCAATATGGTCAACAAATTTGTTGGCTCATTCACCTTTGCGAATTTATAATGCACTTCACGTTCTGCAACAAGTAAATTGCGAGATCAGCACCACATTAAGACCTGCACAAATTGTACATTCTTGCAAAAGCCTAAGGAACGACCACCAATACACATACGTAACTCAACTCCATATGGCGTAAAGCTCATGAATAATTAATCAAGGCAAGAGCGTGAACACAGTCACCCGACTAACATATGCCAAATCTCTTACCAGTTCTCCTCCCACAGATATCCCAAATCGCCCGCAAAATTATGCATTCAAACTGCTGCGGTGTTTTAGCGGTCACCCTAACTACTTCCCGGCATCGGAAAACGCGGGAGCTTTCGCAAGCGATGTCGACGCATCGGTCAACGACTCGGCGCGCAGCCTTCAGCGTTCAGCGAGCGGACTGGGTTCGGGGACATATCCCGACTGCATCCCGAGTCAACTTTTCCCAAGACTTTTACCTACCTCCCCAAAAAGCCACCGGGAGAGGTGGTTCAGGGGATCAACTGACGTCACTACAGTGCCTCTGACAGGGAGGTCCTAGGTTCAAATTCCTACGGTGGCAGGATTTTCAACTAGATTGTAGGTCGAATTCAGTCTCTCTCCAGAGAAGAATTCTAGCGGTCGGCTGCTCCGATCGGTAGTTTTCCATGGTTTCTCCAATCAATACCACGCGAATACCCCAGCAGTTAGGATTCCTAACAAACGGGCCACGGACTGCGCGCGATCGATCCTCCTTCCTTTATCCTCAATTCCTTACTTTCACTTCACTAACATCCACTACTCTACCAGACATGCCGGGAGCCCGGTCGGAGGCTTAGATATTATCCCCATCGGGGTGGTGCCCGCTGGTGGGAGATTACTTGGTGGGAAATAAGATTGGCGCTCTTCCGATATTACATTTCATTGAAGGAAACGCGTTTATGTCCGCTCTTTCACCAACACTGAACATAGTGCGGCGGCGGGGCGCCGCGGGCGGGCTAGCGAAGTGGGTCGACAGGTGCCGATCGGCGCCACCGCCGGCGTCCATGGAAAGCAACGCCCCCCCCCCCCGGTGCCGAGCTGCGCCGAATGAATTGCGGTGCAGCGTGCGTCTCAATGAGGCGACCTGACGGGCGCGGCGTAGCGGAGTGCGCTTGGGTGGTCCACCGCCCTTTTAAGGTATGTACTAGCTAACAATAAACCCGAACGCGATCCTTTAATCCGACGGGCGTCACCTCCGATTTTGTTGTTTTCTAAAAGCCTTCATTTCATTTTCCTGTCGGACCGTTTATTATTATTATTATTATTATTATTATTATTATTATTATTATTATTATTATTATTATTATTACTATTATTATTACTATTATTATTACTATTATTATTATTATTATTATTATTATTATTATTATTATTACTATTATTAGTAATATTATTATACCTCTGGGATGGCTCATGGGCAGCGTACTAGCTTCCCGTACTGTGGTCCCCAGGTTCGATTCCCGGTCGAGGTCAAAATATTGTTGTAGCTTTTCTTCAAAATCGTCCCAGTTTCTGTAGCTGTATGACGAAGAGAAGCTCAAGCAGGCGGATCTTGCTAGTTACGGTGAAGAGAATACGTCATGTTCGTCTCGTGTCGCTCTTACCCCCAAGCACGGGAATTTAACTAGGCCCAGGCAAGGGGGATACCGGTAGCTGGCCGGAGAAGTTGGTCTACCGACCCAAAACGCCGAATGCATACGTACATTATTATTATTTTTATTATTATTATTATTATTATTATTATTATTATTATTATTGTCATTATGGGATGCAGAAGCAGTAATTCATTTCTCCTTTTCCTTTCCTTCTTTCCCTTCCTCACATCCACTTTTCCCTGTTTTCCGTCAAAACCCCTTCATAATTTTAAAATGTTATACAATTTCCCTTGATAACCACTTCATGAGTGTTCTGGACTTCAAAAATCGATGTTTCGTTGTTGGTGTCCCTGATGCGTAAAATAGGGTCGTTGAAGGGAGAGTGAACGTCGCGGAATTTTAATTGAAGCTCACAACGTTTTAATTGGATTACTGAAGTTAACGAGGTGCACGCGGTAGATTAAGGAAGTGAAGTTCTGTCAGAGCTATTCATGAATTCAATAGCATTCTCTCACATTAAATAAACAATAAATGACGGTGGCTATGGTTACGATGAGTGCGGCAGTTTGAACTGCAGAGGTTAGAAGAAGTAATGATCCTCTCCGCTGACAACGAAATGCTGATGTGCAGGTGTCGTAGCTAAGAAGATACCTGTTATATCGCATCTGCATTGCATTCCGTGTCAACACGTTTTTTACTAAAGAAGCACGGCAAAAACTTTTAATTTATATCATATTAAAGTTTCACAATGCGAATGTTAGACGCATCGTACATGTTATTCTGAAGATAACTTGAAAAGAGTAACTAGAATAAAAAAATTTGGATTTCCCTACACCCCTTTACACACACACACACACACACACACACACACACACACACACACACACACACACGTAGGAATTCGTGAGTGACGTTCCCTCATGATCAAACTTGGAATTACCTAACACTACAGTTATCGACTGCTTCTTAGAACCAACTTCAATGTTCTCCAAACTGAGGCGATGGATGTTTTGGAATTGGTTACTGTACGAAAACCTTCCATTCCATAGATATATAAAAATATTTTGACTAGACAGTTACGACACATTATGTAACACAATCAAGTGACATTCACTTCAGAAAACATTTTACTCTTTTGAATGTTGTGGCGACCTTGTAGTATCTCCAGACTCTTCAACATGCTTAATATTTTTTTATTTTTATTTTGAAGAAGTGTTAAATAGTGTAATGGACGTATTTAAGAAGAAAAACGAGAAAATTGTAGTTTGGTGACCTAATTATTTGTTTCGAAGAAAAAAAGCTATTTATTAGATTTACCAAACGTGTTCATAGTACTACAGTATGAGTATAGCAGACAGAAAGAAATGTATATACAAACTGAGACATGACTCGAGGTCCGACAATTTCGATTTTTCTCTGGCTGAAAAAAAAAAATAGGACAGAAATATGGGTTAGCAATGTATTGTACTAACCCTCCTACCACATCCATTCATACATACTTGTATAAAATATATTTTATACAATTTATTTTTATCTATATTACATACTAAACAAACAATACACTCGTTAAAAAGATTCATCGAAAAGATACGTGCGTGTGTGGCATGCAAGAAAGCAAAGTAATATTCCTAACCACATAGCGACGAAGATGCTTTTATAAATAGGTGAAAGTAATTCGTTTTTCTATGAGACGTGTCTTCCTTCGAAGCGACGGTTATTATCTCCTGGGAACATCTCGGAGGCCCAAGTGTTCGTCTTCACTCGCGACGAGGTGCGACCACCAAAATTCTTTTGTCTCTCAAACAACGGGGCTCCGCCTTCTTCCTTGGTCCGACCCGCCGGCAGGATCTCCCTCACAGACAACCCAGACGCCTCAGTATGGCGCAACGTGTTTGCGGAAGTTTGTCCCGAATTCACACGTCATATGAGTAAGAATACACGTCGCACACAAGTGGAGGCAAATTCGCGTTGTATTTGGAAATGAAAATCGCCTAATTAGTTGTAACTCCACTTACTAATATTGAAAAGCCTTTCCCTAATTCTCGGGGAAAATGCCTTACATAATTGTATTGTATTACATATTTGAAGGATGTCAGAGTTACTTTTTTTGTATTTTCAAATATATTTTTACTCGTATAACTATTTTTATTAGCCAGATTCCAAAGCATACCTCGTATGAAATCAAAAAAATATAATTTACGTGAATCTACTGTTGTCAACACATTTCATACTTCACTGTAATTTTATTGTACTGTTGTTTTTTGTTACATTACTACTAATAGGGAAACTTCTGAAGTCAACATCTTAAATTAATGTGAAGTATTTTATAAATTTCTGACAAGAAAAATACATTTTCACCAGATATGAATAGTCACGATTTCCATCTTCAACAAAAGTAATATTTTATTCCAATGTACTATCTACCTGTCCACTTTAAACTCATGTTAAAATCTCATCTTCCAATTAGACAGCCTCGATGCTATTGTGCAACGTCCACATTACAGCTGCATTCATGCGGCTGTAACACGAGTCCCAAGAAGCGAATGACACTTGATACTCACCCTATCGTATCATTTCCAACATTCCTCCCAGTGCAAATTTCTTACAAATTACTTGCTACCGTCATCAGTCTCACTACTTTTGAATATCTATTCAACGACGTGACGATTAATACCGAAATACGTACGCAACTCTCATTCAACTTCAAATCTGAATATGAAAATTATAAATACCAGAACTCGACGCAACATTTCGAAAGTCAAAACACACGTTAATAATACGAAATGCGAAGAAACGTCAAATAAAACATGAAAAATGAAATGTATGGAAGAGGTAAATCATGAACAGTCAAAGCATAATATTAATATTTCAACATGTATCAGCATTTAGGATTGTTTCTCATAAATCACTTCTGTGGCTACACACACATACACTTACACACATACACTTACACACACATACAAACAAACAAACAAACAAAAACGAGGAATACACAAAACATGGCTATAATTACATCCGTTTTCTAGCTCCACTCATTCCACAAAATTGCCCGCGAATTCCAAGCGCCAATCCGTTCCCGCCAAAGCGGTCACGGTCCGCGGGCAGCGCCTTCCGAAGGTTCCCGCGCCCACCCACTCCTCGTCGTCTTCTTGTTGCTTACCTGCATGAGGTACATGACGAGCGCTAGGCACCAAGAGGAGAGGGCGGGTTAGGCATGGCCCGGCGAAGACACTTCACTTGCCCGCTGCTTCCTCTTTCGCCTCCTCTTTCACTCTCTTCCTTTTTCTTATTCCTTCCTTTCGTATTGGAATCACCCACACACAATAAACAGTATAGCGGGGCGTTTCTTATCGCTCACACGAATCACTCACGAGGGGATTGTTTTTCGAACAACACACACCAGATGGTGACACGACGATAACACGGTATGTTTGGTTTTGGTTCACTGATGACGAAGCGACGTCGACGTAGATCACGTAAACGATAACAAATGTCGTTAACACTAATGACGACGGACAGCGACGTCCACAATGATGACGACGCTGACTAGGTTGACGTCCACATCGGCGCGTCAACTCTACGCGCGGCGACGTCCACGAAGACGACAATGTTGACGACGAACGCGCACGCGCGCGCGGGGAGGACGGCGAGCGAGCCAGGCGTCGGCCTCCGAGGAACACGTGCGATCGCCAAACCGCTCACGTGGCCGCGAAAGAAAGTCCGATCTTCCTGTCGACGGCGGGCGGCGGCGGCTGCGCACCACGCTCTCGGCAAGTGGGTCAACGGCAGGCGAACCCTCCCCGGGGGCGGGGAAAACCGCGGAGAGCGTGCGCGCGAGCGGGCGTGCAGAGCGTGCCTCCGGCCGACCGACCGTCCCGTGCGTGCGTCCTTCGCGGGGCCCGCGCGCGCCACAACTGCCGGCTGGCGCGCCGCCGTGGTCGCTCGCCGGCTCCTCGCCGCGGACGCCGCCGAGTGCGCGGTGCGCGCGCCCGCCGCCAGGCGCGTCCCACGCGCCGAGCGGCCCCGCCCCCTCGGGAGCCGTGCGTGGCCCGCGGAGGTCTCGGGCCCAGCTGAGCGCAGCCAGCGAGGGAAAGGATTGTTGTTCTAGAAATATTACTACAAGAAGAGACTTACGATCCGGGTAGCGGAAGTCGTTAAGGTAGAAGTGCCATGGCTGTCGTGAACCGAAAGATCGCGGGTTCGAATCCACCCCCCCTCGGACATGGTTTTGCTTGTGTGTGTCTTTGTGTGTTTGTTATTCTCCATTTCATCATCATTTCCACACCTCATCCCCCAGGGCTGTAACAATGGACCCAGCATATAAATGCTGATCCCCCCTCCCAATAAAGTTACGTGCATCCCCCTGGAAAAAGATGACTGCTTCTCAATGGTAAATCTGCACGTTCGCATGGTCCGTCGAAGGCCAAATCGTGACAAAAAAAGAAGGAACTGCTTTGACAGCCACTGCTTGGCTATTGCTGGCAACAATACTGCAGGATATGTCCATGCACTGAATTCGTTAATGGGATCGTTTCTGTTAGCTCACTTGTGCCTTCATCACTATCTTTTGCAATGCCATCGTCCTACGCGTCATTCGTTTACCAACATGTCAAACTGATCCCCTTTTATACTAACTCCTGTATATCAGGGGCGGATCCAGGGAAGTTCCTCAAGGTTCGTTTTAGCCTCCTCCCGAAAACAAGCGATTTTTTTTGTAATTTTACTCAATTTAATTACACTAATTACCGTATATATAAAAATCATTTACATTCAAAACAGTATGCCCATTATGAATAACCTCGTATATTTTTCTTATTAACAAAAAGAAAACTCTATTTAAAATGTATTAATGCAGATCTGAACTAAAATAGTTCCCTACCCCTGAAATACTTTCAGGATCCGCCTTTCGTTGCTATTGGTGAACGATTTTTTCCTTACTAAAGAGTCTCTAAGCATGACGAAACTATTAGCTCCCTGTTAATATTAAAATATTGAATGTTATGATTAGCATCTTTTATACACATTTTTACGCATGCCCCGAGTGGAGTGGAGAGCACGACGCGTAAAGGTGGAAGGGGCGTGGCTCCCTAAACATTTGAAATGGTCCCTATACGCTTACGTAATAAAACATTTTGTTTACTTGAATCTGTTAATCCCGGATTTCCCTCTTTTTTAACCTGACAATCTGAGAAATTATTATACAATAGTCGGAGAAGAAACTTTCCAAGCCATCAAGCAACTATATTGTAAATGGTTTAGCTTACAATCAATTTTATTTATTAATTGCGTCATTAAAGTTCTAAATTCATTCTCCGCGGTAAGTTTTATTAATTTACTAATAAAGTATGACAAACATTTTTAAAAAATCCATAGAAATGAGGCAACAGAAACTTGCTTCCCGTCATGTCTTACACACGCATGTATTTACGGTCATAATAAGTTAAAAAATTGGCCAAATGCTACACACTAATACAATGATTTTGGTGTTTCAGAATGAGTCAAACATAAATTGGGATGTAACGTATTTCTTGCGATGATGAAATCATACTATTGTCTTGCAAATTACCCACAGATGTACGTACTTTGTAATGTATGCGCAATGTAATTTATTTATTAACCTGTTTCTTTTGTCAAAATTGAATATACTGAAATATTTACAGAAGTAACCAAACTGAATAACTCAATTGGGTGCGGGGCGGGACTGATGTGCGGCGGGTGAGGGGTGGCGGGTGTGCGGGGAGAGGGCGGGGTGGGGCGGGGATGCGGGCGGGTGGGGGTGGATGTGGAGTGAGTGCGGGGGGAGGGGGAGGCGCTGGAGGGAGCGGGGAGAGAGTGAAGGTGTCGTCGCCCCGCTGCGTTGGGACAAGGGTGCTGGCGCCACAAACACACGGAGGTTAATACGGAAGCCCTGAGTTTCAAATTCCCAAGCGCATCTTCCACAACGGAACTTGACTAGTAGGTCGAATAGTAATCGGGAACAGTATTCGTCGAATAGTAATGAAGTGCGAAAACGAGCACGTAAGATTATGACAAACATTACTTTTGATATGAAACATTTGATAAATGAAAACAATAATAAAGTAAAATCTAAATATTAAACTCAATGTACTGATGTCCGTTTATATAGGAAATTATTAATATAAGTAATAATTTGAAAATATTAACTAATAATTGAGTCATTTGTCTAATCTTCGTAGAATTTAATTTGCTTGCCGTCCGTCGAACCACGCAGTCGCTCGGCCGTATTCACTTTTGCCGACGCTTCGCTTAAAAAATGTACGGTCTTCCCAATATTTGTAAATTATGCAATTTTCAAAATTTCAGAGAGTTCAACGAAAATGAGACCTGCGCTTGTTTTGTAAGCATTTTTACGCTCTCATTTTTCTAAGCATTCTGTAAGAGTAGTAGTAAAAGTTTTTCTGTCGAAAACTCGCCGCTTTTTGGTGCACGATTACTTAGGCCTACGAAGTAAGGCGAGAAAGTAATAAACTGATGCGGCTCCTTGCTTGCTATTTACTGAGCGCTAAATATTCCATGCTCGCTCAACCAGCTAATTTGGGTGAGGAAATCTTCTCCAGACACCTCTAAAAACAAATCTATTTCGGAAAATTTGACTAGGAATGTCGATTTTATATATTTATTTATTTATTTATTTTATTTTATTTATTTATTTTACGTCAAAAAAACAGTTAAAAACTGCGTATGACGTGCTATGGGGAAAAGTGAATTGTGTGCACATTTTCAAAATTCTGTGATCCCTACACTAAGTCATATACTATTTAAATTTTGAATTTTGAAAGGGAGAAAAAAGAAAACAAAAAAACTCCCATGTAATAAAATCTATTTTCAAGGATAAATAAGCAATAAATGTCTGGTATATATTTTTAATTCTGGTTCTATGACGAGTTTTCCGGAGTCTGTAGTTGTCTAGGTATGGAATTTGAGGTATGGAGAGATACAACTGGGTTGAGAGATATGTCTTATGGTGTTGTATGGAGTCAATTTGGAATTCTTTGTGGGGCTGTGAGTTTGTGACAAACCAAGGAGCATTTGTGACAATTCTAAGAAATTGGTTTTGGACTATTTGGAGCTTGTTTAGGTTTGTTTTTGCTGCGGAGATAGTCGCTTGCTACTCGTAGAATGTGTGGAGCTGCCTTCGGGCAGACGGACAGAGAGCACTCTCTTGCGATCGGTTGGGGCAGGCTTCTGCTTGTAATGGGTTCCCGATTGGCGTCTCCTCGTAAACTCCAAATGGGCTCGCCTTGTTACTGAACCGATCTCGACAGCTCTGGAATCGAGTTTCGACATTGTGAAGGAAAGAAGAAGGAAATGCGGTTCAGAGATAACCATCCCAGACAAACCCTCTTTCTCGTACAATGACGTCGACAGAACACTTTTTCAGGTAGCATTTTAGCTATTTGAGCTCAAGAATGCGGAAGAAAATCTGAAAATAAATTAACTAAAATGTTATAAATGAGAATCTATGATAAAATATTAACTATCCACCTTGGAAAGCACAAACGGAAATTGACAGCACATCGGTATCTTTGTAGTCACGGGCGGGGTCAGCAACCTCGACTTGAAATATGATGAATGTAAAATTTAATTTGCCATAGTCTTCAAAGTTAGCTTGCAGAAAATTAAAGTTAGTTAAAATTCATATCGATACGTCAAAGGTAATAGACTTAGGCATTTCCTTTGAACTTACAATTAAAAGCATTCAGATGGTTTTGAAGTTGACTCTGAGTCTGCGGAGATTGGCTTCTGCTTACAATTATTCTGACTTATTTTGCTTCTAGAGTCGTACTTCTTACGGCATCGTTGACCACACTTTGCTTTCGTGGGAAAGTAGGGTCCAATGTTTTTTATAAAGAATATTTCACTTATACCGAATTTAAAATGTTTATTGTTGTTGATTTATTATTATTATTATTATTATTATTATTATTATTATTATTTAAAATGTATTCAATTGAGATATGGGAACTGGCAAAAGTGACTCAGGACATCAACTGATGTCACTGCAGTGCCTCTGCGGCCGGCTGCTCTGATTGGTAGTTTTCCGTGGTTTCTCCCATCAACGCCGTGCGAATGCCGTAGCAGTACCCTAACAAACGGGCCATGGATGACCTTTCCTACCTCTTCCATGTCCTATCCTCACCACCTACTTACACACACTTACATTTACATGCACTACACTACCACAATTGTCGAGAGACCAGTCGGGATGTTGCAACTTGTCCAGACTGGGGTGGTGCCCCGTTGGCGGGAGATCTCTGGTTGAAGAAAACCCCACTGGCCGATATGTAGGTGGGCACCGGATATTACCATCCAGCGAGGGAAGATCACCTCCACCTATCGCGAAAAAATATGTACTATTCTTACGGGACTATTGACTATAATAGTTGACGCGCGCGGAATCTCCGATCAATCAATTGAGATATTGAATGACTTTCGTTTCTATAGAGAATTAGTAAAAGCCATTTTGTGAATATGTGTCAGCGACTTCTAGTGAGACTGAAGTCCCATGAGTCTCCCATCTTGAGTGCACCTCTGACTATGATTTGGATTCATACTTCACTCAGTGATGGAGGGGTTGGTGCAACCACCAAATCCACAACCCGAAGCCGAAGCCTGCAAATTCGAGTACCATATAAGGGATGAGTTTTCACCATGTGATTGTGGCATGGTTGGCCACTACCCCATAGGTGTTGTATCTAGATCATCATCCCTTCCGTAATAATTTATTCATTATCATTCATCACCATCATTCTCTTCTCCTTCTTTATCCTATCCACAGTCCAACCAATGGAAGGTGGTGGCAAATTACAACTTTTATCCGGCTCAGGGAAGGAAAGAAAATAAATGTATAATACTTCTTCCACACATATGCTTGGGGACCAAATATGATATTCAGATTCAGATCACCATCAAAAGTGAAAACATCCATAGTCTATTCCGAATTCAAATTATAACGCTATTTCAGAGTCGAAGTTATTGGGGTAGTCCTAAGTATTTATATTGATTTGTAATGCGGAGAATACATTAATTAACATGCGTGAATAGTGACTTCTACATTTTCAAAAATAATCACCAAGAACTTTTCGTTGATTCTCAAAATGATAAATCAAAATGAAGCCATAAAACTAATTTTTATGAGTTAAGTTCTCTGAGGAAAGCGACGGCCGAGGTCAATTAAGAAACGTTCTGGGCAGTTTGAATCTTTGCGTTTAATTTTAGGATGGAAATGGAAAGAGTCGATTTTGTAATCGGAGGACATTGTGACACTCATTACTGTGTGAACAATCCAACGACAAAGGATGTCAAGCAAACCGGCCACAAACAAGATAAGGTAGAAAGCTCTCATACAACTTACGATTAAGAACGTGGGTTGTGTACACCTCGTAGACGACACGTGCTGTGAAAGACAGCCGTGCTTAAACCTTTGTCGGTTCGAAATTTGTCTTTTTCCATTTACACGCCGACTAGAACTCAACTTTCTCCCAGACACACAAGGTGACATTCTTTAACACTGAACTTTTGTCCAGTTGTTAGCACTCTCTTCTCTTAAGTTTAATTATTATTGAACAGAAACTGAACTTGAAACTAGTAATTTAAAACAAGTATCTTCTAATTAACAATGTTCTGAATTACGAATCACAAAAATTGTGAAATGTATTAATATATCAGGCCAGACATTTTAATTTGAAAATTTAAATAAATTAAAATATAATAAGATTATTCATAACTTTAATTTCAACTTCAATTTCATTATTCACTATAAATATAGTGTTAATAAGACGTAGATAACAATTCAATAACTTAAGATGTTTTCTTACATTCTCGTGTACAAAAAAATTGCATCTTTTGAAAAGTCGGAGCACTGTTTTTAGGGTTTAATCAAACGAATAATTTGTATCATATTAATAATAATACACGTCTCCCAGGAATTTCTAGGCAATAAAGAAATTCAAAACACAAATCACCCTCTCCTTCAGAGAACGTACACAAAAAATATAAATACGAGTATTAATAATGTCTTGAATTCTAAACCTAAACCACAAAACAATTATTATGATCATTAAATTATGATTGTGACTTGATATGGTTACATGTCTTATTACAAAACTCGGTAAAAACTGAACCAAACTTAAATTAATCGTCTCAGATTATCACTACTTTTCAATTCCGTTTGTTCATTTGTACTACATCAAAAGAATAAATGAAGACAAATCAGTTGATAGTACAGTAAAATGTGATTTGTAATACATTTCACTTGTGAGTACAAATGTCAAATTGATTCATTTCTGTTTATATAGTATCTTCGGCAATAATGTAATACCTTCGAGGTAATATCAGTTGGGCACTGTACGCAGATGACAGGACAATCAGGACAATGAAGCCCGCCCAAAGAAAGATCCTCTTTCGAAACGAGTTAAGCACGTTCCCGCCTGCCGGTGGCTATATGTCGAAATGAACTCATTCACCTTCCCACCTGCCCCTCCCACTCGCCAAGTTATTCCTTTTGCCGCCGCACCGCAAGACGGTGCACAGTGGGACAGAGCCCATTTACACACGGCGAAACGCAAGAAGAAGTCAATTATAATTCCATCACTTCAGATCAGGCCTTATTTTACTTGGCGGGACTCGGGTCTTCAGCCCCGATGTTCCGTCTGACCACGGATATTTCGCTAAGCACCTTTCAAGATCTAGTGGTGAATGAAGGTATCAATCATTCGGGCGACGAAACAGGCGATTTTGAATTTAGCTCAGAGGCTTCTTTTAAGCTTGAGGATATTTTACCTTAAAACTACTACATGGAACAGCCGGCTTTATTTACGCTCCGAAGGAAGATGTGCGAAGAATTTTCTTCTCACTTAACAACCAAACGGGTTTTAATCGCCCGGGTTTGAACCACCAAACTTGGGAACAGCTCCATACGCTAGTTATACCACCGAAGCCGCATTTTTCCGTCAGTGAAGCACACCTGATATCAATATTAAGGTAACTGGCAACGTTTATTTAATCAAAACAGATTCGGTGTAGACACAACAATAACGGTTAATAAACAGAACAGTTTTTAATATTGATCTTTCGACGGTTGAAAGTTGTGATGCAGTGTTACTCTTTGTCGCATTGCAAGGAATTCTTGTTATAAATGAAAATAATAATTAACAAATAAAAAATAGTCTTCAGAGAAGCGAATCTTGAAGTCAAAACATTTTTGAGACATGCTACTTTCGTCTTCATCAGAATATATCTGTCAATATCAAATTATTATCTAATATTTTCAAATTAGAAGATTTGGCTAGATTTTATTGACATTGATATGATCTTAATTTATTTACAATTATCACAATAAACGTTGCAAATTATAAAACATTTAATTATATTCTAATATTATACGCAATTATATTAACTTATATTGATTGTAATCGTAATAATATATTATTAATAACGCTCAATAATATTAGTAATCTTAATTAAAACGTTATTTTGCTGATTTTATTCATACACGCAAATTTTTCCTGTATTATTTTTTTTTTTGTTTCTTTAAAATTGTATTTGATAATGTCAGTGTCTTGTGTGTAACTTGCGATTTATTGTCTACTTAATTATGCCTACTTGTATACTATATAGGAATGAAAAATTGAAGATGTTCAGAAGGAGGGTTGGAAGGAAGGTTCCGAGAAATAAAATATTGGTAAGAAACTCGACGTTAATCAGCTCCATTTATATTTTTTGACACATTTCAATATTACGCACTGAACTTTCCCATTCGACGTAATTGCAACTTAATTTTTCAGGTTTTCATATTCAACTACATGGATTTTCCAGATTTTCACATTAAATCTCTTTTTTTGTGGTTATCAACTTCAACTGTACGTTCATTTTCTAGATTTTCTTGTTCAACTTTGTGCTTGCATGTTCTTCTTCGTTCAACTTCTTGTATATTTTCTGGGCATTTGTATTCAACCTAATTTTTCTTGACGTTATCTTATACCTAGGTTTTGGTGTCGAATTCCACAGTAAGGCTTTTAATTCCAAACCAACGTCAATTCTATATTCAAGATTGTTTTCCTGCTGATGTTATTTAACTTCATGCTTTTTTAAAATTTATTTATTTAAGGCCGCATTTCAACTGCTTGGTCTTAGCGACCACCGTGATTTTTGACAAGGGATTTTTAACTGTAAAGGGAAGCCGTAAGGACAAAATGAACACACGCAAACATCCATGACCGGGGCGGAATTAGAACCCGCGATTATTCGAGATGTGGGAGCTCCGATCCTTCAGCCTTAGCGTCCTCATTTATCCAGATTGGCTAAATTCATGTTAATTTTCCAGGCTTCAATGCTCAATTTCTTGTTAATTTTTTTTTGGATTCGTTAGAACCCGCGACCTTTCGAGACGAGGTAGCCACGACACTTCATCCTTAGCGTCTTCAGCTATCCAGGTCGGTTAATCCTTAGCGTCTTATCTATCCAGGTCAGCTAAATTCATGCTTATTTTCTAGGTTTCAATGCTCAATTTCTTATTAATTTTTCTGGAATTCATTAGAACCCTCGACCTTTTGAGATGTGGTAGCCACGATCCTTCATCCTTAGCGTCTTAGCTATCCAGGTTGGCTAAATTCATTATTATTTGTCATGTTTCAATGCTCGATTTCTTGCTTATTTTTCTGGGATTCACTTTTCCGGGAGTGTCCCCAAACCCAGGTTTCCGTGACGCGTTCCACTGTGAGGCACTCGACGCCACGCGGGAAGTGCATACCCACGCGCCGTGGCCTCCTCTCTCTCCATAAGAGTCGCTGCAGGTAAGGAGCGATAACGCTGCGGGCGGAGCCGGAGACACGTCGCCCTGCCTTTTTCTTTGGCCTCTTACAATTCACTGCTGCAACTCGTGCTCCTACATCTCTTTTTTACTAGGCCACCACTCGGTCTGTAGTCGACCCTCTCTTCCCAACCAGATTTTTTGTCCCTTACCGCGAATTTCCGGAACAAACATTCCCTCGCACTTCCACATATTTGCAGCCCTTTGCTGGGGTGGGGACCTCCCCTATTTCGAATACCAGAAGTAGCCCAAAGGCTCCTTTCGGCTAGTTGACTTGTTTTACTATTGGTGCTGAGGATTTCCAGATAACCATCTCGGTTTTACATAGCCTGATTGCGGGGGAGGGTAAATACTTTGGGAATAATTGAAAGAAGAAGTTTGAGACGTGAATATATTGTGGTTGGAAGATCCTTATTATGACACAAGAAAACTTTCACATTCGAAATGGAATTCGAATCTGCCGGCCTTCGAACCAAAGAAGTCAGTTTCCATCTTAACAATCTCGGTTAATCAATTAGACGCATGCATCTCTAATTTTTAGTCCAATAAAGAATCCCTTTCGGATTAATTTCATCTTGCATTGTGTTATTCTACGCGGTTATATCCTGCGTTTAGAGTCTGAGCAAACCAAAATACCTAAAATATTACAAATAGCATAGTGGCAAACAAACCTGTTATTTCAAATAATATTATTTCAAGATAATGATATATTCTTAACATTCCAATTTACAGCAAATGTGAACACAAAGTAATGATTAATGATATATCTTGTCTTCCTTGCTCTATTTTTAAAGCCATGAAATATCTCTTCTTGACATTCTTAGAGAAGGCAAAACATCTAGTAAATATTAATATCGTCTCTCTCATCCTCCAATTTAAGGGTTATATTGTATGTTTGTCGTTGTTTTCAACCGCCGATCGAATCGTTAAACCGCTAGCCTAGTACGATTTAGGGATGTGCACTAGTCGGCTGCAACGCATTTATTTCATTGTAACTTCTGCAACTAAACCACCGACACCATATCACGAATTTGAGCTGAACTGTGGGATCGTGAAGATGGCTGGTGTGATTGAGGTACCCGCCAAGTGCGAGCTGCCTATTATTATTCAATTTCTGCAAGAAGGTAATAATGCAGCAGAACTCACCAAGAAACGAGCCGAGCATCAGATGTAGACTTTCAAACAAAAGGAGAGCAATGCTGGGTTCTGGATATGTCTTCATTCATGAAAACGCTCGCCGTCAGTGTTGCTAGAACCGAACAACTTCTGAAGCAGATGGGCTATCCTTGTTCACCCGGTCACTTGGGCTCGATTTAGCGAGGATTAATTTTCCTCGAATTGAAGAAATTGGCCTGGAGACGACACTTCCAGATCAATGAGAAACTTCTAACGAACGTTTAGCGTCATCTCACATCATTGGCGGCAACGTTCGCAGAGAAGGGGATCGAAAAGCCGGTCCACGGGTAAAACAAATGCCTGAATATTTACGGAGATTATGTTTGTATATAACGTTGGGTAACAGCTTCATTTTTTTCATTAATGTTGTCTTTTTGTTATAGTCCAACGGAAGTTGTAAAAGAACGTCCTAATTACATTGCTCATGCTTCCCTATTTCAATCAGAAATATTTTCTTCTTATCATAAAAGAATTTCATTTATCACTTTATTTTATGCTACTGCTTGTTTTCTTTTAATACGTTTATTGAATTTTTATAACATATAAATGCGTGAGAGACTAACGATTGTAGTACCGTGCAAAGGAAGTTGATTGTTTGTTTAAAAATGTTCGTCAATATCCAGCGCAGAAATTTATTTATAAATAGGACATAAATGTTGTAGGTCATCACAGACCATAAAAGGCAATCATTGAGATGTTTACGACTCAATCATCAGCGGAGTGAATTTCAAGAAATTCGTTTGAGCCGGGTAGTGAAGGTTTAATTTGATTTTATTAATGAATCAATTCATTAATTTTCATAATTAGTTCATTAGTTTTGTACGTTAATTTATTCTCCAGTAGTAATTTGTGCAGACATAAGAAAGTAGTTAAGTCGAGACGGTTATCTTTTCATTTCAGCTTGTGGTGACTGCACTAGTTTGAATATGAATGGAAAAATAAACTAGGTGTAAATTAAGAATGGAGAATTGTACTAAAGATATGATTAGAGAGTGACATTTGCATTGCATATTTGTACGAATATGTCGAAATTTTGGTGCAGCCCAATGACTGATCCTGGGCACTTTTCACGTCCCTCCCCTGAGATTTAATATTTCACAATTATGCAATCCAATAACATTTTTTAAAATTATAAGCTTATTAGTAGAAGCCACGAATAACTGGTTTGATTAAATATACACCCACATTTTCCACAGATTTGCAAGGCGTTCGAACGTGCTGGTCGTAGGCGGGGATGAACCTGAGAGATGGTGTGGACGCAAGCTCTAGAGTGAAGCGATGATCTTCCTCGCGATAAGTCACACCTCAAACACTTCGTTTCACCACGGTCGCGGAAGGAGCCGATAAGCGACTGCAGCAAACCTCACGTCTATTTACATTGCACTGCGTGGGCTGTACACTAAGGGACTAGACAAGTCCAGGCTGCAGAAACTGTTATACCTCTCGATGGCGACATTATTATGAATAGGTAATGGTGGAATATGTTTGAACATAAAGATATATTATCAATGATCAGTATAAAACTCATTATCATTAACTTTATTATCAAAAATAAAAAATAATGAAAAAGAAAGAAAGAAAGAGAGAAAGAACGAAAAATAACGAAAGAGAAAAAGAAAGAATTGAAAAAGGAAGTAGAAAGAGGAAAGACGTTTCCGAGAAAAGCGTTTTTTAATTGCCCATATTTTAAGCAAAACTGCGAAAAACTTAACAAATTTAGATGGCCATATTTAAATGGTGTCTCTGAAAAACAGGTTTCATTAAGGAAAAAAATCTCTGTCTTCCAGAGAATATCTTCTACGTTCCAGTGAAGGAAGAAAGTCACCACAGCCCGGATTGTAACATGCTCTACGCGTACTAGACCTTAGCACACAATCGAAAACAATTATTCACTCACCGGAACGCACTCCCACATCTAATGTTCAAGCAATACTCAAGGCCTACAATGTGGGCTCAACAGGAAATCAGATAAAGAATTCCGCACAAAAAGAAGCGCTGAACAAGTGATTATACCCACCATCGCACACCTGACTGTAGACATCTGTAAGCAATCGTGAGGATCATCCCACTCCCTATGTCTGTGCACAGAGGCGGACACCTGAACATATGACAGCGTAAGAAGCACTACGACCAGCCTCAATCAGATCCTCCCACGTCCAGCTAGCGCTTATGTCTGCCACCGCCTAATGTGCGCGCACGCCATACGTAACACATGGTACTAGCTGCGCTCACTCGCTAGAAAGTTTCAATGCGGTGCGCTCACATTTCTTTCACTTCTTGTGTCCTCTAATAAGAGACCATTGAAATATATAACAGTGTTTTTATTTACATATGCTGTCTTCGGTGACGCAAGGGCTTGAATGAGTTGCTACGTACGCACAATCAAAGGCTTCAGAGTAGATTCGAGTTGTGTGTGAGGTATGTGTGTTTGCACCATACGGTCCGGCTGGCTTCATATTCATATATGATTACATACTATAAAACGAATCTTAAAAACAATCCCATTCATAATCATTCATCTACCATCATCACTCTACTCTCTTGATAACACTTTGCCACTCTTCAAGCAATGGAAGGCAAAGGAAAGTCGATTGTTCTATGATCACCAGACCAAGAAAGGGAATGCTACACTATACGTCACTAGTCTCCTCCTTAGCCTGAGATTAGAAAAGAGTATTGCACTTATTATCATTATCAACACCAAGTAACATCAATTACTTGGTAAGTAACAATAGTTATTGTAGTTAATGTACTTTTCATTAAGAAAGGTAGTACATTTCGTGAAGAAAGGTATTAATATGTTATAAGCATTCATATCGGCAAAGGTGGCTCAAGGCATCAACTGATGTCACTGCAGTGTCTCTTACCGTGGCTCATAATAGGGTTCGAGTCCCGACAGTGGCAGGGTTTTCGACACCAGCAAGATAGCTAGGGCGGATTCAGCCGCGGTCTGGAGGAAAATTCTCGCTTGTCAGCTGCTCTGATAGGTGAATGCTATAGCAGTACCCTAACAAACGGACCATTGATCGCGCGCGATATTTCTTTAACTTTGTTTGGTCTATGTTCACCCCTTACTTACACACTCTTACACTCACATGCACTACACTACCACATATGTCGAGAGTTCAGCCGAGCGCTTAGAGCTTGTCGCGATTGGGGCGGTGCCCCACTGGTGGGAGATACCTGGATGGGTAAAATTCCCAGAAGTCGTCGTAGGTCAGCGCCGGATCTCGCCATCCAACCGGGGAAAATCACCGCCACCCCGCAATAAAACCATGTTCTTCACTTACGGTATAATGACCAAGTTGGAGCAATTGACGCCCCCGGACTAATCAACCATCCAACCGTTATAAGTAGGGGCGGATTTTGATGACCTAAAACATCACCAAAATGACCAATAAAATGCTCTTACTCTTAAAATGTTTTTAAAATGTCCTAAAAGGAAAGAAAAATGACGTAAAGAATTTTATCAAAACCAGTTCATACGAACAACTTAAGTTGTTGGATAACATACTGATGTAATCGAGGCTTCTTCTATTCGTTCAAGCGAACACAGCTTTCAAACGTTCGGTTTGGACTGTTCTTTGCCAGAAAATCTCTGTCTTCAGTTATCCCGATATCGTGTGAACCGCCGCTTGACGCTCACAGGTGTCACAGGTACCTTAGATTACATACTCAGAATGGCAGACATTACAACTTCAGAGCGAAGAAATCGAATAAGCTACCAGTTATAGGTTCTCAGTAATTCTATGGAGGACATTGCATGATGTTGTATCTAAAAAATATTATTTGAAGTGAGTACCATTAAAATGACATTAAAATCGATGAAATTTATAAAAAATGCATTAATATGACGGAAAAGAAAAAAACGACTTATTATCCAAAATCGATAAAAAATGCAAAAAATGACGTATACTAATAGATCTTTTCCTTTTGTCATAACATAAAATTAATTTCTATGCTAAACGGCATAGTTCTAAAGTGACAAGAAAAAATGACATTTCATTAAAATCCGCCCCTAGTTATAAGCATTCATAAGGTCGCTCCGCTCTACAAACACCTGCCAGCTGCCAGTTCACCACCACCCCCGAATCAAGGTATGCCATGGCAGCTCCGCCGCATCGTTTCTTGCGGCTGGTCGCTTTGGAGTCAGATGACCGGTGGCTGGGTGCTCTCACTGCTCTGGCAGACCGCGGGCGCCGCCCCGCGCCTGCGAAAGTGCGAGGAAAAACCACGCGCAGCAACCAGAGCGGACGAAACGACTTGCGCGTGGCTAGCGGCTCGCAGATTTCCTCGGTGTTGTCCTTCGTCAGGTAGGCCAGTGGACCATGTTTCTCGGTGCCTACCCAATATACCTAGACCGAATTCGAGAACAACTTTAGCAGCCACCTGCTCTGATCGATGCTTTTTTCTGTCAACACCAGGTAAATGCCGGACCAGTACCCTAACAAACGGGCCACGAACGGCGTGCAAACTTTTCGTCCTCCTCTTTGTCATACATATCCTTACCCTTTAGCTCGTATTTGCCGGGAACACCAATCGCATATTCAACACCATCACACACAAGTCGCGAGCTTACAGCTTGTCCCGGTAGTGGCGGTGGGAGATACCTGGTACCCCATAAGCCGCAGGGTGGGATCATGATGGCATAGGTTGTTGTGGTCTCTGGTGGTGTCGCAGACGACCACCCGGACTCTTGAGTCTCGCGGCGCCTGGACCTTTGTCCAGGTGGCCCCCAGTTGCGCTCTCGGCTTCGTCGTTGCAGTGGCCCGATACTCCGGACAAAGAGGAGGGAATTTATTCCCGGCGCATGTGAGTGGCGCATCGTCGAGACTCCGGTACTAGCCTGGATAGCTAGGTTGATTGATTTTTTCGTGTTTCCGGGCGCGTCAACTGCTTTGGTCATTAGTTCCGTTAGTGTAGTGCATGCTTTTTCTCGGGAGAGTTAAAGCGATGGGTAGGTCGCTCCCGGATCTCGCCATCCAGGGGGAAGATCACCGCCACCTCCTGCGCTAAAAACATGCACTAATCTTACTGGATTAATTACCTTAGCCGTTGACACGCCCGGAATCACTAATCAATCAATCAATCAATCAATCTGAAGCAAGGTGCCAACTTGGCACGAGCGTGTATAGAATTATCGCAAATATTCACAGGTAATGGCAAGAGTACATTGGAAAAGTCTAATAAATTCAGGAGCTGCGCAAGTACGAGGGCATTTATCTGGAAATTTGTAATGCGAGATTTTTATTTAATAAAAAATTATTCCATATATTAAATTTCCTTCAAAATTGTTTCATAATGCGCCAAATATTAATAATAATAATGAAATTCACACTTTCAGAGCACGCTATGTACGCAGTGTATCTGCGATGTATCTATCACACGCAGAGCTATGATAGATACATCGCAGCTTGTGATTGGTCAGCAGTGAGGAAATGGTAAGAAAGAGAGGTTAGAAAAATCGATTTTTTTAGATACGTCGCCTTGATTGGTGTTTATCAAATATATTATTGAACGCAGTCGGTGTTAATTCACAGGTATAGTATCTAGTCAAAGTAAATTTCACAAGATACATAGAGTACTAGTATTTACCTATAGAACAATTTGAAATGAGCTCAATATATTTTTAAGCTCATACAGCACTAATAAAAAATGTCCTTCATTCTCCAGAATTGTTAATTATATTAAAAATGGTAATATATTTCTTCGAGAAAATAGTAGGACAGGCTGTATATTATTTTATTGTGAAAATAAATTTCTGGGTAACTCCCTGGAATTCTTAATGGTAATTCTAATGATTAATGGTAATTTTCCGCCATCACTGGTGCAAGGGTTTGAATCATCGTCCGGGTACGCGAAGCGGAAGGCTATGGGATCGAATGCCGCGAGAGACGTGGACACTTTCACCACGAGGTTGTGGCATGGCTGGCTTATCATACCCTACGTAATCCATAAGAATCATCATCCCACTCTTAATCATTCACTTGTCTTGAGTATTCACACCTCTTTCTCAACCCCAATCACCCTTCGTACAATTTTTGGGCGTTTCGTCGTAACCCGTTTCCGAATTTATGTTAACATGGGCGCCAGGAAAAAGGTTACGATAATATTTTTAGCTATTATTGCTTCAAAGAAAACTAAATATTGTCCCGCTAACTGGGTAGATAGGTTGCGTCTGAAATAATCGCTATTACCTATTGATAGCCGATTACCCGATCTGCCTTCCATACACAGTGGCGAGGAATCTGAAAACAAATATTTTATCTAGCTACTTATTAGCTCGATTTGGCCAATGAAAATCTTTTTTTTTTTCTTTCAAAAAGAAACTTAGGATTTATTGCTTATTGCAACAGAAAGACTGTCCTTTGGTCATGACCTTGTTCGAACCTTTATATTGCACTATACTTCGCGCGCTCTTGATCGACGTCGCCACGAAGGACCATCTTCTCTTCTTCCCGGTGATGCGAACTCCATAGTCGAAGTACCGCGTTCTTCTCTCCTGTTCTTCCACGCGAACGTTGCCCAGCCACTGATCCGCACTACTTCAAATATTCGTAGTTCTAGTTCGATTGACTTGCAAAAATAAAACCCAGTTCTTTACGATTACACAGCGGAAATCTTTTGAAGTTCCACAAATTAATTACTTGTCCAGAATATTTCCGAGTCCTATCATATACGACTTCTCACAAGTTCTAATTTCCGCGTGTTGTAAAAATAATTAAAGTCCAAACTATTCGTGAACGTTCGAAATTCTCTCAGTTCAATAATTAGTAGAACTCCCTCTCGAAAAATAACAAGTTATACTTCTACCACACTAAATTATTCGGAGTCCAACGTTCCTCAATCTCATGAAAAATTACAAGTTACAATTACACAAATTATCTATCCGCACAGCGTCACGACAGATGACAGAATGTCTATGTTTCTATTACTGCTCATCCCTCCAGCCCTCGGCATCCCTCTTTCTGCTGTTTTGTCTCAAAAAAATAAGACATACTTCCGCAGTAGTAGACTATCGTTGATCTCTCCAACCAATCCCCAAATCTGAAAAATTGTTACTTACTAGGACAATTTTAGTGGTGGCCAGAAACCACAGTTCAGCAACAACATAAACTCACTGAAAAATATATTGAGTAATATTCTAAGAAAATAATGATAAGCTAATACTGATTTTCTAGAGAATTTACACTTGATATTTTAACATTGTACAAAACAAAATTCCCCATCAGAATGTCAGCCGATATTATTTCTGAAGTATTAGAATCATTCAGAAGTAATTCACACAATTATTTTTTAAACATATTTCTTTTAATTTTAATAATTTCTCTCAGCATACCTTTTTAGTTTTAATTATTTCAAAACTGAAAAAACTTCAAAATTGTTGTTCAAATAGTTTCGTAAATCACACTCAAATATTGTAAATCAATTACCAGAAGAACCTAAGAAAGAATTCTATATGTTGTGAATTCTGTTTGAGGACTCAATAACTAGAAATTCAATTACGAACTCTCAAACATCCTGAAAGATTCGCTAGGCTAAACAAACACATCTTAGAAAATTGAGATCTTCAAATCTGCATGATAACTGATAAGACAGCGGATTAGAGAGTCAGGGGTGCTATGAAAACTGCCATATGTACAACCGTGGAATGAGCCTACGTGGGAAATATATTTCCTGTAGGCATGTCAGCTGCAAACAACAACTCTCTCAGCCATGCGAATAAAAACAAGTTCAGCACAAGGGAAAACCAGAGCACCGGAAGTACATGGGATTACGCAACCAAATAATAAACACAATCATCACCTCTATCTTCTCAGCAATGTCATACTTAATTATCTTTCATAAAAGCTGATTAAAAGTAGAAAAATCACGGGAGCTATTAAGACGTTGACAGAAGGTAAAGATGAAAAACTTTGGAAGGAGTGATGTTTCAGAATGAGGAGGGACTAGATGATTCTCTTAGACTGCTACTAGTAAGTAAAGGAAAAAATCTCAAAATTACAATGTGTTTGTTAAGAAAAAATAAGATGTACCATTGTCTAAAGGGATGACAAAATATCATCAGTTATTCGCAGATTTGCCTAGTTCACACATTTTTTAACATAAATTCAGACGCTTGGTAATCTTTTGCAGATTGAGAACTGATAATGTGATACTGGAGACATTATATTTTATATATATACAGTTCATGTAAAGTAGTACTGCGAAGCGATTAGTGAAAACCATGATTGAATACCAAATATTTAATGTCAATATCAAATAATTATTTTCATTACTGGAGAAGTAACCTCTCATCGGGGTGCGCACTTTATTTTCATTCACGTGCAATCATTACTTTTCCCTAGATTTCACAGTTTGTTTCTCTAGTGGTCACTCTCGCATATTCCCCTCAACAAATGCAACAACGCATGCAGCACGAATAGGCCATGACAGAGGGGAAAACCCCAGAGAACATCAGCCCACATTTTCCACCGATTTTTCTCCAACATCTATCGCGATGGCACGTGTGATCTGTTATCAAAAGTTAACCGTGGACCGCAGCATACCGTTTTGTGCGAAACAAGAAGTTGATAAAATCGCCGACCCACATTTTGGACGGGGAAACAGTGAGAGGGGAAAAGAGGTGTGGCAGATGCGTGGGCGTTTTAATTTCCCTGGTGCAAAGCTTATCGGAGCCGCTGCTCAAATTAAGCACCGGAACTCGTTATGGCCAGCGCTGCACGCCTCAGGGACCACGACGCCGCACCAACACCAGGGAAGCGTTCACAGCCCAAGGTCGTTCTACGGCGCGTTGCAGTGCAAATAAATTCACTTCAGATTAAGGGGAGCCGGAATGGGCAAAAATGATGAAAATTTATTTTTTTTACTTTTTTGAATCACTAATTACTTTATAGTTTTCTGTGTTAAAGAAGCCAGGTTTCATGTTAATAGGTCATCTGTAAGTTTTTTTTTCTAATTTTGAAATTATGTAGCGTGAAAGTGGGCGTGACCATTTCTACACATTGTGAGCGTCGCTTGAACGTCGTGGGTGTTTTTATGCTTTCGTTGTGAGAAAAAGTTAATAGTTTGTTCTCTAGTATCGGACACACTGTTTCTGGTAAGAATTGAGGGTTGAATAGCGTCAAAATATCGGTGTTTGTGTTTGTCCAGCATTTGTACCAGGATTGCACTGAACACTTTAGGAGCCATTTCCCGTAAGTTTAAAATTTTCATCTTCAGGGAACATTTTCTCCAAAACTTCTAATAGGATGCTCAAATATTAACACAGCATGTAGTACAGCAGTTTATGTACTTCAACGGGGCGGATTTATAAAATATTCAATACTTTAGACAATATTGTTATCAATGTTAGTATTTTTAAGAACAAAACCGATTACAATGGATAATAATTTTATTAAAAACTAGTAATATTTTTTAAAAAACGGCTTTGTTAAAATACTTATAAATAATAATCAACACTCACATAAAATTTCAAATCTGTAAATTAAATAGTTTCTGAGAAAATGTTCCTTACATTAACATTGGCAAGACAGGCCATTCCCGTTCCCCTTAAACATAGGGTGTTTTTATTTACTTTTTTGTTCGCGAATTGGCCATCCTAGGACCACGCGAACGCACCCCTTGTACCCTACGAGGCCCAGTCATATTCTCCCGGGAGCAAGTGCACGTGAACTTTTTGGGGGAGATAAGAACTTTTGAATCCATTTTTACATCCCAGGGTTGTTAGCCCAGGCAGGATGAAGTATGAGATGATGAAGAATGAATGGACAATCACAAACATAGAAACACAAACAACCATACCCAAGGCGCGATTCGAACCCCCATCCTTTCGTCCCAGATCGCCACAACACTGCTGCCATAGCGATCTCGGTTTTCCGGCTCGGCTTATTTATTTATTTATTTATTATTATTATTATTATTATTATTATTATTATTATTATTATTATTATTATGTGCGTATCGGCCATTTCTGACCATGCTACAAGTTCTCTTCCATGGCTCAGTCATATTGTATCCCGAAGAGAGATTAACGAGTCTTTACGTAGATCGGCTTTTTTCGGCTGTAGACCTTGGGAAGATAAGGTTGTTAAGCCTTGAATTATGAAGTGATAGGATGTTGATGAGAGGTGATAGTGGCATTATTGAACCACCCCAGATTGGCCTGCGTGACTCAGGGAAACCACGAAAACCCCTGTCAGGATGGCCGGCCCAGGGATCGAGCCCAGGTCTCCAGACTGCTAAGTCAGCGCGCTACGCCCTGAGCCACTTCGTTTGGTGTTTTTTTTTTATTTACGGACTTATTTATTTTCTGGTAACCGACTCGCTCGAAATGAATTACGACCGCTTTCAAATCGCAGAAAGGTGGCTAGACTTAACGCTTTATATAAGGCAATCGGTTTCCCTGCGTGGAAAGAAATTTGGAACAACTTACTGAAACCACCGTATTTAAGCAGAGAGGATATTTCTAAGACAACAGTCGCAGGAACTTCAACGGCTACTTCAGCAAAATACTTCTCACAATCCAATGGACGTCCCAAGTGAGTTACAAAATCCTACTCAAATTAGTGCATCTCATCTAAGTGAAAGTTCTAATCAAAGTGATTATAATAGTTCAAAACGTAAACGAGGTATGAGCAGTGAAGAAAGTGCCAGTTCGCAAGATTTACCTCCCGTATATAATATTCCCACTGATAACCCGTTTCAAGTACTCCATGAAGTTACAGATGAATCTGATAGTACTATTCCGAATTTAGAACCAGCAAAAATACCCCCAATAAATATTAGTAAAACTTCAGGTACCCTAAGAAATTTCAATTCATTTATCTTAGAAATTAAGCAAATAGTAAATAATGAGTTTAGTACTAAAATTAAAAACGACTATGTTTCTATATTTTTCCAAACAATAGAAGACTACAGAAAATACAGAAAACATTGTGACCAAAATAACATTCATTATTTTACTTATAGGGATCCAACAAAAAGAGTACTTTCAGCTATTATTTACGACATACCAACTTCGTATACTAACGAAGAAATTAAGTTAGAATTAGGTCAAACATTCCCAGTAAATACTGTTTACAGACTCTTTGGGAAAAAAAGAGAAGCCTTAGAAATGTGTGCAGTGGAACTCTTAGACAGTGATCAAAGTAGGGAAATAATCAAATTAAGAAAATTATTCAATAGTGTTGTAAAAGTCAAATTTCGAAACAAAATCTCACCAATTCAATGTAAAAATTGTCAGTTATTTAATCATACACAAGCAAACTGTAAACTGGAACCAAGATGTGTTAGATGTATAGAAAAACATCATTATACTAAATGTAAAAAACCTAAAAATTCTCTACCTCAATGTGTGAACTGTCTTGAAAATCACACAGCGAATTATAGAGGATGTAGATTCTTCAAAAATAGTAATTCAAAATCTAGTTCAAATCCAATTGGAAATACAGTCCAAAATCCTTTAATTTTCAACCCCCTTCAAAATCAACATCAATACTACCAAAGACCAACTAGAAATTCCAAAACTCCACCCTCCCCTACTTCTCCTCCTCCTTTGATTAATAATTTACAGAATTTCCCTCGTCTACCATCACTGTCAAGAAATTCACAAACGTATCTTGAAAATAACTTTGTTCCATCCCCACCTACTACAATAGATTTTAATAAATATATTCCAAGTTTAACAAATCAGATTTTAAATATATTAATTCCACAAATTCAGCAATTAATAATAGAAGTACTGCCAAGAATAATCAATAATGGATCACCATAAAATAAAATTATTAAATTGGAATGCCAACGGACTATTTCGTCAAATAAATGAATTCAAACATTTCCTAAATGACCAAAAAATTGACATAGCGTGTATTACGGAAACACATCTAAACAATGCTAAAAAAGTTAATATTCCAAATTATATTACATACAGAGAAGATAGAGCTTCTTTACATGGTGGGGGTGGGGTAGCAATAGTAATCAAAAGAAAAATCAAACATTCACAAATATTTGTACCTACCTCCAAGGAATTAGAAACAACAGCAATAACAATAAATTTATCAGTCGGAAAATTAACAATAATAGTAGCTTACAAACCCCCAAATAAAAAAATACCTAAAAACACCCTGGAACTACTCTTCAATAATAATGATAAAGTATTACTAATTGGAGATCTCAATGCAAAACACCAAGCATGGGGATGTAAAACGACTACCCCTCAAGGTATATTATTATTTAATCTAGCAACTATGAATAACTGGACAATTCATGCTCCTTCTCAACCTACCCATTATTCATATAATAATACCATTTCTCCAGATATTCTGGACATTGCAGTCTCACAAAATTTAAACTTCCCACTCACACAATACTGCATACCAGCATTAAACTCGGATCACAATCCTGTATTAATTAACTTTAATAATGTTATTCCACAGCAGACACATTCTAATTCCCTAATTAAAGGTAAAGTAAATTGGAAACTTTTCCAGTCATGTATGCTTCAAACAAATAATTATCCTACTTCTCTCCATACTCCATTTGATGTAGATGCTGAAATTTTAAAAATGCAAAGAAATATATTACAAGCTATTAAATTATCAACAAAGACAAGTAATAATTCTAACAAATCAGTCACACCTGTCCTACCAAAAGAAATATTAAATTTAATTGCTCTCAAGCATGTAACTCGTAGAAAGTGGCAAATCACTCGAGATCCTGATATTAAAACTACCTTAAATCGCCTTACTCATGAAGTTAAAAATAAACTAGAACAATACAGGTTTTCTAAATTTAGAAACTATATATCCCAGCTTCAACCTAACTCTGCTTCCCTCTGGTCTGCAATTAAAAATATAACAAATGAGAAAAAACAATTACTCACATTAAAAAATAATAATAACAACACATTAGCAACTACTGATTCTGAAAAAGCAGAACTATTGGCAAATCATTTTGAACTCTCTTTTACTAATAACCTCCTTTCTAATATTTCCTTTACCCAAAACATAGTCCAATCATTAGCCAAACCACTTCATACAGTTCCTGAAAGAATTAAATTTATTTCCCCATCTGAAGTCAAATACATAATTTCCAAACTTAAGAACAAGAAATCACCAGGCTTAGATTTAATTCCTAATATTGTAATTAAACATTTACCATATCCCATCCTCAGTTCACTAACAGCTATATATAATGCATGTTTTAGACTCGACTACTTTCCAAACTCCTGGAAAACTGCACTTATCCTGCCAATTCCTAAACCCAACACAGATCAAACTGAACCTGAAAATTTCAGACCAATTAGTTTGCTGCCAAATTTTTCAAAAATCTTTGAAAGGGCAATCTTAACGAGGATTAATAAATTTTTAAATCAAAATAATATTCTTCCTAGTAGTCAATTTGGTTTCAGACATAACCATTCTACTACGCATCAATTGTTACGTTTAACAGACTATATTGCCACCAATTTCCAAAAATTACGTCATACTCTTGCTATATTCCTAGATGTAAAAAAAGCATTTGATAAAATCTGGCATGATGGATTACTTTTTAAATTGAGAAATATTGGTTTCCCAAATTACTTACAAAACATAATAAAATCCTTTTTAGTTAATCGAAGATTCAAAGTTCAAATAAATAACACTCTCTCAACTGATCACAATATACAAGCTGGACTTCCCCAAGGATCTCCTTTATCACCTATGCTCTTTAATGTTTTTATTTCTGATATGCCTTACCTCTTACACTCAGAAATTGCCTTATTTGCGGACGACACTGCAATATTTACCACTCATAGTGATCTTCTTCTAGGTAGAGACAATCTCCAAGATGACCTAAATCTCCTCATGTCTTGGTTCAATGATTGGCAAATAAAAACAAATCACCAAAAATCTCAAGCAAAAATTTTCTCCTTAAAACGGATTCATCCCACATATCCCTTAATAATTAATAACCATGCGGTTAAATGGCTTCCAAATGACACCCCTGTTAAATATCTTGGACTTCAAATAGATACCAAATTAACCTGGAAAAACCACATAACATCAATAGCTAATAACACACATATAAAAATCCTAAAATTGTATCCATTCATAAATAGAAAATCAAAATTATCAATAGAATCAGCATTAATAATATTTAAATATATTATACGACCTTCACTGACCTACGCCTGCCCAATTTGGGGAGGTGCCGCTAAAAACAACCTTCAAAAACTGGAAGTACTGCAAAATAAATTTTTAAGAAATGTTTTAAAAGCTCCATGGTATATCAGAAATGATCAAATTTTAAAAGAACTATCTATAGAACCTCTGAAAACTTGGATTCTAAAACTTTCTTCTAATTTCTACTCTTCTCTTTCATCTTGCCCAGCCACTCCTTTGTACACTCTAGGTAAATCAGCCAATCTTTTTCCACGAATAAAATCAAGATATTCTAAAGACCTACTACATCCTCCTTAATTAGCTGTAAAGCAGGTTACAACATCTCTAAATTAAATATTTATGTTTCTAATTCAAATATTGTATGTATTTTTCTGAAGGACCCTTCCTGGGTATCCTTAGTTGTTATTGTTTATATTGTAAATATTAGTCTTCTACCATTGTTCATGCATGAGGAAATGTAATTAAACAAAAGTGTATACTATGTATCATAAAAACCCTTGAAAGGCATAATAATGTCGAACAAGGAAATAAAAACTATTAAAAAAAAAAAAGCAGAGAGGATCATAATTTCAAAATTTGTACACGAACTCAGCGATCTGCTTCGTGAAAATCTTCCTTTGTAAATAGAACAATGAATGACTGGAACAATTTCCTTGATGAAGCATTTGGAACTGGCTGCGCAAATGTAAACACATTTAAAAACAATTATAGTGATGTATAACATATGTAAAGTCTTCGTGTGCGCGTCTTGCATAGTTTTGTTTTCTTTTCATTACGGCATTGTGTCTTAATGTAATTGTAATATAACGTGTCGTTTAATGTACATTGTAATACTTTTAGAAATCTGCTACCGAGTGTTAAACCCTAAGTAGATCAAATATATCAATTTATTTATGTCCTTCTGGTGGCATTTGGATAGAATGATAACTTTCCATGGTGCGACCCTGGATTCGATTCCCGGTTGGGGCAAAAAGAGAGATGTAGCTTTCCATTACAATCGCCTCAGTTTCTACAGCTGTATGAGGAATAAAAGGCTCAGGCAGGCCAAGTTTGTAAGACACGATGAAGGAAATACGCCATGCATTCCACATGTCTCCCTTAACCCCAGGTGTGGATAATAAATAAACAGAGGGCCCAGGCCAGAGCTGGTAAAATTTGGATTAATCAGATCCTAAAATCCAAGTACATTTATGTATAGGAATAAAGTCCCCTTCAACAGATAAGGATAAGCCCCATGAGCGATTATTTAGTGTGTAAATGATATCGATAAAGATGATGGGTTGAGTGATGCTGTAGAAGTGATGGAATGAGGATAGGGAAAACGAACTAAATCCAAGAAAACCTGATGTGAGCTCGCTTTGCCCACTAAAAATATCACGTAGCGTAGATCGTTCGGGGATCAAATCCTGAACCCTCACCCCGGCGGTGGAAGGCAAAAGCACTCACTATTACTCACGGAGTTTTGGGTAGTTTCTACTGTCAATACCAGGCAAATGCCGGGGCAGCACCTCAACAAAAGGACAACCCCCATTTCTCCCCTTACACACACATACACTTTCATGCAATACACTACCAAGACAAATGCCAAGAGACCAGTTGGGAGCTTGTCCTGGCTGGGCGATGCTCCTCATGGAAGCCTGGATATCGGGAGGGGAAAAGCCTACAAGCCGACGTGTAGGTCGGGCATCAGATCTCATGTTCCAGTGGGGGAGGAATACCGCCACCTCTTCGGATATAAAATGCACTACACTTACGGGACTAACGACCAAAGTAGTTGGCGCGCCCGAAAACACTGAATAATAAAACAGTCTTACATTGCTTTAGCTGAAGATTCGCAAAATCACACATTGCCCCCTGTGAGACTACTTTTTATCGATATTACAGAGTTACAATGTCCAGTGAGATTACTATCAGTCATTAATAAACCTATAGTATGTGACCGTCTTATTTACCTATGCTTCGTACCTTTTAAAGTCGTAGTGAAGATTAACTTTATCCCGGACAACAAAAATTTTTCTAAAGGGACAAAAATTTGGCATCGAAAAACCGAACATGATACAAACTAAAAACATACTCTAAACTAATATACTCGAACAATGACAGATATCAAAAAGCTGGTTAGTACAGGATTCCATGACGTTTCCTAACGTAACTCCTTAGAAACTATGCCTACTTTTAAGAGGTGTGTTTTTCTCTTTGGTCGCGAGAACCTCAAGCAAAATTTTGAATGACGAAATCGTTTGGCAAAACAATTGGCAAACTTTTCCTTGTTCGTTCTTTACTGCGAATCCATTTTCAAAGATTACATAAGGAAATTTGTGAGAGATACTGGGTGTTTTCTTGACTTAATTCTATATTTAAAAATATATTTTGTGTATTATCAATTACTTATTTGTAAATATAATGTCATCAATTATTTTAATTTTTTTAATTAAATTTGTGCTTTTACTAAAGACTGCAACATCTGGAAATTAAATAACCTTCTGGTACATTTTTACAAAAACTTCATTGTCACCACTCTCAGTTTTATTTCTCTTATTTCTCTAAGTCTCACTATACCTATACATTTTTGGAATTGCGTTATATTAATGAATAATTTTCTTATAATCGTAAAATTAAAATTCAGTTAATACATTTTATATATTTTTTCAAACAATTCCCTCCTTAATGGCCTAGGTATACAAATATGAAATGTGAGGGCGGAAGTAGAACTTTTTAACTGAAAAACAAACAAACAATTGATACTTAAAACAAACAACAAATTAACCATAAACAAATTATTGCAATTAACAAAACGAATAGATAAAGAGGGGTATAATTGCATGAGTGGTATGTTCAAGAAAACGAGCGAATATCAGAGCAAATTTTCTTATATATCACTAGTGCAATTACACCCCTTTATCCACATGTTACGTTCAATTTCTTTTGTTTCCATTTAAGAATAATTTAAATTTTGAGAAATTCAAGCACACCTTTACAGTTTGAAGCACGTATTTGATGACGTCGTATTGCTTCTGAAAAATATATATTTTAGTGGCGTTGCATTGTGTTTGCGAGAAATACTTGCATATGGAAGGTACCGAACATATTCGGGATAAAATATTAGAAAAAGCTGACAAAGTCATGAAAATATTTCTTCGCGCGGAAAGTAAAGACAGGGGTGAGATAGAATACATGTATAAATTGGAACAAAAAAAAATTAGTCACTTCTCACACTGTTTATCTATAGCGTCCTTTCTAGAAGGATAAATATTACTGACGTTTACATATTTTACATCTGGAATCCTAAGACCAATTGTTTTACTCGTGAAACATTTAATTTATTCACATCAATATTTAATGTTGTTCCACTAGTCAGCTAGCTTAACGTTTACTTTGCCAATTTAGTTTTATTCATTCGTTGTTTATATGTAGTTATTGTAGACACGTAATCTGTGATGTACATTTTTGTTCATGTTTTATGGCTGACTGGAAATGGCTACATCTGTGCTAGTTACGATTTGTCTCCTTTTCTGAATTCTGATTGGTAAGTGTGGAGTTTTCATTGCACGGAGGAATTTTAATTGCACGCGTGTTTTAACATAGAGATAATCAACGACTTTCATGTAAATAATGAGCATATTTAGTTAACTCAACGAAAAACAAATACCAAAACACCAGTTCCTGCATATCAAAAAGTGAACATTCGTGAAATGATTAAAATATTTTAACCATTCATTTTCAACACACATTTTGGATCACAGGAACAAAATCTACACATTTTGCAGCAACTTCATGTTCATGTTTTCTCTTTCAATATAACGTTTTTATACAGGCCTCTTTATACGTATCTAGGTTTTTGTTTTTGTTTTATTTTTTGTTGCTTTTTTTGCTTTTGATTTTTTGTTCTAGTACTCCATTTCCGTCAATTTATACCAATGGTGTCGTGATATTGTTGCCACGTTACAACCCAAACTTTTTCTAAAAACTCATTGCGTTATTGTCCCGTTGTTAAAATATACAGCGGCATAATTTTTAAAGATTCCAAACTAACAAGTACATTCTGGAGAATTACTTTCTAATGCCGAAACTTTCGTGTACTGAATTATCTAATTAAGATTATTTTATGAAACTTGTCACTTTTCGTGCTCTCCGACGGTCAGAGTTTACTCCAAGAATCTGCTTCTACAGATGACGAATCACTGAAACCAAAAAAGAATCAAAGTTCGTGACCATGGCAATTAAATTCGTAAGTCAACTGAAGGTGGTTTGACATCTTGCTGTAAGTATACAGATACCCCTAATAATTCAGAAAATATCGCAATAACGTATCAAAACTATATATCGCTTGAAACTTCTAAGTCAAATAGCCATAAAAAAATCAAATTAGTTCTGCGGAACTCTCTTCTCTTAAGGAAACAGCTCTCGCTCACTCTATGAAAGAAAATAATTACAGGTGCGCGTGCAAATACCAGTGGTTTCTTGAAGGGAATAACGAGAGAGATATCGCCTGGAGAGGAGAAGAACACAGGAAATGCACTATGCACTATGTTGTGTAACAGTCACGCTTCTACGCTTCCATCGATAGCGGAACGGTATTTATAACTACTTACTTCAAGTAAAGGAACAGTTTTCTTCATGATGCAATTCAAATTCTGTGTTATTATATAATGATACCAAAACACGTTTATACACACAGTTTTTCTTCTCCTACTCTAAAATAAAAAAGGAAATCTTTGCAAAATAAAACAATAACTACTCACAGCATAAAATTCCCTACGAAGTACGATGATATTTGAGTGGTAGGACTGATACTCTATAAAGGCAAAAAACATAAGCGTGTATTGTCCACTGTCCGTTACTGTTGCAGACAGATAAAGAATGAGGAACTTCTTACATGTTTTAAAATCATCTCTACATTGAACTCAAATTTCACAGTGAATACCGTCAATAGAATGCAGGCGCGGCTCGTCATTAAAGGCTGTAAGACGGAGCCTCCCCTACAAAAATCGCCGCCCAAAAGAATGTAAAAAATATTTTTTGTATACCATCATTATAAACGACCCTTTTCGATACCCCGAATCGTGCATAATCCAGTATTTTATCGCACGCTACATGACGTCATCGCCATTATTAAACGCGACATGACGTCATCACACATTCAGCCAATAGTAGCGAGAGAATCGTGGGGAGGTAGAAGACGGAACAGCCGACCACCGTTTTCTCGCACGGATGTCAACAATGCCATCTTGAATTTGATTTCCAGAGGGCGTTGGATGTCAAGCACCCGAGACGTCAGAAGAAAGTTCTTTCGCGAAATTAAGTTTGATACTCTTGTAAATTTACAATGCTGTTTTACAAAAAAATAGCGTATGCAACTCGTTTATAATGTTGCTTTATTGCATTCGTACAAATTTGAAAACTCGCTCCTAACGTCGCTCGTTTTCAAAACATGTACTCATGCAATAAAGCTTAACATTATAAACTAATTGCATAAACTACTATTATAAATGTATTTAGTTATTTATTTATTAATAATGGCTTTCTGAGTTATATTATGTAATAATCATATCAAAATTTTTATTTGACAGTGCTACAACGCTCGTTCGTAACGAATTTGAAGCTGTTGTCGGGGAAGAGGAAAGTGTTATGCTCCCACTTCATTCTGCCGTAAGCCCCTGTGTAAAACGAGGAGGGCGTGACGTCATGCATTCACAGGCTTACGGGCGGACGAAGGCTGCGGCCTGGCAGCCTTCAAGGGTCGGGACCTGGGCGCGGCCGAAGCCTGGGTGGGGCGTAGGGACTGAAGAACGGCGTGCTCACCAGATAGCAATACTATGCAGCTCAGTGAGAAGCACTGAGCATTAACTACTTGTTCAAATACGTGGTAGGAGCGCTACTGCCTTATCGGAATGTGTATAGAAATACATTAATTAAAAACCAAGTCCTAATGAAAAACGTATACAAAACTCTGTCAAAGAACACGTTCCCCTGTTGTCCCCATAAATGAAAATCTAGTACTACCCCCGAATTAACTTCATGAACTGGCGGGAAAAACGACACGCCGTGCTTTCTGAAGTGCCGTTAGGTACGCAGCACAGAGCAGTTTGTGTATGGTAGTACGAAAGTTTAGTGGTTGTCTGTTGTCTTGTTTGCGGTGAAATTGAATTGTGCGTAAGTCATAGTGTGATATTGTGTAGCTGCGTTTGCTTCATTTGTGGTGTTGGGTAGTTTTGTGGGTTTTATTGGTGTTGGTGTATTTGTTGTAAAGATGAATTCAGTGAACAATATACGTGGTAACAATTTGGATCTTCATTCGAGGATACAGGTGAAAACCCTTGCAGAACGTTGCTGTTCTACTCTCAAAAGGGTGAAGACCTTCATTCGAAACACAATGAAAGAAGATCGACTGTGTGCGTTGGCAATGTGTTCCATTGAAAAGGAGTTATTGACATCACCGAACTTCAATGAACTCGTTATAGACTACTTTGCAGAACAGAAAGAGAGGAGAGCTGACTTAATTTACAAGCAAATAAACTAAGGTAAGCCAAATATTATAAGTATGTAAGGTTAACATAGTTGTGCTGCGGTGCACCCCACCCCTAGCAATTAAACAGTTGCAGCCTACCCCATTTAGAAAACCACGAGCCGCGACTGATAGAATGTAATATTTTTCTAAAGGTCACGAAACTTCATGAAGAAATACTGATTGTGCTTCTTTGACTTTAAATGTGAGATTGATTTCGAGAGGCCGACGAAACGTGTCTTGTATTGTGGAGTTGTGGACTTGTTGAGATGGCAGAGGAATAGATGTCGAGGCTACGGAAGTACTCGGAGCACATAAGGAAGAGCGTAAATCTTTCAGGAAGACTTCCCGACGAGCATGGGAACTGCACGTGCAGACGGAAGACATTGGCGGGAACAGTAAGGAAATCTGTCATTTTGACGTGAAAGACTTTCAAGGCGCCCAACTACCGAAAGAACATGCCGGAATGATCCATTATTCATATATTTATGATAAGGAAAAACCGACCGAGGTGGTTCAGGGCATCAAATGATGCCACTACAGAGCCTCTGACAGGGAGGCCCTAGGGTTCGATCCCAATGGAGACAGGATTTTCTACACTAGCTACGTCCAATTCAGCAGATGTCTGAAGGAGAACCTCCTAGTGGCCGGCTGCTCTGATCGGAAGTGTTCTGTGGCTTATCCGATCAATACTAGGCGAATGTCGGAACAGTACCCTAACAATCGGACCACGCACAGCGCGTGATCTTTCCTTCCTCTTCCTTGTCCTATTCTCACCCCTTATTTACACTTACTCTCACATGCACCAAACTATCACATTTCACGGCAGACGAGTCGAAAGCTTAGGGGTTGTCCGGCTGAGATGATGTCCCGCTGGTGGGCGATACCTGCATGGAAAAAACAGCAAGCTGACATGTAGATTGGCGCCGAAATTCCCCATCTAGTCCAGGTAGAAGAACCCCGCCACCTTCCGTTATAAGAAACAAGTACTAGACTTACCGGACTAATGACCGTAGCAGTTGTCGCACCCGAAGACATTTATTAATCAATCAATCAATAATGAATTTCTTACTGTCTCTGCAGTATTTTATTTTGGAGACGTCATATATTAAATGGCCCAGCACATCAGACATTGAATTATTTTAGGTCGTTTACTACTTGAGAGTTTTCATGGATACAGCAAATACGTTTTCGTGAATTCAGCAATGAAGAATTTACACGCAGAGAATCCATAAAACATATGTCACTACATTGAGATTTTTATAAATGTTTTGAACGTGTCAAGAAATGTATCCGTTTTATACTAAATATAAGACACTACATTCCAAATCTCCCTAAAATCATACTTCCTGCTATAACATTTATTAATCCATCTTATTGCATTAAATAACAATTCATTTCCTTAAAAGAAAATGAAGGCCAACTAATGAACGTACCGGCAGAGAAAGAGGTCGGTCCGCCCTGCCAAAGTTTCATTTTACTACTGAACGTATCACGTTTCTGTCGTAGCAGAGGAAATTACGGTACCACGTATATGTAATTTGAATAACCTTTATGTAATAATGCACTTGAATTGGCCTCAAATAATATAATGTCAATGTCGCCTTAATAATCTCAGAAGCTTCGATCTCATGAGAATATTTGCGATAGTATAACACTCCAAAGTACTAAAAAAATCCTCAAAAATTCTTCACGACTCATTAATCTAGAATCCACACATCAAGAAATCATATCTCCATCTCCTTCAACTTTCAAAACTGCTTTCAAATAAACGCGAGCTAGATATTTATATTTTGATAACGTCGTGAACTGAATAGTTTTTACAAATGTGGAAATAACAGTATTGATTGAAACGTATGAAATGTCATAAAGTAATGTGTCAAAACCAAGAAAATCTTGTGGGCTTAAGGATGAGAGAAATACCTTCCATATAATTTATTGTGATAATTCCTTTCGAAATTAGGCTTTTATCAAAATAATGCAGTTCAGCACATTTAAGCGTTTGTCATTTTTGCGAAAGTAAAATTATGTCAAAAGAACATCGTTGAAAAGTGCTCTCCCTCTGGAAAGAAACAGTTCCTCTGACTACGAACTAAATGTAATATCACACGTTATTTGCCATGAGAAGTATTGAAAACTTCTAGATGTATAATCTTGCTTTAGCTCGTGTCATAAAAATTTCTTCCCGTTATTGTGGTGTTTCAATTGTCAATCGATTAAAAAAAATAGCACTTTGAGAAAGATGAACTCTCAGTCTACATATGTTGGAACATTCTTATGAACATTTAATTAATTTGATTTAATTGATTTTTTTTGCGTCAAATAACAAAAAAAAATGAATGTGAAGTAAGAGGAGAAATATAGTCTGTGCTCGTTTTCCGAAGCTC
This sequence comes from Teleogryllus occipitalis, assembly GCA_011170035.1. Lineage (NCBI taxonomy): Eukaryota > Metazoa > Arthropoda > Insecta > Orthoptera > Gryllidae > Teleogryllus > Teleogryllus occipitalis. The sequence continues at coordinate 424,399 of BLKR01000346.1, forward strand.
CATAATCACTTTCGGACTCACATAATTGAATGATAAATAAAAATATCAGCAAATAGAGGAAAGCAATCTTTGAAAACTAGAAATTATCGTTCTCGTGTCGTAGGAAACTTATTTGCTTTGGTAAACGAATTACAGATTTGATTTTATAGTAATATTAATAAAATATTAAGGCACACCACGACTCTACTCCAACAACAACAACTAGCAAAACGAGAGCTCGGTAAAACGTGCGAGAAGTGAAGCTACGGTTATTTAATAGAATATGTTGTCTGTTTGCTCAACCAATAATAACAACCTTCCAAATTTAGGTTCTATTAAGCAAAATAACGTATAATACCACGCAGAAGTATTAGTTATTTAAACACAATGTCACTAAGTAAAACATTACCCTATTTTTCTAACATAAATAAACATAATAAATAAATACATAAAAAATAAATGAAGCAATGCATTTTTTTTCTTATTCGGATTTCTCACGAGTGTATTTACAGTCTCGGGGCCACGCGACCTGCCAGTTGCATGCCGGACCTCGGACGCTTGTCGGGGATTTTGTAGATCTCGAGCGGTATGATAAGGGAATAGCTCGACGCTCGTCGCCAAGAAAGGGAGAGAGGACAGGATGGGAAAGCTGATCACGCGCGGTCCGTGACCGGTTGTTTAAGACATTGATTCGGAATCTGACAGGCATTGATCGTTGAATCTACAGACCGAATCAGAACAGCAGGCTTCGAGAATCCTCATCCAGAAAGTGGCCTCTCCTAACAATATACCGTGTAGCCCACCTAAGATGTTCCCTTAAATTTTCTCCTGAACCGTTGCAGATACTGAGATGCGGTTTTCACTAAAACTATTATATTCAAGGGGCACATATGGTCATGCATAATATTATTGTGACATACCGATATGTCACATGAAAATAAACTAACATTTATTCGTATACTGTATGGTGGAATATGCATTATGAAATATCACGAGAGTATGGGCTTAGCAACGACCGTGAATAAACAATGTAGTTTTTGTTTTTTGTAAATGCATTAAGAGGTGGCCGGATGCCGAAAGTAGAAAATTTAGGATTGGGCGAAGACGTTTAGACGATCGAAAGGTCAGCTACACCAAAATATAACGAACGTATGGATTGGCTGGGTGAGAGAAGGACGGTCAAATGTTATGAAAAAAAAAGAAGATATGTCTTCGAGGAGGAATCAAGCAGGAAGATTGATTCTGACCGGCATCGCGTGTCTGAACTGATCGTAGGTTCGTGAGAGGGAGCGAGTGTAGTGCAGATAGTCAGAGTCGGGTTATCAGATCGTGAAATTTTAAGGACAGTAAATGATATTGCAGATAATGTATGCGGAAGTAATATTGATGCATAAATTGGAACTTTGTCGGGAGTGGTAATCGAGTAATAGATTTCGGGACTATGTCATAGGACGTAATCGGGACTGATAATTTTGATAGTTTGAGACCAGCTTGGATAGGGGCAGGAGAGGATTTCTTGGAACTTTGGACTATGGCAAGCTCGCAAGAAATTTCGACTGAGAAGTCTTCGAGGGACATCAACGAAGAATAGATAAGTTAACCGCGGTATAAAAATGTAAATTCAAAGATATCTTGATCAAAGGCCTAACATCAAATCATTTATTAAATTCACTAAATTGTTTGCTAAAAAGGTAACAATAAACTTTGTTAAATTTTGTTCTTCAGAAAAGAAAGTGATCTTTCATTTAGTCAATCCAAACAGTAATGAACTAGGAATAGGATCATTCTATTCCCAGATCATAGATTCCCAGCAGCGCTGTATAGTCTGCGGATCCTATAATCCATTATAAAGGTAATAAGGATTATAATATATCGAGACCCATTGACCCAGCAAGCCGGACGCTAAGATCTTTGCCAGAAATTAATGTAGAGAGAAGTTTTGTATATCTCATTATTCTATTGCATTTTTATTGCAGAGCTATTGACCCAATTTCGATTTTTTAAATGGAAACCTATAGATCTTTTTAGCTCATCATAACAAGCGTGAAGAGACGAGTTCATAAATATGTATCGCCATATGTTACATAACAAAACTTACGATAAATTAAGAGTTTTAAAGACGCACACCGACAGCTGGTTTCCGTAATCTGAACGAGAAATTCCGGGTGATATGCGGCAAGGCCATTCCCTTCCGTTGCATCGACCCTGCGGTAAATGTAGTGATGCAATGTGCAAAGGAGCTCACGAAAACCCGCGATTTGCTGTTTAAGACTACACCCTCTCAGTCCTGGAGACAATGTATTCACCCCTAGCCATATTCTGAGTAAATCTGTACGCCACAAGGTACTATTTTTTAATTAATGAAATACTACAAGATTTGAGAAAATATTTGAATTATAGAGAATGCTAGGGAAGATTGGAGAGTGAATAAATAAATGCGTGTGCTGTCAGAAACAAAACGTTTACTCTTTGAAAGACTGAAAACCTTTACCGCAGGGTCGACGCAACGGAAGGGAATGGCCTCGCCGCATATCATCCGGAATTTCTCGTTCAGATTACGGAAACCAGCTGTCGGTGTGCGTCTTTAAAACTCTTAATTTCTCGAAAATTTTGTTATGTAACATATGGCGATGTGCATATTTATGAACTCGTCTCTTCACGCTTGTTATGATGAGCTAAAAAATCTATAGGGTTCCATTTAAAAAATCGAAGTTGGGTCAATATCTCTGCAATAAAAAATGCAATAGAATAATATTATGCATGACCATATATGCCCCTTGCATATAGTGGTTTTAGTGAAAACCGCATCTCAGTATCTGCAACGGTTCAGGAGAAAATTTAAGGGAACATCTTAGGTGGGCTACACGGTATGTCACTTTATTCTACGACAACATAGGGCTCACACAATAATTCATGTTATAAAACCATAAAAATGTGTTTATTTTAGGTATCTTCCAGAATTTCGTGATTTCTAAGAAAAATGGAAAACAACTGTTTTTAAAAAGAAATATTTAGAATCTTATGGAAGGATCCGCAAAATAATTAGAAGTTCCTCGCTATGAAGTAGAGTCCGTCCAATGACATTTGTCCCGATGGCTGGACATGTAGTGGTCTAACCAAAAGTGTCGGATAGACAGTCGCAGGTTACTCGTTTACTACGTAAGGATATTCTCGAAAGAATTCCTTAATTAAACTTGTTAGCAATGCGAATCTCTATGAAAATCCGATCCTTTCCACTAATCAATAGAGGACGGAATTCCCCATTGTTATGTAAGACGTCATCCAAAATAGTCCGAAATATATTAAATCACCATTGAATTTATGACTGATAATGTTGAAGAAAGTCAGTTGCGTTCATCTAATTTCCGGATCATTACTGAACACTCATAACCAAATGTTTAATATAAACGCCAGTTCGATTGTCAAACATTGTTTATTATGACATGCCTACTTCGTAATTTCACACGCTTCTATTGAAAAATAACGAACAAGATTTTGAGGATCATAGATTGAGAAGTAACGTGTTTGTCACGCATGCAGAACGTATACGAGCTGTTAGTATGCAAATGGTGAAACGCCTGCTTTGCTGGCGTTTAACGAGGCATTTGATTTATGACTTCATTATGTCCACGCTAAAAAGGCAATAAAATTACATCCGAGCTGATTATTGCACATACATACAAATTATTTGATTTGTGAGAACGCATTTCAACATATTCGAAAAATAATAAAATTATAAAGTGCTAAATAATTTAAATAATAGAATAATGGAAACATGTGCAGTAACCAATTGCACATATCTATCGCAACTAAAAATTCGCATATTCCGGCGCAAAATTAAAGTAGGTACCTTATAAATGTGTAAGCGTATGGTAAAATATGGAATGAGACTTCGTATCTCACGAAATCAATTGTTTTCTCTCTTCATCGTGACACAGAAGGCAACAACAGACACGCATACTGAAAGATGAACGGGACATAATAAAAACCACTGGTTCCTATATTCGACGTTGCCCGTAATATTATAAATCATTATTCCTGTCATCCATCAGCAATGACTTTCTTCTCAAAACAAAGCGAAACAATGCATTCATTCCGGATAAGCACGAAACCTAAGGGCTGGAGACAACTCAGATTATTACTATTCGTGGAAAACGATATATTTAAAGGCCATCAGATGCTGCACTAACTCCTCCAGAATTCGTAGAATCAGTCTAGCAGCACTGTTCATCACGTCCTTTCATAATCAAGAATTTCCTCAATTTTAGAACCTTTCGTTTTCCATTGTGCTTGAATTTTCACGTATATTTTTGAACGAGAAGTCATTCTTCATGAGTTTGTGTAAGTTTTAAATGTTATACTTTTTGCTTTGAATACTTAAAATAAATAAATGACAATACATGTTTCAGTTCTTTTGTAATATCCAAATTTCTTTGTACGATTATTTTAATTCAACATTTCAGTGCCTCCATGAATATTCATCTCCGATTCTTGTTCTTTACTCATGCTTGAAACACAATGTTCTCTATCAAATAAGCTGTTTTAGAGGAACAATTTTCACTGCATTTTATTTTCCGAGTTTTAACCAAGAATATTGAGTAATAAATATAAACTGTAGAGGTCAATGTTTTCGGTGTGTGAACTCACACATACAACTTCGCCATTTTCATTTGATACATACATTATTTTCCTTTAAATAGATCTGTTATTAAAATCTTAATGTTTAAATACGTCATTTAAAGATGACAAGAAAATAACCACCATGGACAATTTAATGTCACCAAACACGTCAAGAAAGAATGACATAAAATAAAATGAGAACATTCATAATTACATACTTCGTCTGTTTTATTTTCAGTGTTTCTCATCACATCATTGATGTAAAAACGTTAAAAGAGTTTGCATTGAGCAGTTTTGTGACGATAGCAAACGTGAGAACTTTAAATGAGAGCACACACTTCACCAAAGCAACTTCGAACTTCACACGCACCGCTACACAGGCATTGGTCGGGAGCTTTCGTTTCCCCACTCGGCTGATATCACTGACCTTTTAATCCGTTGAGCCGAGTGCGGTCCAGCTGCTAAGTATTATCATGTGCGTCCTATTTACTTTTATAAACCATCACTCACAGTACAGATAACACCAGAGCTACTTACACTACAGCTTTTCACAAAGAACACCGACAGTTTCGTGAAATAAAAGGAAATAATGCAAAAGGCAAAACAACTTGCAAATGAAGTCATAATGAAGGCACGGATAATTATGTAATAACATATATTCCTAGAGTAACTCTGCCAAGTCGAATTAACGATATGTTCACGTTTCATATCGGCTAGTGCCAAAAACCGTCGGCTTTTTAATACATATTTTTACATATTTTACCCGAAAGAACACATACTTACATATTTTACCCAAAAGTACATATTTTTACATATTACTGCAATTTTTTATTTAATTATTCATTTTTCCTTTACCTTTGTGATAAAGAATCTCCCAAACAAACAATTCAGCATTGTTAAATATTTTTCTGCAACCTCCTCTCTAAAATACCGCTATTGCATCGCGGTGAAATAAGTCAGTCCATAAATACGGACGGTATTACAAATCGAAGGGCAATCCTTAGCTTCAGGTATGTTAGGTTTCCGCGCGAGTAACGCAGAGAACAGAAAGTAAGTTTGGTTTGTGAAAAGGGACGAAGGTGATACCGCGCAGCCGCCTCGCATCTTCCAGAGGTCTCCCTTGACCTTGATACCTTCACCTAGAAACGTCACCCACCAGATCAAGAGGCACCGATCTTGATGTTACGAAGATCGCTGTAAACGATAGGATTTTGAGGAGAATAATATTTAATAATGGTATTTATACTAATGAAACAGAATAATATACACTAAGATTACAGTATTTTAATAAAATATAATTGATATACCGATCATTAATGTTACATATTTCTTACTTTTAATGTACATATTTGTGTATATTATAATACATATATATGTGCTACATATTTTCTCTCTTTTTAGTACATAATTATCCGGTCCCTAGACATAATGTTTTAAAGTAATGTACTGTACATAATTGTATCCCCCTCCATGTCTAAACACCGTCTGCAAACGTTCGCTTCATAATCTGAGCACCGTCTACGAGCCTTACCCACTGTATCTGAATACTGTCTGACAAAATCATGGTTCTTGAAAACCATCCGTTTTCACTTGCCTTTTAACTTTCCATAACTCATTTTACGATTGACTTTAACAGGTTTGCACATACTCACTTATTCTGCCCTAATGCCGACACTGGTACTAAAACGTGTCACCGTTGCTTGTACATTCTTCCTTCACTACTTCATATTAACGATCTAATACAAATTTGTTATAAATCATCCACGTCAAAAATCATGATTGTGTTTATTTTCTTTTACGAATATTCAATACCCAATATTTACTATCTATTCCAGTCTCGAATACTGATGAGTCCTGAAATTCGTGTTGTAATTTCTGTGTTTTAGTTTCATGTTCAGTATGGCTACGCATGCCCTCTTTGTAAATGCATTATACTACTTGTATATTGTCATTTTCGGCTTCCAATGTTCAAAAATAAGTTATTGTTCCACGAAATTTGTTCAAATTTACCTCGCGTATGTTTGGTATATCTCAATACATACAAGAATGATTTCTTCTCGATGCATTCGGTGTAGAGTTAAATTACTCAGTGTCGCTCCGACCGTTGGCGAGTAAAGACCTCCTGTAGTGCGATAAGCGGCAGCGAGTTCGGAGAGCGCCGCTGAAGGCCACACAGTGCCGAGTGTTGTGTTGTGTCGACTTCCGTGTTAACGATCAACTGAATCAAACCCAGTGAGTGAGTAAAACGCATTTATACCTTAGTAGGTGTACACAGTACACCCAACGTTCATCCTAAGATGGCTTCTGATCAAGGAGTCATCCCATCCAGTGAAACCCATCAATCAAGTCAAGTTAGTAATGAAAATCAAGATTATGCCAACCGATATTTAACTGCTGCTCAGAAAGGTATGTTTCCCACAAAAGAACACGCGATTGTGATGGACTCAGTAGACGGTATATCAGTTAAAACGTACATCCAGGAACTAGCAAAAATTATCAATCCTCAGAATATACGGTTCGTGTCAAGGATTTCAAAAAACCGTATCTGTGTCTATCTCGATTCTAAGGAATCTGTGAAAAAACTTGTTGACAATAAATCAACCATTTCAATCAATAACTCAACGTTATCCATTAGACCGCTAATTACGCAGAATGTAAGACTCATTCTCTCTAATGTGTGTCCTATTATCCCACACTCAGTAATTATTGGCGAGCTAACGAAACTGAAAATTCGAATCGGCTCTACAATGACCTTCCTGAGAGCCGGCATGTACGAACCAGGGTTTAGTCACATTTTGAGTTTCCGGAGACAAATTTACATTCATCCAGATGATATGAACAAAGTACCAGAAACCATGAAAATTATTTATGATGACACAGTTTTCTGGATATATCCATCATCAGATTCTATATCATGTTTTCTATGTAAGGATAATGGTCATTTTGCTAACAACTGCCCAATGAATGAACAAAAAGATAACCCCTCTGAGTACTGTGAAGTTAATCCCAATGAAAACAATGAGCTGTCCCCCTCCTCCTTCCCAACTCTTAAACCCCCTCCCACTGCTCATTCTCCTATTGACAGCCGACCTACAAAAAATGCCAAACGTCCCTTATCTAGTCTATCTTCTAAATCTGAGACATCAGAAACGTTACATTCAGTTGTAGGTGAAGAAAACCTAACCTTTCTTAGAGAAAGTGTCTCCGATCCTAACAACATACAACCGATTACACCAGAGATAATGGATACAGTCCAACAATCCAAAAATTCTACAGTGATTAAATCAAATCCAAAAAACAATAAAAAGTCAAAACTTGAAATTTCTCTTACAGAGGAATCTGATAGACTTGAAAATCAACTTGCCCCACTCAAAGGAACATTATCCGAACCAAGTAACAAATATGTTTTAAATTGGTTACAACTAAAAAGTCTTTTAGAAAAAACAAAAAATTGCATAAATGTTGAGGAAGCTGTTCTGGAATTCACTCCAGATATCAAACTGTTACTACAAATGTTAGAAGATACTTACCCCCTCCTCACGGATAAAAGCATAAAAAGACGTTTCACAAATTTAAAAAAGAAATTAAAAAGAATTGACATGAGCAGAGAAATGGCAAACTCTAGTGAAATCAGTGATGAAGATTCAAACTAACACTCTCCAAATTTTGATCTTGAAATGGCGTATACAATTCTCCAATGGAATATAAATGGTTTTAATCCACAAAAAGAGAATTTGCTACTGCTAATTAACAAATACAACCCCGATATGATATGCTTACAAGAAACGAATAATAAAATCAACCAAAAACCACCATTAAAAAATTACAAGTTGTGTTTAAAAAACAGAACAGATGCAAACATAGCTAGTGGTGGGGTAGCCATCTACACATCATCATCTCATAAAGCAGATGAAATCCACCTAAATTCTACCCTCGAATGCTGTGCTGTCACAATCAACCTCATAAATAAGCCCATAACTATATGTAATGTTTATCTCCCCCGCAGCCATCCCTTTACTGCTAATGAACTAATCCACTTAATAAATCAACTGCCGGTGCCATTTATTCTATTAGGAGACTTCAACAGTCACAGTTTCATGTGGGGATCTCACAAAGAAGATGCAAGAGGAAAGATACTAGAACAAGTGTTGGATCATACTAATATTAATATACTCAATGATAGTTCACCAACCCACCTGAATAATACTTATAAAACACTCAGTACCATTGATCTAACCATCTGTTCTACATCAATTGCTCATCTTTGGGACTGGAAAACCTCTGATGAACTATTTGGTAGTGATCATTTTCCTATTATAATCACCAAACAAGGATGTAATTCATCAAATGAAACAAAGTGTTTTCCCAAATGGAAACTTTCTGAAGCTGACTTTAACAAATACAAATTAATTATCTCAACCAAAATCAATGCAATGAAAGAACTACATAAGATCAATACTCCCACAACTAAGAAGATTGAGGACCTAACCGAACTCATACTTCAAACTGCAGAAATAACAATTCCTAAATCTTCAAACAAAACTCCGAAGCGGCGACTTCCATGGTGGAATCAGGAATGCCAAAATGTCAGAAGAATTCACAAACAAGCCTTTATCAGATACAAGAGACACCCAACAACCGAAAATCAAATAGAATATAAAAGAACGAGAGCCCTAGCAAGGAGAACTTACAAAGTAAACAAAAGAAAATCATGGGAAACCTTTATCTCATCTATAAACAATTCTACAAGCATATCTGACAGCTGGAAAAGAATTAAAGCAATAAATGGAATATACAAACCTTCCATTCATACTAAATTGTTAACAGCAAATAATAGAGTAGTTACAGCCCCCAAAGAAATTGCAAACATGTTGGCTCAGACATTTACTAATAACTCCACCGACAAAAATTTTAGTAATGAATTTCAATCCCACAAATTAAATTCTGGTGTCACAATAGATAAAATACTCCAACTAAATACCTCTTGCCATCCAACACTGAACTATCCTCTCCAAGTTCAAGAAATTACTTCTGTCCTCTCCAATCTGAAAAAGTCCAGCCCAGGCCCAGATGGCATTTTAAATATTTTTTTGAAAGAATTACCAATCAATGCCATAGAATATATTACTACTCTATTCAATGAACTCTTAATCTCTGGGTCATTTCCTGACAAGTGGAAAGAAGCAATAGTTATACCAATTCCTAAACCAAATAAAGACATAACCAATCCTATCAACTACAGACCAATCTCATTAACTTCCACCCTTTGTAAACTAATGGAAAAGGTAATCAACAGAAGATTAATATGGCACTTTGAACACAATGGCTTAATATCACCCTACCAAAGTGGATTCAGAAGAAATAGATCAACAATTGACCATCTCATCAATATCCACAGCAACATATGCGACGCATTCATAACAAACCAACACGTAGCACTAATCAGCCTCGATGTAGAAAAAGCCTACGACATGGTGTGGAAAGACAGAACCCTACAACTACTGTATGATAAGGGCATAGACGGACATATTCTAATCTTCATTGCCAACTTTCTTCGTGAAAGATTTCTCCAAGTAAAATTCAGTAACATCCTTTCTGACAAACTCAAACTATGTAATGGTTTACCCCAAGGCTCCGTCCTTAGTGTTACCTTGTTCCTTATTGCCATAAACAATATAACCGAACTTATCCAGAAACCTGTAAAAATATATATGTTCGCTGATGATATCACCATATTAGTTAGTGGAAAAAACCCTAAAACTATTCAACAACAATTACAAAGCTCCCTTGACTCAATACAAAGTTGGTCCAACAAAGTTGGTTTCAAATTCTCACAAACGAAGACAAAATGCATCATCTTTGGGAAGAATAAGAACACAAACGTTCAACTGAAACTCAAGATAAATTCTCAAGCAATTAATTGTGAAAAGGAAATCAAGATTCTTGGCATGATTTTTGATAACAATCTCACCTGGCAACCACACATCAATGCACTAAAAAGTGAATGCCTCCTCAGAATGAATATCATCAAATCTATTTCCTGAACCTCATGGGGTGCAGATAAAAATATTATTTTGTCCACTTATAGAACCCTCATCCGTCCCAAAATAGATTATGGATCAATTATTTATCAATCAGCAAAAAACTATGTACTAAACAGACTAAACCCAATACATATTAATAGTCTGCGAATGGCAATTGGAGCCTACAGGACAAGTCCAGTCTCAAGTATCTATGCCGAAGCTGAAGAAGAGCCCCTTCATATTAGAAGACGAAAAATAACTTTCTCTTACGCCAGCAAAATCTCGTGTTTCTCCTGTAACCCAGTACATAGGAATGTTTTCTCCTCAAGATTTGCTGTACAATACCAAACAAAAATAAATTACCCTAAACCAGTATATCAAATATTAAAACAATACCTCGATGAGATCGACTTCAAGTTCCCCCTGGTAAATTCTGATACTTATATAAAAAGACCTCCATGGCTTCCTTCCAAAATTGCTATTAATACAAGTCTAAAAGAATTCAAGAAAGCTGACACATGTCCACAAATATATCTAGCACTCTTCAGAGAATTGTCATCTAAATACAGTCAATACACCAACATATTTACTGATGGTTCCCGAACCACTAACGGATCTGGATGTGCTCTATTAGCTGATGGTCAAACAAAATATTTCAAGCTTAGTGACATATGTTCTGTATATTATTGTGAGGCTTATGCCATTTACAGAGCTCTAAAGTACATCAAAGAAATGTCAAATACCAAATTTGTAATCTACACTGATTCAAGAAGTGTACTAGAAAGCTTTAATAGCACCTCCACACTCGACCCAATAATCAAAAAAATTATTAATCTATATAATGAACTACTAAACATTAACAAAGAAATAGTGCTTATCTGGATTCCCTCACATATTGGTATTACTGACAATGCATCAGTTGACAGGGCAGCTAAACTAGCTACCTCCTTACCCCTTACCATCAACAATGTTTCCCATAATGATATAAAAAAAGAACTCCTTCACAAAACCAAGATATTGTGGGATACCGAATGGAAACGCTCACCACCTAGCAAATTACACATGATCAGGAAATCAATTCTTCAAGACCATGCTCCCTACCTCCAAAAAAGAAGTGATCAAGTGCTACTAACGCGTTTGAGAATTGGCCATGCAGCTCTGACCCACAAACAACTAATTACAAAAGAATCTCCAAATCTCTGTGAAACATGTAATCTACCTATCACTATCATACACATATTAATTCATTGCCCAAATCTTAATAAACTAAGGAAAAAAATATAATCGAAACAATAGCATTTCTCTTTAATGATCAACCTAATTTATATAATTGCTTGATTATTTCCGCAACAAAAAACAAATTTTACATATCTTAATATTTTACTATCGCAGTTACAATCATACATATTTTTATATACATTTGATCCCGGTGAATAAGCTGATAAGTCAAAAAAACTTAATTTTACAGGGGAGCAAAAAGCCAACTTTAATGCTATAAGTCATGGATTAATGATATTGAAATAAAGCCTACTCAAAAATATGTTTTGTTTGAATATCACCTTCGTTTAATTATCATTAACCCCTGATTTGATTCATTTAAACGTTGTTTTTTGTTCTCCTGTAAAATTAGGTTTCATGACTTATCTGCTTATTCACCGGGATCAAAGATATAAATGTTAAATATGTGTACTAGGGGTGCAGAATCACCAACGCAGCATACGATCTACTATTAAAATATATTGTAACAAACCGAATTAAATTAATCTCACCCCGGAACCAACCTATTTTCTCTATGACCCAATCGAGTTTCCTGATGTACTATACATAGGAATAGCAAACACAAATGCTAATTTTCACTTAACCTCGCATTCTGAACTCGACTGAGATCACCTTCCTGTATTAATTACTACAGATCAAATCCCCCTCCCCCAATCACCCATTCCAGCAACAAATACTTAACTGGACCAAATCCATTAACATAATTCCAAACCAAACACCTATTTTAAAATACGGAAATTCCCCAGCCGAAATAGAATACGCAATATTGCAATTAAATAATGTAATAGTTAATACAATAGGCAAAACTGAATCCTGAACGTGCGATCACCCTTCAGACACACACACACACACACACATCACACAAACTACCACAAAGTATTATCAAAATTTTAGAAACCAAAAATAAAACTAGACGATTATGGATGGCACTTAGAATCCCCTCGCTTAGAAAAACAACTAGTTACTTTCACAATTGCATGATGGTAATTGCAATCCGTATGGGAAGTTATTGAATAATTGTAACAAATGTTGAATTCCTTTGAATTTTGAGTTTAATCTAATGTTGGAATATGTTATTAATGCATTTTGAAAGGAAAATGTAAAGTAATTACGGTTTAAAAACGGCAATAGAAAGTAGAGGCTGGATTGTCGAAAAGACAAAACAGATTATTTAATCATCAGCAACGAAAGAGAAGTGTGAGATTTGTAGTGCTTTCACAAGTAATAAAAATATGTAGTATGTTTTACTAAGCATGAATCTTCGTGTCGGTAAATATCTCGTGTTGGACCAGTTGTCTGACTAATAGAAGATAAAAATCACTTTTTTTAAACGTTTATTATGTGTCGTGAATTTATTTAATTTTCTCCCAAACGTTTTGACCTTTACGAATCGCGAGAATATTGCCTGTATACTTATTGCGTATGCAATATTTAAGTCAATGGGGAAAGCTACAGAGGGGGGAAAGGTTGTGGAAACCTGAGGTTAATACTAAAATTGCCAGCTGTGGAGAAACTAAACGCACAGAAACATCAGAGGTGACTTGTGCTCTGGAGGTTGGGGGGTCACAAAATACTATTTAGAAAGGGGTGATACAAAAATATCTGCCAATAAAACGCGTCACTAAACAGACATTAACTCATGGTACCGGGTTGAAATGGAGGTGATGTGTAGATAGGTTTCAATCTCATTATTATTATTATTATTATTATTATTATTATTATTATTATTATTATTATTATTATTATTATTATTATTATTATTATTATTATTATTATTATTACTTTCAATTCCTAGACCGGGTGTTTTTAAATTGAGATTTAAAAAGAACATTTGCTGGTGCCTTCGAATTTTATATAATTTTTTGCTTTTTCAGTTCCCCTTTCTTTGCGTATTAAAAGTGAGTCCACTCTACTTGCATATAACACAAGCGAGCGCGTTACAGATCCAGAATTCGCCTGTGAATCGCTCGAGCGCGTAGATAAAGGGAACGCTCGTACCTATCTGCATTCTAACCGGCTATACGAGTGGTTGAATTCCACTAACCGTAGAACAGGGGTTAGAGAACGATTCAAATGCTTTGGGAAGTGGAAATAATTTGTTACGCTTGTCTGAGTATGCCACATCATAATATTTGTTTCACGTATATTTATCCTGGAAAATAAATTAAGCGTTTCAATTACGAACGTATGTTTTTGTATTCAATTACGAACGAACGTACCGCAGTTTTCAAATTATGTAGGCACCAAAGAGTTTTTTACTTTTATATTTTTCTAGGAAAAAATGTAGGTATTTTCAAATAATTAAATTTTTTTACCGCGATTTCATCGAGTGTGAATCGGAAAACACTCCACTGTATGCACGTATAGAACACGCGCTAAGAACCAGAATTCCGTGGAGAATTCCTGGAAGGCGTAGATGAAGAGAATGCTGATATCCCGCCGCTTCCCCAACGGCCTCCCCGACTGGCTCAATTCCGCGCCTCGGGCGCTAACCCTTTCAGGCCACTTGCAAACGGAAGAGCTCCCCTCGCTCGCCACGGAATTACCGCGAAATTTACGCGAACATTTCTCTGCAGATTTCGTGCGCATGGCCGTGATTTCGCTGCCACGAGCGAGAGGGAATAAATGCGCCGTGATGAAATCGAATCCTCAAGGTTTAACGACGTTAAACTTCCGATGCCCATTCCGATCGCACTTCCTATTTCATTGCAATACTTACTGCGTCCAAATTTTATTCTTATTTATAACCAAACATTCTTATTCACGTTCTTTAGACATTCTTTTTGTTTACGTCATGTAGCAATACTATATCTGTGACTGAGCTGTGCTAAGTATAGTAGAACGTATTGAAATTCGTAAAACACCATCATCAAGTAAAGCGACATAATCCATAGGGAGACTAGCATCTGTGGTAGCTACTAGGGAAAAGGAGTGCTCCAGTAACATCGTGGGTTAGAAGGGTTGCCATTTCGAATTCTGCCTTAGCTATAAAGTGCCAGTGTATATTTTTTTAGTCTACGCATGTGTATACGACAACCTTACCACAGAATAGGCACTACACAGAAAGGAAAGCTACCCACAATCCGTGCGCCGATATGATGCGCATGGCCACCATATTGAAAGTGTGTAAACAGCTGTATGACCCGGTATTTGTTGTGTGGTGAACGGTGGTGAAAGTCCCTTTTATTTTCGTTTTACTCGTTGTATTTGGTGTGTATATAACTCAGCAAAAACATACGGAATCCGGGGGGACATTTGCTTCGTGTAGGCGTATATTTATTTATTTATTTATTTATTTACGTCAAAAACAGTTAAAAACTGTGTATGACGAGCTATGGGGAGAACTGAATACTGTGCATGTTTTCAAAATTCTGTGATCCCTACACTAAGCCATAGACTACTTGAATTTTGAATACAGAAAAAAAAAGCTCCGATGTAATAAAATATATTTCCAAAGATAAATCGGCAATAAATTTTGGGCTCTTATCCATAATGTCCTTCGACAAGGAATTATTAATATCCCACATAGGCAGATATTAAAAAAAGACATAAAAAAGTAAAAAAATTACGCAAAAATAAAAAATAATAAAATACGCAACTAGTAGTGCTACAGAATGACACAGATTTTCTCGTATTCGTTTTCAATTTCCTTTGGTCTGGTCTAGTTTATCGGACTTACCACATACTCTAGCCAGCTGCCATCTATCTCCGCCCAAAGACAATTTTTTTAAAAAAATTCTGAATTCTTCGGTTTCCTAATAGTAGGACCAAAATATTACTTTAAGAATATTAAAGAAAAGTAAAACCTCGTCCTAAATGACAATTTTTATTACAAAATTTGAAGTAGTTCTTCAGAAAATATCGTTTGAGCGTCACTAGAAATGCGAATTGTTTTGAGTTTTCGGAAAACTTTATTTTAAGTCATTTAACTCTTTAACTCACAATGCAATAATGTTTACAAATTGCTGGAAAAGTGCGTGTTTACGGCGTGAGAGATATTTTAAAAAATTCCATTTATATAATTTTTGAAAAAAATAATACACCAAAATAAATTTTATGTCACAATAAACAGTGCAATTAGCACTACCTCTAAGAAAAGTAAGAAGAAAAAATTTGGAGCCGTTGCTGACTTTTGCGGTTTCTTTGCACAGTTTCAAGATGGCTCTCCGCGCTGCGTGGAGGCGCCCTGAAGATCAAAGGAGCCGCCCTCTACTTTCATTTCTGTGTAGTACCTTTCTGTGACCTTACTATGAAGAATGGCGACGACATTGAAAGCCTCCCGTACGTGAAATCTACGACGTAATACATGCTGGGATACACATGGCTGAGCGCAGACCTGACCGTCTTCAATTAATTATTTAAAAAATACAATTCTAGAGATAAATTAATGCCATTATTCTGAAAAAAGCTACGCCACTCGCAGTCACTGCAGTCACTCGACTTTTATGGGTGTGAAAGAAAAAATGCGCCGTATTGAAAGGGAATCCTCAACGTTTAACGACGTTAATCGACCGTTGCGAATTCCGATTGCAATTCCTATTTCATTAGAACACTTCCTAATTTTTAATGCCTTGTTATTTTATAATCGAACATTCACGTACTATAGGCAATTAAGTCGTGTAGTCCTGTTGCGTAACCGCATGATTGGGTTTCGTTTTCTTCAAAATGCTTCTGTTAATGATAGCTTTACGTAACTGTCATTAAAACATTCTCTCATATTTGCACACCCCACAAAAATATAGGAAGCTAGAGATCTATAAGTATACTATTAACTTCAACAAAAATTCTGGAAAAACGTTTTAGGATAAGTTTCTAAGTCTCTCACAATTATATACAATAAACATTACACACAAAATATAAAAATAAACATTTTACCCAAACATTAATTTTACTTTATCGAACTCCTAGCAAATTCACCAAGTCCTAAGACTGAACGTATTCACACAGCCTTACAAAAACATCAATGTACAAGAACTACGTGTAAGGGCAATAACAGGATTTTGTCAAGAAACGCCATCAGATTTTAATCTAAGAACTTAAAATTAAAAGTTCTCCAAACAACTTAACAAAGCTCATTAAAAGGTGAATTCGAAATAGAACCTTTTTAGCGATAGTTGATAACCATTAAGCAAATTCTCAAACTATTCAAAGCAAGCCTTCCGCAAGGTTAAGGGTATCATTATCATGAACTTCATTAAACTTATACACAGTACACACCTCCAAAGACGTCAACACCGCTCAATTTGCAGATGACAAAAGTATTATACTTTTGGGAATCCTGATTCGGTGTTGTGGACGTTCTTATGCAAAGAAATAAAAGAGGTCATCTTCGTCAGCATAGTATTTTTATTCAGATAGCCGGCTTTCGACAGTCTAACGACTTTTGCCGAAAGCAGCGAGACTGATGATGACGGCAAAGCCATCGAAAGCCGCTTATCTGAATAAAAATACTATGTAGACGAAGATGACCTCTTTTGTTTCTTCGCAAAAGTATACTTATCAGATATTTTACTCAACAAAAGAAATAAAGTGGGTCAATCCTTAAAAACTTAACAGAAAAATGAGCAAATAGATGGAAAATAGAATTAAACTCATTTAAATAAATATAATTTTTCCTCTTAAGAACTTTTGTTTCTCACAGCACTTTCAATTAACCATAATTCTATTTCATGGTTGCCTCCTAAGAAATCTATAATATATGCAGAACTAGACAGATTCTAAACTGAAAAGAACACACACAAAATAAAAATCGCCAAGAATAAATTAAAATATTACACTTAAAATCATTAATAATTACAAATAGCTAAGAGATATATAGCTAGATAGGTAGATCTGATTTTTCTCTGATCGAGGCTAGTGATATAGTATCCTCACTTGATTTTTCTTACAAAGAATTTTTGCATTTACGCTTAATACCAAATGTATTTTTATTTGTTGCTTTATAGCTAATATTCATAACGTAAACAGTTGATATACCCAAATATATGTCACTGACGTCTGGGGAGGGATTAAAACCCCTCTTTAGTGCGCCACTGAAAATAGCACTACATCCCTGATCTGACCCCAAAACTATTATTTAATAGTCAAGCAATCACTGCATTAGGCATGCTCACGGAATTTGAACTAATGCCTGGGACACCGACATAAATAAGTTCCATATTATAAAAACCAAAGTTCCAAGAACAACAACACATACACGATTCTATATAATCTGCAAATCATTATACAGAGGACTAAATTAAAAACCCACATAATCTCATTCCCTATCTAGCTCACAATTTCTTCCGCATCTTATTCTTTATAACTTCATTTTATAGACTTGCCTCCCCTTTCTGACGTCTACAAAATATTTAGCAACTTGGAAATATCTGTTGAGATGACCCTAGTCCAAAATAAAATTTCGTTGTATTCAGTAAGTATTTAATTTAGAAGGATATTTATGTAGAAATGTATTAAAGTTAATTGTCATTACATGAATAAACTAAGCCGAAAAAATGTAAAGTTGACTCACCTGACCCATGTGTGCATGCAATAATGAAAAATAAAGAAAAATACCCAATCCCGATTCTCAACACCTACTTGCATGATAAGCGGTTTGAGAACCAACTCCTTTCTAGAACGTAATGATTCACGCTGATGTAGTATGCAACTTATTTTTTTTAATTGAAAGGGGGCAAAGCCGCAAGACAACTTCCAGTGAAAAACAAATCCCTGAAAGCATTCTTTCCTCGCCATATTTTAAACGAATCCTTGCAGGCTTCTATAGCGCTACTCGTACCTCCAGAATAACACGTGTTCGCTCCGAGGAAAGCAATGCTTCGCCCTCACTTATCCTTCCGTGTAGCCTCCTCAAGATAAAGAATATCCATGTCAGATAAAAAAGACCTTCCACCGCTCTCCGGACGGCGGACGCAGCCAGGGCACAGCGGCTCGTCAAGCTCAACCTCCCTCTTTCCCCACATCCATCCCACATCCACTCTCTCCTCTCTCTCCCGAGCCCTCTCCAGCTCCCGCCCCCGGCGTCCCTGGACTCTGCGACCCCGATATTCTTTTTCCTATTCGATAGCTCCCGCGGACTGCAATTATTGGAAAAACAAACATCGGAACTTTTCCAAGAAACGCCGCCCACGATCTGACGTTGAAACCGGAATTGGCCTACGTTTAGGAGGACTAAGAACGGGCGAGAGGCAGCGGCCGTAAGAGTGCGCACCCGGTCGGCGGGGACTGGGATGGGGGCAATAAGCGATGAGCGGCAGGGAGCGGAGATGTGGTTGGCGGTGAATGGAGGCGAAGGGCAGTGTTTGGTGGATAATGGTGAATTTTGGCGGTTGGTGGTTCATGGTGGATAATAGCGGTTGATGATGAATATTGATCGATGTTGGTGAATAATAGTGAATAATACTAAACAACGGTGCATGGTGGCGATTGTTTAGTTGTTAGTGGAGAGCGGGGACGTCTTGTGCCATGAGGCGCCGAAAGTCGGCGATGGCAAAATAATATACACAGATGGGCAGTGGCCAAACAGAGCTGAAACGAGGGACGGTGTTTAAATAGCGGCAAACGGGACGCGGCGAACGGATATGTGCCAGGCCTGACTGAGTTGGGTGGCGGCAAATAGTCGAGGTGGCAGCGGTAGGCAGCGACCAGCTGAGTGCGGTGGGCGAGTGGAAGTGGGTGTGAGGGGGCGGCGGCGGACGGCATGCGGCGCCAGACATTGATTCTTTCTCGTCATGGAATGCAGCGGCGCCAGGCGCTCTGTCGAGGGCTGCGTGGCCCAAGGTATTTTTATCCGGCGCGACGTCCAGAGCGCGCGCTTTGACGAGGCTCTGCCCACAGCCTGTCACCGGGCGCGGGCGCGGGCGCGGGCGCCGGCGCCGGCGCAGGAACGGTACGAGGACGCGGGGAGAGTAAAGGAGACGGGGAAAGGGCGAAGAGGAGGCGGGAAAAGAGGTGACGAGGAAAAGGTGGTGGGGAAAGGGCAGACGGGGAAAGGGGTGGCGGGGAAAGGGATGACGGTAAAAGGGGTGGCGGGGAAAGGGGAGGCAACGAAAGGGGTGACGGGGAAGGGGAGGCGGAGAAATGGTAGGCAGGGAGAGGGTTGACGAGGAAAGGGTGGAGGGGAAAGTGGTGGCGTGGAAGGGGAAGGCAAAAAGGGGGGACGGGAAAGGGGTGGTAAGGGGGGTAAAGTAGGAAAGGGAAGGCGTTGGAGAGGTGGTAACGGTGGGAGGTAATGTGTGAGGAGGGAAAGGGTGAGACGGTAATGTGCGAGACGGGAAAGGGGAGGTGGAAAAAGGAGAGGCGAAGAAAGGGGAGGGGGATGGAGAGGTGGGGAAGAGGAGGCGCGGCAAGGGAGCGCGGAAAGGGGGAAGAGGGCGAGGGCGGCGGGGCGTGATCTATTCCCAGCAAAACACGAACCCGCCCATCATTAACATGTCACAAGGAAAGAGAAAGAGGAAACAGGAGAATTACACACATTTTACAAAAGGGATGAAAGATAATCCATTCATTACTTATGTCGAGTACACACAGATTTAGTATTCACCTTTAATTACAAGACTGAACAAAATGAGTTCGTTCCCATTCTGGCCACTTCAATAGATATAAAAATTACTAGTACTCTAGGCTAATATACTTTGTGAAATTTTATGCCTACCTATAACACGTATTTAAGAATTCCATTCCTAAGATTCATGGTTCCTAAGTTTCTTTATCTTATGCTATGTAATATATTGTATATAATGCAAATATTTCATTGAGTTATTCCGCTTATATAAAATATTTGTTACTGTATAGAACTGATAGAAGTATATCTCTCTCTCTCTCTCTCTCTCTCTATATATATATATATATATATATATATATATATATATATATATATATATATATATATATAGAGAGAGAGAGAGAGAGAGAGAGAGAGAGATAGACCGACAGACAGAGGATACGTCCCAGAAATGACTGCAAGATTTGCAAGTCATTTCCCCATACTTTCATTTTATATGATAAATGTGCAGTTTGCTGAAAACATTAAGCGTTTAATTTTCAAATTTCGTTACGTAGAACTTTTTTAAATATTGCTCTGATTCACTAAGGCGATTTTTTGAACTATTTTCTTTGCATATAATAATTAATGGACATTAATTAATTCTTAGCGAAACAACTAATACCGCCATTATACTACTATTGTTCCCATCCCCCTTTAAAAACAAACACCAACACTTTCAAAATTTTCTCAAAAAATTTCTTCTCATTATTTGTTGTTATCAAATAGCGTAAAGGACGCTTAAAAGAAGGGGGTAGGTCTTCTTTTCCATGAATTGCAAAAATTCGATTTTTCGGCATCTTTCTACAACTGCAATATTAAAGTGAATTTTTTCCTGACTGAAATCTGTTGCTAAAAGTGAGATCATGAAATAAGATCCTGTGCAATATTTCGAAAATATAATAGTTTTCATGTAAGTTTAATAGT
Source organism: Teleogryllus occipitalis (assembly GCA_011170035.1). NCBI lineage: Eukaryota > Metazoa > Arthropoda > Insecta > Orthoptera > Gryllidae > Teleogryllus > Teleogryllus occipitalis. The sequence goes on from BLKR01000346.1 coordinate 445,768, forward strand.
TTTAGTCTAATATCGGCAACGCTTGAACAACTATTTTTTCAAAAATCTCTCCAATTTTTTTTCTTTAAATTTTACCTTTCTATGAATCAATGAACGGCAAGAACACGTGATTCTAGCCCAATTTCTAACGAACACACTGTATTGTGGACAATTTCCGAAGTATAACATGGCAAAAGTACAATATTGAAGAGAAATTTCTGGATTAAATATTTGTTCTAAAAAGTCAGATCTTTAAAAAGATTGTGGGCAATTTTTGATAAAATACGTAGTTTTCGCGTAATTTTTGCTTAAAGTTAATGCATTTTATAAGAAAAACTATTTCTCCAAAACGGCTGCTTTTGTTTGCTTATACTTTCTACAGGGATTGAGCCCACGACCACGCAGTAAAAATAACGTGCAGGTCTCATTAGCCTTGTACCCTCTGTACATTGGAAAAAGTACAAATTAGAAAAATGGGAGATACCATTAGTTTTTTCAATGCCAGCAAAAGTTAGTAATGTCGAGCGACTGCGTGATGTAGCGGTACAACGCATATCCTATATTAATAATGCGAGAAAGTTAGTGCTGGTGTAGCACCATTAGTTTTCTTTACTCAAACGTTTGCGATTAACGGTCATAATATTGATTTATTCATTACTTTCTATCCTTATATGAATTCGGCTTTTTCATCTGTGAGAATTTATAGTTCGGTTAAACTTACGGTAACAGGAAAATCAAAGTTGATCTAAATCAAGAAAATGTAATGTTTACTTTTACCAAACTCATTATCCAAACGAGAGAAAGAGGAAGGAAAAAAGAGAGAGAAAGAGAAAGGTAGAAAGAGAGAAAGAGAGAGAGAAAGAGAGAAAGAGAGAGAAAGAAAGAGAAAGAAAGAGAAAAAAGAAAGAGAGAGAAAGAGAGAGAGAAAGAAAGAGTGAAAGAGAAAGAGAGAGATAAAGAGAGTAAAAGAGAAGAAGAGTGAAAGAGAAAAAGAGAGAAAGAGAGAGATAGAATAAGAGAGAAAGAGAGAGAAAGAATGAGTCACAAAGAGTAAGAGAGAAAGAGAGAGAGAAAGAGTAAGAGAGACAGGGAGAGAAAGAGACATACATTAATTGATTGATATTTTATGAGCCTTTTTGGTTACACAATTTTTTTGTTTATGCAAAAATTAAAATACAGACATGTACATCAGCTATAATTATTTCAATTTAAACAAAAATTTGTCGCACATCGTATGTTCCACAGAATATTTTTGCCAGTCTTCTAAAGGTTTTTAGATTTTTTCTTTTTTGATATTTTCCGGTATTTTATTGTAAATTTGCAATCCCTTATAAAATATACTTTTTTTGGGCACCTGCTGTTTCTCTTCCCTGAATATATAATTGATTGTTTGGCCTTGTGTTTATGTCATGAATGTCTGAAACATATTTAATTTTCTCAGTGAAACATTTTGGCAAAATATTGTGCCCTAGTTTATATTTAAATATAATTAATTTTAAATTCATTCTCTTTTCAAGCGAAAACGGTAGCACTTCTCGCATCAGATTACAGTTGGTGTATCTATCACATTTTAGAATTATCCATATTGCTCTATTTTGTTGAACTTGTAGCTTATTAATTTATTCTCTATCTAATCCTTGCATCAGAGTTGCACAATATTCCGAGTGTGGAGCTATCAGTGTTTTATAAAGCAATATTCCAGTGAATAAATTTGCATAATTACCTATTCTCCCCATTAAATTAATTTTCTTTCCAGTTTTGTAATTATATGCTAAACATGGCTTTTAAAACCAAGTTTTTAATCAATTATAACTCTTCAGTATTTAATTTCATTAACTTGTTTGATTTCTTTATTTCTTGAATTTTCAATTTTTATATTTCCCTTTACGTTTTTTCTCTCATTATGTATAAAAATAAATTTAGATTTTTCAATATTCAATATAAACCTGTTCAGGTGTAACCACTTTTTTATGTCTTTCACAATCTGTTGTAATTTGTTTTTCACATCTTCTGAACTTTCTCCTTCTATGTAAACAATTGTGCATCAGCAAATAACTGTACCTTACAATTCAATTTACAAATATTATTTACGAAGCTTTTAATTCATTGGTAGGAATAAATAAAGCAGGTCCTAACACTGAGCCTTGTGAAATTTAATTTTCGATATTTATTTCATTAGATATTACATTGTTAAATTTAACTTTATGTGTTCTATTCTGTAAATAAGATTTAAACCATCCCCCACTTCCCTTAATTCCATATTTTCTCAGTTTCAGTAGTAAGAGCTCCCTGTCTACAACTTCGAAAGCTCTTTTTAAATCTATGAACACCTATTCATTTGTTGTAAGGCACTCTCAAAAGAATATTTTTCACAGAACGCTGTTTGTTCATCAAATACTATTTTGCTAGTTTCTAGGTAGATACAAATATCATCCTTACTTTGTCTATTTCTAAAATCTTTTCGTAAAGTGGAAGGATGTTAACAGGTCTAAATTTAGATGCTTTGTGAGTCCTTTGAAGTATCGGAATGGGTACTATTTTGCAATTTTACATTTATCTGAAACAGCTCCTTCCATTCCTGAGTTACTTAATTATTTCAATATTATTTCTTCCACAATATAAGAATTTTTATTACATCAATAATGATTTTATTTTCCTTATTATTTCTACTTTCAAGATAAAGATATTTTTTCAATTTATTTGTGTCAATCTCTTCAAAATGAAGAAAAGTATTATTTGCCTACATTTCTGAATTATTTACAAGATTTTTTCTAGTTCATTGAATTTTACACGGGAGATAACCGAGTCAAAAAATTTCTTTTTTCAAAACACTTTTCATTTTAAACGTTCTAGAGTTCTTTTGTGGTGTCTCATTATTGAATATTTGATTTCACAACTTATAAATCACATTAAATCAAACAACTTAACACATCGATTGAAAAATTTACAGTCAAATCCTTAAAGAGACAGAGACACAGTCTTCACGGTCAAATCAACAGAGACGAGTAAAATAGAAAGAGACAGCGAAAGACACAGAGACACGCACGCACGCACGCACGCACACACACATACACACACACAATTGCGGCCCTGAGTTAAACTACGCCGGTCTTTTTCTCTATGCACCGACGCTAGAGCGACATAGAAATTATGGAATGGAGAAAAAGAGATGCATTTAAACAAGTTGACAAATATAGTACTAACAACAAAAGAATGCGGTTTTAGATGACAAAAATTTCGGCCACATGCACTAATTAATAACGTCCGTGTATTCAAACCAGACTTTGGATTTAAACTTTGGTAAAGCCGACATTTACCTAAGTTATTTATTCAAGGCCAACGACACTTATTCAGTATTCAAAACATATTTGAATATTCTCGTATTGCGAGATACCATGCACTGGCATTGCTGCAAGAGTCAAGTGTGAATTGGGGGGTCGGTAGTCAACATTAGCCAGCATTCAGTAAATGTGTGTTATATTGGTTCATTCTCCGTTAAAAGACATTAAAAATGTATATGACCTTTGAGGGGAAATTATAATCTATGCACATTTTCGTGCGCTCCAGATTCTGAGGTCGGAGAGATTGTTCGATCAAGGAGACTGAAGCCAAAACGTCATTCCGGACATCCGTCAAGAAAAAGCACTATATTCAAGGCAGCATTGACATAGGTACTTTGAACAAAGTTCACACCTGACCACGTATAATAATTCTCTTCTTGTCTAGCCCAGAGGGAACGTACCAGGTCATCTTTCGTCATTTTAAAGTTAGGTAGAAATAGAGACCACCATTTATCATTAAAAAAAGGACCGACCAGATATTGATTAAAAAAACTTGGGGTCTGTCCTTTTTCAAATGCATTAGTGGAATAAACACATGAAGGAAATTCCATTACAACTTCAACTCAAAATAGGAATAATTTTCAAAATCATTGTTTTACAACATTTTGCCGCTCAGGTTCTGAATTGATAATGCGCTATGTATGTAGAACGGACACCGACTCGTGGTTCTTTCTGTGGTGTTGGAACGGGTAATAAAAACGAATATTAAATTAAAAATATGGAATTCACGGAAATGGAATTGAGAAAGAAAATAAAAATAATTTGCACACATCTGTAATGCTACATTGAGAGGTTCTTGGAAATGAATACGAAACAATGCCCAAACACATGTTCAGTGCTTTACAAGCCATTAGATGCAGTCTCCAAATAAACTACTTATTTATGGTTCTCAGAAATTCTCACAACGTACAAACATTCATTGAGTGGAGCATCATTGCAATTCACCGAATGAATATTAAAGCTGGAAAGAACACGGTACTCTTGAGCGAGGTCCGATTCAGTCTGATGCGTACACCGTCCAGGAATAACTGTCACAGCAAACACAACACGAACGTCAGCCTTAAAAGCCTTTCGTCCCGAGGGATTATCCTACCTTCTTCTCCCGGCCGCTGCGCGGAGAAGAATGCCGGCGAACGATGCTTAGACTAGAGGCGAGTCTACCTTCTACTAACCGCCATTTCGAAGGTCCGCTGGCTTACCCCGCCCCTCTCCCCATTCCAATCTCCATAGAACTGTTAGTGGCAGCGCTACCGTCTTTTTGGGCGAACACTTTAAGTGCGATAGTCATAGCGGAATTTCTGCACATGCTTTCTTAAACGACGCTTGTTGATTGATTGTTGATTGATTGATTAGTCATTCCGGGCGCGTCAACTGCTCAGGTCATTAGTCCTGTACGTCCTGCACGTTTTATCGCGAGAGCTGGCGGTGACCTATCCCGCTGGCGAGATCCGGCGCCTACCTACGTCAGTTTGCAGGGACTTTCGCCAGGAATGTTCCACCAGCGGGCACCGTCCCAGTTGGGACAAACTCTAAGCCCCCCGACTGGTCTCCCGACAACTGTGGTAGTGTAGTCCAGTGTAAGTGTATGTAAGTAAGGGATGTAGATAGAACAAGGTAGAGGAAAGAAAGATCGCGCGCGGTCCGTGTCCTGTTTATTAGGGCACAGCTTCGAAATTCGCCTGGTGTTGATCGAAGAAACCATGGAATACTGCCTACTAGAGTAACCGGTTTCTAGAAATCTCCGGACAGCAGCTGAATCCGAACTAGCTATGAAATCAGTGTCTAAAATTCTGCCCCTATCAAACCATTACAGGCTAACATTAATAAAGAAAGTGGTCAATATAATTCGATAACCTGACCTAAAATACAGACCCAACATTATTTTGACATTAAAGATACAGACATTTTAGCTGTAGAGACCCACACAAGAAAAAATATAAATTTTGGAGACTGTATACATATAAAGTAATGATACTTTAAACTCTATGACAGAGTCGAACGTATTTACCACTAGCTACAATGTTATTATGCCAATTCTTAGAGATACTAAGTAAGACGTTCACTGTAAATCTCTCAGAGTAGGCAGTGTGAAATGCTTAATTGAAACTTGGCTATGAAGTTGCAGACGGTTGTATGTACATGTGTAGTTCGTATGATATAATGGACATCATAAGATGTCGAGTGATTTTATGTGATTATTATTTTGTTAATTTTATTATGATTGTAACCTATGTAGTACTACATGGTGGAATTATCAGGATGATTGTTTGATAAATATTCATGATATTGATTGGCTAGAGATTGGATTTTTTACAGTGTTTAATAATTGGGTTTTAGGTGACAGCGTGATGATGGAACAAATTAGATTCAAAAATGTTGCAAGAAAAAAAAAATGTAATGAACAACTAAGATACAATAAAGATGTTACATATAAAAAAATAAGGTGTCTCAGAAATATAGAAGCTAATTATTCCATAGAACTCAACATTTATGATAGTGATTGGTGTTTATAAGTGTTAATTGCGCACGAATAGAGAATTAGTTAAACATCGAAAATAATATTGGCATGTCAATCCCAGCATGAAATTAAGAAAACGTAATGTGGTTTTTTTCTTGTAAATTTTTTCACGATTATTTTCCCGTGCATATTTCCCCAAAAGTTGTCTTCCATATTATTCACATTGATGGCAAAGGCGAAAATTATATTTTACCATTTTCAACTCATCATCGCACCATGATATTAGTTTCTGTCACCGCTTTATTTTTCCATTCCCCAGCCTATCATCAATATTCTCCACCTGCATGTGTGATTTAATTGGATAGCCGAATGTTTTCCTCGTAAACGTGTTAGTTGCTGTAATATTAGCAAAATGCAAAGCAAAATGTTATGGACAATGATGTCGAAAGCTTCCGAAAGACTTATTTGTATACATTGATGAAACAACGTCTTTAAGAAAAGAAAACAAATTACCCTTTCCGTAGATTTTTATTTTCTAAATTCAATTTAAAAGTCCAAATACGCTTCGCTTTTCCTGAGAAAAGTTTATATACGTATATAGAGAAGTCTGTCTAATATGTTTGAGAAAACTGAAAAAAGAAAAGGAATTGGCGAATCATTTTGAATATAATTTTTGGTGCCTTGTTTATAAACCAGGTTTATTTATTTCCTGTTTTGACAGTATTTGGTAAAATTTCATATGCATAAAGATATGACAACGAGAGTTAAACGGAGTATAAATTCAGTTGCACGGGTTTTCAATAACAATCCGGAATCGAAACTAGTCGTAGTGCAGCGGCGACAGATATATTGCCATCAAAACAAGAAATGATGTGAGTAGGAGTACATGTAATCTAGAAGAATTGTTTAAGCAAAAAAAAATCAAATACATTTTTAAAGGAATTGTGTTAGTATTCTAGATCATTAATATTGTCTCATGTAATATTTTTTATATTTATTTATAAACAAGAAAATGATATTTATGGTGGCAAATAACCAATTATAACACCTGCGTACTGTACTTAGAAAAGTGTGACTGATCATCTCTCTTTGATAACTTCATCAGGCACAAGGGTATGACGATGGAGACAAACAGATGGAGTGGTGGTTCAGGTAAGGTTCAGCTGCGATGGTGTAGATATGATGGAAAAGGAATGAGATTTCTGCGAGAATGGCCTCCACCCCTTATTTTTATTTCTGTTCTGATAAATGTAGCTATCCTCCATTCCTCGCAACGTAATAAGCAGTATCTTTGTTTACTCATATTAAATAACTAAATAAAAATAAAATATCCAAAGCACTTGAGAGCACCTATCTTTGTCTTAAAGCTAATCACGTCCTCTGCTAGTCACTGTTTCCATCCCGTCTTTTTCAAGTAGAATTTGTGGTTGTCATGGCGAATTTCCTCAAGGTTCTCTCACGTCTCACATTTCACCATCTTCAGACTCATTGCTTGTCTCATCATCGACATTATCATCATCGACACCATCTTTAATTCACAAACGCTCTACCAAATTTACTCGAGATCTGGCGCCGACCTATACATTGGCATTGGAAGCCTCTCTGTCTCCGCCAGCGAGGCACCACCACAGCCGAACGAAGCTCTAAACTCTTGACTGGTCTTCTGATATGAATGTTAGTGTAGTGCGTGCAAGTAAAGTGTGAAAATATAAGGCCAGAGGAGAGGTCAACGATGAAGACCAGATGGCGCCTGGTGTGTGTCCCGTTTATTAAGGCTCCGGTGTTTGCCTGGTATTGACCGGAGAAATGAAAACTACCGATTAGAGAAGCCGATCGATAGAATTCTCCTCTAGACAGCGGCTGAATCAGATTTAGCTATATGACTAGTGTAAAAATTCCGCCACCTTCGGGTATCGAACCCTGAAATCCCTAGATCTGAGACTTGCACTGTTGCTTTCGTCTGTGCAGCGCATCTGCAGCCGATCCCACCGGCCGGCCGCGCGATCGCCCACGCACCTCGTTGCAAACGCATTAATGAGCGCTCAAGGTCCCCCAGGAGCCTCTCGCATTAGCGGCCTCTCGTCGCTCCACCCCGCCCACCCCTCATAGCCCCAGAGTTGCAGTCCATGTGGGGCCTAAACCCCCGAATAATTGTTGTAAATCTGAACGTTTGGACACGTGCTCTGGTCATCGCCCTATTATTCATCACTTGTTTTCGCCAACCCCCGTAACCTACCAATGGTCCCATTTTCTCGTGCTTGTTTTGTGTGTCTTTGGTGTAAAGGGCGACTATGCTTCATTTTTTACTAAAAAATCTCCATAGAAGAAAACCAAGTAGGTTTGAACTCCTTCCAATTGATTTCAAAATTTTCTCATGTAATTAATTTCATTAGGTTAAAAATGATTATCATAAAACGTGCTGTAGTGATACCAAGGATAAACACAGCCAAATCTTAATTTTGTTCTTGTAATTAACAACTATACCAAGCCATTCGTCTTGGCAACCGAATTTAATACGAAGATTTCTTCATTTAACGAAATTCTAATTATATATTAGAAAAACGGTGGCATGAAAATCTGTTCTGCCCGTTAGGAAAATGCGTTCATGGAAAACTTCTCGAAGAAGTTGGGAGGACTCAGGGAAGTTGAAGGTACCGACCGTGTATTACGCTTACACAAAGAATTCTTGCTTTGAAAATTTGTAAACTGTAATTACAGTAATTCATAACTTGTTGAATAATTACTTTTCACTTATATATTTTAAGGTACAAAACATAATTGACCGTAACTACGTAAAATGATCTGGTAAGGAAAAAATGATTAAAATGACCAATAAGCACGTTTAATATGCACTTTTAACATGATAATTCAAATGTGTAACCGAAAATATACAATAGAGCAATATAGTGCACATACTTCATAGTTATTTAATCCTGCTGTTAAGAGTTTCGCAGCCTAACTGACAAACATCGCACTTTTGTGTTATTTAAAACAAGCAATATTTCTAAGACTAAATAAATATGTTTATAGCTTTATTTTTGTCTATCATGAAATGTGGAATATAATTTATCGATGAAGCCAGTGTCTGTTCGGTAAAGAGCTTTCACAAATAGCCGACAATGCTAACGGTAGCACCAAAAAATCAATTAGGTTGGAAGTAAGAACAACATTTCGAATGATCTTACAATTACAACAGTTATGTTCGGGTTAATTTGTACGTTACAGAACTCGATTCTGAGATTGGACACAAACGAGCTGGAGAAATTCGGAAAGAGCACGATGACCCTATAGTAAATACAAACTATATCCCGACTATAACAATTGAGTTTTTTGAGTGTTACACAATACGGTGAAGGACGTGCAAAAATAACAGAATAGGGAGGTACCTCGCGCATCTCGAGTGAGGAATCGAGTGCAACCGTGAAGGACTGAGAATAAAAAAGAGTAAAACACGACAGCCCCCACGGTTAAAGAAGTAAGATCGAGAAGGGCCCAATGGCATCCAAGGTCGCAATTCTGGCCACTCGAAGAGAACTGTCCCAGTAAGGGGATGACATAGATTGGGGCAAGCCTGAGACGCGAGGCCATTCAGAACACGAAAAGAAAGAGTGGGACGCGCGCCCGGCAGTGGGCGGCGGGCGGCGGGCAAGACCGATGGGCAGAGAGCAGTGACGATGGGCGGCGAGTGGAGACAGCAGCAAAATCCTCCGCCCTGCGACACTCGTGGCTGAGGCGAGCGAGTGCTCCACGGGTTATGGCGGAAGGCCGCGGGCGGGGGGCGACGAGAGCCGGGCCATGGTCAAACGGCAGTGAGGTGCGGGCGGTGGAGGCTGCGTCGGAAGGGAGGTCGGAGGTCGGGAGAGCCCGAAACTCACCCCAATGACGCCGGCGGCGGTGGCAGCGATGGAAGCAACGCGGAGCCTCGGATAAAATAGGAGCTGATTTCCCGCCTCCGCCCCGCCCCCGCCCCGCCCCCGCCCCGCCCCGCCCCGCCCCCGCCCCGCCCCCGAACCCGCGGCCGCTTTCGCCCGCCTGCAGCCGGTTGCTGCTGCTCCTCCAGCGTGTCCGATCCGCGAGCGCCGGCGTTCGCCTCTCGAAGGCGAACAAAAAGGCGGGGCGGCGGCGGCCACAGCCCACGGCGCTGGAGGCGTGGGGCTTTGTTTCGGGCAGTGGCGGCGGAGGTGGAGGAGGAGGCGAGGGTGGCGACGGTAGCGGCGGCGTGGGCCCCAGCGCAGGCAGCGATGACGAAAGCCGCAGCGTGGGTGCCAGCGAAGGCGGGGACGGAGGAGGCGGAGGTAAAGTCGGCAGTAGAGGCGGTGACAGGGGAGGATGCGATAAAGGCAGCAGAGGAGGAGGCGGAGGGATGAAAGGGCTCAGGGACGGGGGCGGCGGCCTGAGGACCTCACCGCTTCCTCACCGGCCCCGCTCTTGCGCCCCCCCCCCCGGTGGAGCCTCTTCCTCCCGCGCGGTTCCGCAGGGGCGCTGCGCCGGGAAGCGTCCATCGCAGGGGAGGCGCCGGGGGCCGGGCCACGCCCACGCCGGAAAAGAAATGCGAAGGGAGACGTCGGAATTCAGAGCGGACGAGAGAGTGGTGGAGACGTGGCAATTACGGACGGCTGTAAACGAGTTAATTATTATCAGCTATATTAAATTCATTTTGGTGGCTTGCTTCTTCTACGGCGGCGTATGCTGGTTGAGCGGAAGGCATGGAACGCACTCCCCAGCGGCGTCTCAGCCCGGGTTGGCAGAGATGAATGATGCGGGAGAGGCAGGGAAAATTGCGCGGGGTCCGTGGTCCGATGTGCATGCCGCTTCGGCATTCATCTGTAAGTTACCACGGAAAGCTGGGCATCAGCCGATTTGAGCAGTCGACACACAAATTCACCGATATACATCAACAAGGGTTCGGTAATTTTGAAGTAAATGGCTGTTCCTTGTTGCATTTTATGCGTTGAAATCACATATGTATGTGAAAATTGTCCATCACGTCACATTCTTTTGTTATTTGCCCCTAATTGGTACAACAGAAGTGAATATCATGGTTTATAGAGACTTCCTGAATTTGTAAGTTGGAAACATAAATTTACAGCAAACATCTAAACATACTGTAATCGTCAGTTTTGACGGTTAAGCTGTTCAAATTTCTTTCGTTTTTCTTTATTTGAGCTTTGTATGGCGCTGATTTCAGGATAAAAATGGAGAAATTATGCGGTCACGCATGTGTCCATTCTTCTCATAAGTTGTGTTATATGTATGCACAATTTATTGTGAAGTCACAGAGCCGTTCAATAACAAAATCTCTCAAAACTGCGTATTATTATTTTGGTTATTATGTTAGAGATCAAGACAAGAAGTGGCTACCGCACATAGCTTGCATCACATGCTACGTAAACATAATTGAATGTTTGAAAATAGGAAAAGCATATCGATTTCAGTGTTATAATGGTTTGGAAATAAACTACAAGTCACCTGAAGACTTCTTTTTGTCTCACAAAAATTGAAGGCTTTTCGAACAAGAGGAATGGGAAGATAGAATATCCAAATGTGCCAAGCTATTCAGCCGGTTGAGCATGGCGAAAATTTACCAATAACTAAGCCACCATGTGAATGGAAAGACATTTCTACCGACAGTGAAAATGCTGACAGTAAAAATACATAATCTGAAGTGAACAAATGATCCTAGAACCCATAATATGCCTCATCTAATTGAGCAGAATTAACTCAATGATTGTTCTTCATCTATCCAAATATAAGGCTGAACATGTAGCGTCACGTTTGCGAGAAAGAAAACTTATACTATTGGCTGAAAATACGAAAGTGACCGTATTTAGGAAAAGAAATGAAAAGCGTTTTGCTCATTTTAGTAAGGAAAATGTACTCTATTATCTTTGCAATAACAGAGTACATTCTAATGAATGACTTAGGATTGACATATAGTACAAATAAATGGCGACTCCATTCCATTAGCACAGTCTGTCATTTAAAAGAACCATACGAAAGTATGGATGTAATCCTCAGAAGCATCGGGTACGAAAATCACAAATGGCACATATGCGTACATTTTAATGTAATATCATTGTTATTTGGTCTTCAAAAAGGATTTACTAAATACTGCTGTTTTCTCTGCATGCGGGATAGCAGAGCTACAGAAAAGACCATGAAACTAAAGAGTGGCCCCAAAGAAATGAATTCATTCCGCGCAAAGCAAATGTAACTGCAAGCCTTTGATGGATCCACAAAGTATTCTCTTGCCTCATTCACATCCAACTTAGGCAAATGAAAAACTTTATTAAAGCGATGAACAGAAGTGGATGGGTTCAAATATTTAAGAAAAAATTTTCCCAAACTTAGTGATCCAAAATTACAATAAAAGAGGGAATTTTTGTAGGGCCTGATATCAGAAAACCGTTGAATGTTAGAAATTTCGAAGTCATACTTTTCCCTAAAGAACTCGTAGCTTGGAAATATTTCGAATCTGTGGTAAAGAGGTTCCTTGGAAATCACAAGGAGGACGAATAAGAGTTATTAGTGGAGAACATTTTGCAGAATCACACGAATTTGTGATGTCGGATGTCCTTGAAGATACATTTTCTTCATTCACATTTCGACTTCTTTCTTAAGATCCTGGGTAAGGTCAGCGATAAACCAGGTGAGAGATTTCACTAAGATATTAGAGTTATGGAAGTACCAAAGAAGATGGGACCCAGACATGAGGGAAGATTATTGTTGTTTTTTACAGCTGGGAAACGCTACACCACACAAACTGAAGAGCACTCACAAGTAGACCTTTTGAAATATTGTTCTGATTGACTTTTACCTCTTCATTTCATATTTATTTCAAATTAAAAATTAAAAATTTATTTTTTATTATAATTTCATATACACTTTTGTACTACTTTCATACAAATTTGGATGCAGATATTAAACAAATGGTACGAAAATCACCCGTAAACGACAATTATTTCAAAATAAATTATAGCGTTCACATGTTAAAAGAAAAAGGGTTATGATAAATAAACCTCACGTAGTAGCTGTTTTTTGAACTCGTATTTGGAATCACCGACCTCGAATTAGTAAAAAAAAACATTTCCTTTATTCATGTTATCGAAAAAAGTTACAATTTGTTGCCCTGTGTATTTATCCGGAACATCTGGGATTCAACCATTGTGGTAATAAACAGTATCAAAAATCAAAGCGATAGACAGCGGTGGAGGTTGAAAATCTGTTCTTTCCATTCTTCATTTATCCTCAAGCGCAATTGTTTCTCTTGTTGCAACATTTATTATGATAATCTGGGCAACATTCCAAAGTTCTCAACACGAAGGCAATGTAGCTTGGAATGACTACAACGGTTCATGAATTAATATACTCCCTTTCCCTATGGTTTGGTTTTGATATACACACCCCCATGATATTCTTCAAAACACTTGATACCAGTGAACATGGTATTCAGAAGAAAAATAAATATCGAAGAGAGGCAAGCGGTACAGAGAAACAACAAACTGTTTATGTATTGATTTATTTCGCGAGAAAAAATGCGAGAGAAGAAATTTTCATAACGATATTATTTTTCACGTATGTCGTTGGTTTATAAAGTATGTTAGAAGAGAACGAAGTACATGGTCTAAGAAAGTAAATGATTTAAGTAAAATTGTTCATATTAAGAAAGTGAATAGTCAAGGAAACATTGAAAAGGAATTATCAAAGATAATAATAATAATAATAATAATAATAATAATAATAATAATAATAATAATAATAATAATAACAACAATAATAATAACAATAATAATAATAATAATAATAATAATAATAATAATAATAATAATAATAATAATTAATTTGGCATTAAATCTAAGCTAGCAAACCTTATCCGTGAAACGCTCACAGATACCAAGTCGAAAGTTACGTTTCAGGGTGAAATATCTAAGCCATTCCAAATAAAAACAGGTGTAAGACAAGATGATGGCTTGTCTCCACTCCTCTTCAACTGTGTCCTGGAGAAAGTAGTAAGAGAATGGAAACAAAAATTAAAAGAACATAAGATATCGTCAACAAGACTGCGGAGCAAGAACAAGGAAATTGAAATTTACTGCCTAGCATTTGCAGATGACTTTGCCATTCTTTCCGAAAATGTAAGACATGCAGAAATAGAAATCAATCTCCTAGAAGAAATAAGCAACAATGTAGGTTTACGAATTTCCGTAGAAAAAACAAAATTTATGACAAATATAAAAAAATGCTCCTGTAATTCTAGTATCAGTTATTGGACAGGTAAAGAGAGTAAATAAATTCAAATATTTGGGAGAAATAATTCAAGAAAATGGACTAGAAAAATTTGCTGTAGAAGAAAGGGTACACAAAATGGAGAGAGCATATGGCATAACCAGAAACGTTTATAACAAAAAGTCTTTATCTAAAAACTTGAAAATACATCACTACAAAACAGTAGTAAAACCCGAATGTCTTTATGCAAGTGAATGCTTAGTACTGAACTACAAATTACATCAAGTTGAAGTCCGTGAAAGAAGAATTATTCGCAAAGTTCTCGGTCCGATAACAAACACAGAGGTATGGAAATTGAGAAGTAATGAAGAAATTTATCGTACTATAGAGAACATAACCGAAACATTACGAAAGAGGCGACTGCTATTTTTTTGGACATTTATATAGAATGGACGACAACAGATTAACTAAGCAGATTTTTAACTTTGGAACAAGAAGTTCACAATAGTCTGGATTAAAGAAGTTAGAAAAAATTTAGAAAGAAACAATATAAGTGAAAGAGAAGCAGCACAAAGAGGGATTTTTAAGAAGAAAGTGTTAGAAATGGAAGGATTCCAGGGCAGAAAGGAAAAGAAGGCAGGATCAAAATGGTTCGAAGGGACAAATGTGATACACAGCGAGCAGATGAAAGAGTACTGGAAGAAGAAGAAAGAAGGACATAAGAAGCAATGAAATTGGTGCGTGCTCCCTAGATGATAATAATAATAATAATAATAATAATAATAATAATAATAATAATAATAATAATAATAATAATAAGAAGAAGAAGAAGAAGAAGAAGAAGAAGAAGAAAAGGTGTATATTTCAGGTGTATGTCTTTGCAGTAATATTTAAAGGTACTACCTCATATTTTCCTTTTCAATTCGTCTCAAAATAAACATTTACTAAGTTTATCAAGGACTATTGATGTCTAGGCCCAGAAAGAAGGAAAACCACGAAAGTTTTGCGTTGTATCAGGTCTCGTTAAATTATATCAACCTGATGTGCAAATAAGTAAAACTAACAAAAGAGAAATCTGAATATGCATGGCCTTCCAATGAAGTATACTGTAACATTCTAGCAAATGCCGTTGTAGACCCTTATGCGCCTGCACGTAGTAAAAGATTGTTTCTTTTCGGGAATGTCGCGTGCAAGTTTTTCCTTTCCGACGTAAGTAAAAAGCAAACATTATGGATTTTGTCAGAACCACAGACTCTACACGTTTCGTTTTCATATGCCATGTTTTTATTCATTCTCATGATTCTACAAACTCCTTGTCACATTTAAATATGTTGTGCATTTAACTTATAAATGCCCGAAGAACACCACTGTATACTGTTTTGCTGTTTGGGAAAAAAGTATACTATATTACTTTGAACAAAGAAGTGACGAAATATGCCAGAAATTTGAAAAACCACTAATGCATACTGATCGTGCTCTCATAATGAGTGCATAATCCTCAACAAAATGTCAAGAAATATTATGAAATATTCCCAATCTCCCTTTATTTGCTCTCGCGAGTTCAATAATTTCAGAATGCCCTCGATAAGCTGTAGTTAACCTTGATTTATAGTCTTGACGTATTGGTGACGTTGTTTATGAACCACGAACACAGAACATAAATGAACGGCGTCTTTGAAATTTTGCTCTATTTCAACAGCCTTAAAAAGGAAGGCTTTAGTGCTTTTGAAATATTGCTAAATCTTTAATACATTATCCGGCTTTCCTTTCTTAAAGAGTCGGTTGAATTCAGGGTGAGTCTTCACTTTCTTTAGTATTGTACTGCATTTTATCAATTTCATTTTTTTAAATTCGTATCACTGTTTCATTCTGTAATATCTTAACATAACATTTCCAGTCTTCGTTTGTAGCTGTATTCTAAATGTTTCAGTATCACAATGTATTTTGTGTTTCTTTTTCTTAAAGAAAATCGTTCTTTCTGCACGTTAAATTATCTCAGTATTATCTCTACGGCAATTATTTTGTTCTGGCAGAATACGTTCCTGTATTCGTTCCTGTACGGGTTAGTAATAGTACGTTTGTACTATTCGTTCTCGCAACATGATTGTATTGTGTAATCGAGGTTCAACATTTTTAATCATATATTTTGAGAACCGAAAAGTCAAAGCAATTCTTTATTTCACGTGGAGACTTAATGACAAATAGATTTTATTATTCATTCTTTCTTTAAATTTATATAACAGATATAGATGAACATTTAAGTTTTTCTACTTTCATTCTTTCTTACTTCACAAGCAATTTTACCGCAAACAACTCTTAAAGTTCATTGTAAGACCAGTCATTTCTGAATTTGTCTTAAGTCATGCAAACTTCGTGCGACAGACATTCGAATTTATTTAGAATACTTTAATAGATTCCAGTGAGAGATAATGAAAGGATTATTACTATGCCATTCACACTTATGACTGTATTGGATTCGCATTCTTTGCAAAGTAGACATTACCATGAACTACGTAATCATTAACATTTTACGTGGAGTATTTTCTCTGCTTTTATCCCAATGGGATGAGCAGAGAGATGTCTCCTAAAGTTTTACATACTCTTGTACTATATTTTCATCAAAGAAGCAATTATAGCTGTTTCGCATATCTGAGAATCGCCGCTTGATAACAAGGGCACTATTTTATACATGCAGATTTTATATCGGGCGAAAGGTCAAAATATGCATGACAGGACCGCGAGCCCAACCGACACGCTGCAACACGATGCGTCGCGATACGACGTGATACGAAGCTATTTGGTATTCTTTCCCTGGAAGCCATTACGGCAACACATGGCGGAATGTCAACCACAGCTTTCACCTCTTTGTCCAGTGAAGCACGTCCTCGCAGGTCATTTCCATCACTGAAATTTCCCCCGCGCTCTCTCACCTTTGGCCCTTCCTAGCCCACATATTCACCGGGTGCAACGCCTCTGTGTGACTGACACGCTTTTAGTTACGAAGTGACAGCTCATATTTATAGATATTTCATAACAGGCGAGCGCATGTCGTATGGAATTATTCTTGACATTAAATTTCAGCCGTACGCATCACGTAAGTGATTTCTATTTCATATTGTGTTTTATATTCTACTGCACTTCGCAGTGGGCATTGTCGGCCCGTTTAAAAATACCTATAATTTATTCGTGGACAGGTGAGATCGGAGCCTAAGGTGTCGTACATGTAATATCATTATTCTGGTCTGTTTTTCGTAGTACGACCATTGAAGTTTTCATTGGTGTCCTGAAACTTTGTACGCATCAACAACAATGTGATTGAAATGCGATTTAGGTTTCAACAGTAATATCAATAATGTCAAATTTGGGGGGGGGTTATAAATAAATTTAGTGCTGCCCGAAAAGATATATTCGTATTCTACATTTTTGTTCAATTGATAATATAATAGCAATAGAACATTGAATAATATCTCAATACAGTCAAATACTCATTAAAATGAATTTGTTTCATTATATTACTGACCTAAGTAAGATAAAAGCTGCGTGTGAGCAACATAGACGTGTGCGACGTGCGTTCCGGGGAAAATTGCCGCTGTGATTTGTCTTGCTTCCCCGGCGACAAAAAGTACAAAATTAACAAACGCTCCTTTAATCACGGATTGGCGAGAATGAAGCTGGTTAGTTTTACTACAAGGCATCACATAACGAGCTAAAGTGGTGAATTAAAAAGATTTGAACGCATCGAATGCCAGTCACTTAACTGGAAAACACAACATAGTATAATGGACGTATGCAGATCGCAAAATAGTTGCAAACAATACAGCTTTGAGTGGGAAGCTATGTGACGATATTGAAAAGAGTAAGTTGTAAGAAATCACACATTTGTCTCACACTCACAGAACATATCTATTTTTAGGTATCTCGTTTGATACATGAGTCGTCTATTAAAAATATTCGGAATACTTCGGCTGGCAGCTAGCGCGTTCAGGTTTTACTGTTGTATTTGTCAACGGATTTGGCTCTCACCAAGCTGCCATCAATTTCAGTGGAAAATAAAAGACGATTACATCGTCTTAACCTCTTTTGAGTGTGTGTCAAAGAAGTCTAGCATCATTTATACAAATAACATAGCAATCCAAACTATCTTTGTTTTTTGGTGTTTGGTGGTTGAATGTTAACTTTATGTTATGATCGATGATGTTCGTAAGATGAAAGAGATCATTCTGTTAGAAACAAGATGGAATCAATTAATATGTAGACGAGTTGCAGAAAAAAAGGTGCAATATAACAAGGGTATTACAATTTTTGAAGAGCAAAATTCATACCTAGCCACCTACAACAAAGATCTTTTAAAAGGGTCCTTATACTTTACGCAGGTCCTAAAGCGACATCTAGGAGGAGTGGGCAGAGACATATAGGAGACAGGAGCTGGGGCGAAGGGCGAGTGTGAGAGGGAGAGGAGAACGAGGTCGGGGCAAGGGAGGGCACGAACGTGACCGACCGCAAGACCACGGCAGATATGTGGGCGCGGGGGAGGGCGGGTGCGAGGGCGAGGGTGGAGACGGGGCTGGACAAGGGCGAGGACAGGGAGATGAGAGAGAGCAAGTTGCGGGCGGGGACGGAGGACGGGAACAGGGGGGAGAGCTGGAGCAGGGGTGAGAGCAAAGGTGGGGGCGGGGGCGGAGGCGGGGGCGATGTGAGTGGCAGGCAGTGTATGGCGTGGGGACAAGGGCGAGGGTGAGGACTAGGAGAGGGGAGATCAAGGACGGATGAGGCGGGAGCGAGTTAGGTCGTCGGGGCAGACCGGGCACGTGCCGGTATGCTGTTGGGCCACCCTTCAGCTGATTAGGGAATCAGAGCATTCCGCACCGCATGTGAGGTGGCGCGGAGGAGGGCAGCAGGAGGGCGTGGCTGCGCGGGAGGAGACGGCGTGGCGGGGTGGGGCGGGGCGCGGGGATTGTGGCCCGGATTCCTTCATCGGCAGGGCAATCGATGGCGGCAGCCAAAGCCGCACGCGGCTCCACGCACGGGCCCGCTTCGCTCCCTCCCCGCCCTTCACCCCGTCACACTCCTCTCCCTTCTCCGGCCATCGGCCCAACCATAGCGTGCGGTCGCCGTTGCCCTCCATGCGGTATCGCCCAACCCGAAAAGTTCCCGGATAAACTCCGCTCGCCCGCCCGCAGGCGGAGTGAGGGCGGTACTGGGCCGGGGCGGGGGCGGGGCGAGAGAGGGGTGGGGCGGGGCGAGGGAAGTGCGGGGGCGGGGCGGGGGAGGGGCAAGGAGGGGCGGCGGTGGGGGGCGGGGGCGGGGTGGGAGTTTCGTAGCCCAGGCGGAATGTGGCCTTCGTTGGCGGAGGAAGAAACAAAGCCTAAGAAAACCGCAAGGAAACCCAAATCCCACACGGCAATACATAATACCAGATTTCGGTCTTTTTAATCGCATGGATACCAGACAGATTTAGCGTTTCCTCCATTTTCTGAGAGTTATTTTGTTCTATGGAAGAAAGAAATTTTGTGTACTCTGATATATCTGTTACACCAGAACTATCTCACGGATTAACATTTAACATTTTTCCACTATGTTACTTAATCATTTTCAGGTGATTGTCTCCATTATTTTTCTAAAAATACGTTATACAGAAAATAACGTATTATCATCTATTCTTGCAAATAAAAAATAATTCTGCAATACACGTCGATGTAACAAACTTCCACGTTTTCATCTTTCGTTTTCTTCTCTCATAAACTCGTAAAACAACTGGAATGCAAACGTATCAGACGTGATGTTCGTCTCTACTGTACGTTAATATAACAGAGAAATGAAAATGGAATGTACGAATACAAAATGGGCTTGGAGACAGTTATAGCGGGAAGCGTGTCAAAATACATCAGAGAGTACAAAATCCATTAACATTCTCAGATCTGTGACGCAAGAAGCATCCACCAGTGAGCGACGTTGCCGAGCGAAAACAGCAAAGCATTCAATAAACCTGGCACTAAATGAACGCTAGCATTTTATTTTCTGGATTTGCGCGTCTCTTCTTTATTCCGATCCGGCGATTCGTGACTGGCTTGTGTCGCTACTTAAGCCGGTGTTTTGCGACCTCAAAACTTTTTTGTCGCTTTAATACGTATGATTTATTGCCGGAGCGCGCAGCCTCTATCATTATTTTTAACGGGAGACGCTCAGACCATCCGGCATCCGTTTCCCGCCAGGGCGTTTCGTTCGTTTGTTCGTACCGCAAAGACCGCCCGCTTTTATACCCGTTCCTCTCTTCAGCAAAATTGCGGCTTCTTCTTTTCGCATTATCATCCCTTCCCATGCTGGGCCGTATCCTTAACTCCACGGTAATTGTGCGATTTTGTAACGGCTTTGGTCACATATTCCAGCAATAGAGTTTCAAAGTGTTTTCCTTTGACAGACGATGTCTCTTGGCAATTTTTGGACATTTTATTTATCTTTCTTACAACTCTCTTCGAAAATTCAATACCAAACGGCTTATTGTTAATTTTTTCACATGCATATTTACTTCCTAAACTGAACGATTCGGACCGGACACTAATGTGTTCCACACGACTCACCTGCAAAGTTTATTAGTACTAAGCGGCAAAGTTTAGATTTCTGGGTTTGAGACGAAATGTCAAAAATTAAGCTTAATAAATGTTCGTGCAGAACAGAATTTTTATAATGGTGTATGTAATGTAATATTCCTTTAAAACAAAAGTAATGAGTTATTCGACGGTTTACATTTAACATAGATATTTCTGTTAAGAGTGGATAAGAGCCAGAAAGATGAATGTTTAGATTCCAGATTATTTCAATTGGCATCGATTATGAAACAAAACATTTTGAGCACTGTTGCGATCCCGGCGACTAAGGTAATGTTAACCGTTCAGATTTGTATCGCGCGCCCGGGATCCTAGATTCTTACTCGTTGACCACCCCATTTTAATATACATTGTTTGAATTAGTAGTTTTATCATGTCTTTATTCTTCATCCTTACGTCAAACACTTGTTTAGTAAATGTTATGTTAGGTTATTAATAAAAGTCATCACGAAAACAATTACTTCATCACAAAAAATCACTTACTCTTTTAATCAATTTCTCATTATTCCAATTAAGGCTTTATACATTATACTTGGATCGTTGATGCTTGTAAGATGAAAGAGATCATTCTGTTGGAAACAAAATAGTGGAATCAAATAATATGTTAAATAAAGAAATATGTAATATGTTAAATAAAGATACTGGAATGAAATAATATGTTAATGAAATATGTAGTATAGATATTACGATGTTATAAATTAAAGGTTCTCCGGAATATGTGCAGGAAAATTTGTATATACAAAACAAATGTTAACTCTCACCATGTCCACTTAATTTTCATCCCTATAATCGACGTAGGGAACGCCGCAACAACGATATTTGTCATATCTATTACTTACGTCGCTCCCTGACTGAACGCATACAACATGTCAAGAACCCGAATTGTCGGGGGATTTAGTACATGTTAGGTTTCTATTTCAATCCATAAGGATGGCATACCAGACGGAATTTTCCACACTTCCAATATCCATCGCCTTTAGCCCATGGGAATTCCTGACAACTCTAATACCCCATATCCATTATCACCAATAATTATTGTACTTTTTGTTAGCCTTCCTCTTTACATTAGTTGATTCATTCTTCTTAATATTGTTAAATTATGGCACCTAAAATCAAACAATGATTTAAATTGATTTTCATAAATGATCTGATACATGCCAAATGTGACAGTGTAGAATATCGACTGATTTGGAAATATTTCATGAGACAGGAATTACTGGTATAGTCTGAGTATCAAGTTCACTTTACGATATATGACTACGATACTGACACCAGAGCCACCACACATGCAGCGGTAGGTAATCAACTAAACCTGCACACCAGATTGTTCAAACTTTGGCTTTGGTGGGAGAGTATTAGCTAGGAAGAAGTTATGGTTCGTTTTAGGTTCAAAAACAATTAGAAAAATTCAAACCTAAAAAAACATTTAAAAATCATTTCATTACATCGTATAAAAATGAGGGATTTTACCTACAGCTAAGCGTAAAGTTAGATTTTTTACATCTGACAGCATAGGGCACCGTGTAAAAAACTTTTTCGCACTAAGATGGCGAACAAAGATGGTGCTTCGCTAAGGTAGTAGTGTCGTAGTGATCTCTGACCGAAGTGTCGCGGGTTCGAGTCCCGCCTCAGGCATGGTTGTATTTGTGTTAGTGACAGTGGTTAGTAATAGTGGTTGCTAATGACGTAGATGCTGATGCAACCTTAAATAATAAAAAGATGGTGCTTTATTTAGATAACCATGAAGAGAAGAAATGGGACAAATAATGACAGGTAATAGATTCATTTTCATAGAATCGTAGAAATAAATTGTTTATATTTCGTGAGCAAAAACGTTTTTCTTGTACGATGCAAATAATATAAAAATAACTATTCACACTATTTATTGTGTAATCGAAATTTTAATATAATTTTAATGAATGTCAAGAATTTTTTTCTTTGAAACCAATTTTGCAAATTTTATTATCTTCTTTTCCCAAAGAGTTGTCGAATTCGCCGTTCTAACACACGAACCTTTCAATCACGAGGTCAATATATCTTGTAGTACGATAGACAATTACATAAATGAGGAGTATTCTCGAAGCGAGATACTGTCATCTTATAAATATCTGGATTTAACGAAATCACCTACAGGAATATTCTAGAGGTCGGTATCTCTGTCGCGTCTGCTAGTCATCTCCGTGGTTTCCTCTGATCAGATGCAGGTTGGAGCAGTCTATTAACAACGGACAAGGGCCAGCGCCCATTCCCTCCCTATCTCTAGGGTTTGATGGAGGGGTCGCCACCCGTTCCACGATATCTTCTCCTCCGTCCAGAACAGATGTCTCCAGCAGAACGACGAGGACGCCAAAATTCTTGATCGCGGTTCAGTGGGACATTGGTTCAAAGGCAGTAAACACAAAAAAGACAGGATTCATGAATGTTTAATATCAAGCCATTCATCAAGAATAAAATTGACATTACTTATTTTGAATGAACAAACTTCTATTAGAATTCTATCAGAAGTTCTAATATACAGTAAAAATATTAGTCTACTAATAAATGTCGACAAAATATATTTTCATTCTTAGCGGAGCTAAAAAAATGGTCATATACTTCACAATATTGGTCATACTAAAACATTATAATCATCTTTTTTGTGGAGAGTTTTATGATATTTAATTTTTATAATGACATGTTATTTGTATGTCTCATAGTCACAGTAGTCACTGAACCTCATTTTTTGTGATATGCAACTTTGCATACGTGGACTGACGTCGACACAAATTGCGTACGAGATATGACTTCTTCCTTTACAAAGCAGAACGAACGTCTGTAGGGATTTTAACTCCATTCGTTTTTTCCATATTATTTGCTGTATTTTATTTCATTTTTCTGGGTAAATGCTGATGATAATAATAAAGACTATTGCTACGAGTTCAATGCATTTGATAACTATTAGTTACGAACTTTGCATGCATGCTTTTATTCCTATTTGAGTCGTTTTGAGTATATGCTGAAATAAGTCGTCAATTGAATACATACGCTCGAATAGTTAGAACCAATTAAATTTGGCCAACAAGTAATAAAAAGCGTGATGGAGAACTCGTCGTTAAAAGCATGTCTTTGGAAAAGCAGCATACTTAAAACAAGTGTTGGCGAACGCAACGAGATTCAACTACTTCAAAACAGTCCACTGTGCTGAGCAATGCTAAATCCCGCCCTGCAATTCCGGGAATCGGTTGCGGCGACATCCCAGCTCAGAGCCACCCCCACGCAGCTGCATTTCCTCCTCGAACGCGGCAGCACGGTACACAGAGGGCGGCGGACGGGGGAGCAGATTGTTGCGGCGTGTCTGCATCCCCGCGCGCTCACATACACCCCCACCCAGACGCACGCACCCACGCATTACATGGCGGCACGCACGCACACATACGTCCGCACGCACGCAGGTGCGCAGGCGGCGCAGAAGAGCGATGCATCAGCGGCGGCGGCGGAGCTTCAAAGCGGCTGCAAAAGCGGGCCGCGGCGCGCGGAGGGGGGCCGGGCGAGGTGTGGAGGGGGCGGTGCCGGACGGTGACGAGGCTCGGTGGGAGCGTGAGCGGGCTGAGAGCCGAGCGAGGTGGAGGAAGAGCGGACGGTGTCGGAGCGTGACCGTGAGCGAGAGAAAGGCGGGGGCGGGGCTAGCGCTGAGTAAGGTGGACGGGGAGGTGCGGAGTGACTGTGGGTGGAGGGGGTGAGGTACGTGGCTGGGGAGGGAGGGAGCGGTGCCGGCCGGTGATGGAGCTTGCGCGTGGGTGTGTGGGGGCAAGGGAGAGTGAGGTGGAGGGGGCGATGCCGGCCGACGGTGGGGCGTGGGCGAGTGCGGAGGAGAGGCGGTGCCGGACGGCGACAGGACACGGGAGGGGTGAAGGCGGGGCGGGAGGGGTCGGGACGGCTTTGCGCCGATCGCCGCAGCGGGCCTCACAAAGGCGCTCTGCCGCGGCCGCTGCGGCCTCCGCCCGGCGTCCCGGCACCCCGACGCCCGCGGGCACGCCCCTCTCCCGCCACGCCTCCTCCTCCGTCCCGGTCGCGTCGGCCCCACGTCGCGCCGCACACGGCTTCTGCGGCAGCCCGCGCGCTCGCCCCCGCGCCCGGCCCGCCTCGTCCCGTCCTGTCGTGTCCGCGCTCCGGCCCGGCCTCGAACCCGAGATGAGATTCTTATCTTATTGAGGACGCGCTCCGAGGACGCGCGCGGGCGGCGGCGACGCCGGGGACGCCGCTGGCGTGCGGGAGCAGGCGGCCGGCCGCGTCTGTGAGCAGGGCACCTGGCTACTTCCTGGCTGCGCGCGGCGGTCACGAGTGGCCGGCGAGGGGCATTTGCGAATGAACTCGCGAGTCCCCCACTCCAGTGCTTCCAGGTGCGTCACCTACTTTAGTCATTAGTTCCGAGAGCGTAGTGCACGTAATAACTGAGCCTGGGCGGGGCGCTGTTCCTCTCCCCTTGGATCGTGAGATACGGCGCCGACCCACACGCCGACCTGCAGTTTTCCCTCTCCCATAACTCCGCCAGTGGTGCAACGTCTCTGATGAGATAAAAATTATAAGCACTCCATCGGTCTCGCGACGTATGCGGTGTTTCAGTATACGTAAATGTGTGTAAGGAGAGAGGAATGAAGAAGGAAGATAGGACGCTCCAAAGCCCGTTTGTTAGGATACTTCTGCGTAATTCGCCAGCTGTGGATCGTCAAAATCACGAAAACTACCGATAAGTGTAACCGGTCGAAAAATTCTCCACCAGCCAGCTGCTGAATCCGATATAGTTACATGGCTAGTGTCAGCAGTCAAACCTAAGGATGTCCCGTCAGGGACACTGCAACGGCAACTGTTGTTGTCGCCGAGCCATCTCTGTTGGTTCTCAAACTCAAGGTTTGTAGACGGGGGCTCTAAGTTACAGATCCACGGTGGTGGTTTTCACAACGGCGAAATAGCTCGAGAGATCGCTCACTGGCCGAAAATTTCGGGAACCTGCTGAGCTGATCAGTCGTTTTCGCGATTCCCTATAATCAGTTCTAGCTGGATGCCGGAGAAGTGCCTTAAACAGCTCGCTGTGGAACGCTGCAATCCCTCTCCATGTATTATGCTCTCTCTCCAGTCGTAGGGCCGGGTGGAAGGATTGTCCCAAATCTGTCTTCTACAAAAGAACGCCAGCACTACTGCGAGTACATTTATTGTAGGTCAACGAACTTCCTGACACAGATCGTCGCCGAAGAGAGAATAGTCGGGGAGAGAAAGAGAGAGTGAGGGGAGCGGGAAGGGGAGAGAGAGGGAGAGCGAGAAGCGCTCGACGCTCATGCTAGACTAAAAATATAAACGCAGTGGTTCATTTCTCCAGCTACCTGATAAGTAGAAGTCAATATTCACGAACGTAATTCCTACCGTGAAGAATTCAATGCGTATACATCGTATGAGAGGAAGATTACAATCTTCTATTAAGCCTGTCCATATTTACCGGATCATATATGCAGTGAACTATCGTGACATCATGCCTCCGCTCTCGTAGCCGCTTTAAGCGGCTTCTCTCTCTCTCCCTATCTCTCTCTCTCGCACATACACGCACTCATGCAAAGACAGTGAGCGAGCGAGACATGAACTGAGAGAGCACGTGTTGCAACGACAACGTGGTTGGGAAGATTAGCATCTTCCGCGAAGCCGTTTTGCATCAATTGCATTACCGTGAAGCATCATATCGTTATTCCGTCAATACGTCTGTCATACAAATAAAGTTTTAAAAAAGTAGTGGTTTATATTAGTGCAAAGTGGTGTATTTAGGCTTTTGTCAGTTGAAGACGTAGTCTCATCATGTATGTATTTATTAGAACACAAAGCATTTTCTGGAGCATCATTACTATTATAGTACAAACGTGATGTGGTTGGGGACCAGGTAGAACAGAAACGGTTGCATTTTATGATGAGATTCAATTTTCTTCTTCCAGCAATACTTCATATATTCGAAAAATAGAAGGCCAATGAAAATTCGTGTATGAGATGATATTCCGTATATGAGAAAGTAGAATGCAATCTGTTAACGTATTTACTTTTCCCTGCCAAGTTTGAAACGAATATTATACATCTGGATTTTGTATGAAATATTGTAATTACATTACTAATAGCAATCTTCCAATATAACCATCGATAACAGATAAATGTTACAATTTTTAAATAAATTATCTTCCAAGCACACTTAAAATATAAATCCTCTCTGAGATATTTATTTGATCACAATTAGCAGAACATCCTAGAATATTACTCAACCATCTTCCTTTTAGAAAACATAAATTGTCGGACGATAACTCAAAGTAACTGCAATGCAATAAAATTACTTTTATATTTATTCAAATATATTTTGCCGTGATTAATTTTACAACTATTATATTATAAACTTTGTAGAAAAATGAATGGAGAGATACAAAATATATTTTTAAAATATAAAATGCATAGGATAATAATGTATGAGAAAAGGACATTTGTTATAATTATTATTACTAAGTAAATATTATAATAGAATCTCGGAAAGAGTTTTAGGAAACAAAGAATTTATTAAATTCGCAACGGAAGTGATAAGATCTAACGAACAAAAAGCGGAATTCCGGGCAATAATAAGTCAATATGAGAGTGTCGAGGAATATGGCAAAGACTGTTATGTGCATCATAAGAAAGAAGAATATGCATCAAAATGTACACAATATATGTCTCACACACATTTTAACTGTTTTTTGATGTTAAATAAAGTAAAGTAATATAGAATTAAAAAACAATCCCATAATACTTCTGAAAAATTTATGCTAAACTCGTGTTCAAAGCTGTGGTATAAGAAGGTTTGGGCAGAAATAGTTTTGCTAATTTTGTATATTATTGTAATCATCTGACATGCAGAATTAATCAGGATATTCTCTACATATCAAAAAGAGATTTAATTTGATAACAATTCAATGAGTGTTTAATATATCATGTACATCAAATCTCGTTGCAAGTTCTGTGGTATTTTGTTTCAAAACTAGGAATGTTGCAGATCACGAAACTAACAAAGTGTAAAAAAATGTTGTTTTTTAAATTTATTTCCTACGCGTTCGGTCCTTCAGACCTTTCGGGGGATATTATTTAGAAAATATACATAACATGAAGAACATAAGTCTCCTTCTGTACATCAGCTACAAAACATGTATTTAAATAAGGGTGACACTTCACTACGTAATGAAGTATAGGGTACACACGGGGTGGAACGGACAGCGGGCATTGAACTCAAGGATGTTCGCCGTCGGAGCACCTCCCTTCATCCGCCTTTGTCGGCGACCGCCTCCGCTCTGGAAGCTGAGAACCCTGATGCCCTTTCAAGGTTCACCCTGCTGCCCTGTCCCGCATCCTTGCTCCCTCAAACAGGCAACCCCTTTTGTGCTTTCACTGACCACCGTATCTTCTTCTGGGGCGGATCTGTGCTGCCCACCTACGGGCCATGCAGCAAGGGGAAGGACGCATCATAGCGCATTTCTTAGCAGTGTAGTCGAGAAATGCTCTCGGGATCGGATGAGGATGGCTATGTTGCAAAGGAAGTTTTAAATGAGGCTAGAAATGATATGCAATTCCATTCCGTTACATTTAAAGAACATTTTTAGAAATACTATTTTAAATATGGGTGTCCATCGGCATTCACTCTCCCTTGTATGTTTAATATTAATCCTAAATTGCTACCCTCTCCGGTTTGGCCATTCATTTAATGGTAAATTTTTGAATATATTTTGTAATTTGTAATATTATTTAATTTGTATTTATTTTCGTAATTTTTATCTGCACATTTTTCCAATTGTTTTAATCTTTATAGAACGATGATTACTTTTCAAAATTAAACGGAAAATGAACGTATCAAGTTACAGAAAAAACTGTCATATATGAGAGCCATAGTCAGATTCCTCTGCAAAAAGTATTATTGTTATTATTATTATTATTATTATTATTATTATTATTATTATTATTATAAATTATTTTATTGCATATTATTATTATTAAATTATTCATCGAACTCTTGTTACGTTTTCCCTCTCCCCCTCTCCATCCCCCTCCTCTCACTCCCTCTTCCTCCCTCTCACTCCCTCTCCCTCCCCCTCTTTCCCACTCTCCTTCTAACATTGTTTCAAACCACCATTTCAGTCAAGTGAGTGACATGTAGGCTTTAGATGGTCCAGGATCAGAATTCAAGTGTAGGAGTTAGAATAGTCCCTTTTCATTGTTGCCGCACACATCAAGCTTTTGCCGTGCGCCGCCTTTCGGCGCTGTCGTTTCGCATCGCGTCCTTCTCTCGCTCCACACGACACAAGGCTCCCACGCCGCCGCCCCCTCCCCCCGGCGGGCCCAGTGCCGACCCTTGGGCGTAACCCCCGCCCGCCGGCCGGACGAACACGCGTTCATGTCGCGAGGCGCGCGATAAGATTGGCCTGCGCGATACCATCCACGTGAAAAATGCATACGGCAATCTCCGAGGACGGACGGGCGCCGCCTGCTGCCCGCGGTTTGGTCGCCCCCGGCGTTCTATCACGCGCCTGTCCCACCCTGTGCACGCCTGCTCGCCGCTCCCCGCCACCCCCTTACCCTCCGACACGCCACGACACTCCCCGACGGGCGCCGACACGTTCCACCCTCGCTCCTTCCCCGCCGAAACAGTAGAAACTGTAGGTTATGTTTAGGGAAGGGAAATTCTACTTGTTTAGCAGGGTAATGAAGAAAAAATCTCGACATTTGCTCAATGGATCAAACGAAACTGAATTAAAAAACAAGATGAGTTTTATTTACTCAAAAACTATTTACAATAGTTGTAAAAATATACTTATCAGTACTGTTTATGATAGCTTTCTCGGTTTTATTCGGTTGCCATATCTCTCTCCCTCTCTCCTCTGTGCTGCTTTTGTGGGCGGCCATTTTACTTCCCACATTACCTCATGTCCTTGCACCTTTCGGTCATACTTTTTTCGTTCTTTGTTTATTTATTTATCAAAGCTTTGCGTTTTCTGCTTCATTTTTGTTTCTGGGATTCTATTACAGACATTTTTCCAGACCACATCGCCATACTTCTTCCCGCACATTTTCCTTCCTTCTTCCGACACCCATCTCTCCACACTTCATTCCTCTCTCCTTAGGCCCTTCCCTTCATCTCTCACACCTCATACTTCCTTTCTTCTTCACTCCTTCCATACTGTATATGACGAAACACTCGACTTGAATACTAAAGCTTGTCCACTAGGTAGCCGTAAAAGTGAAAGACGATTGAACTGTATCTCATAACCGCTAAAGAGAATCGCACAAAACGTAGGTGTCACAAAATTTGTAGTAGTCCGATACAGCCACTTGGTTTGCAGTTTACATCAGCTGACACCCTTCGGCGAGGCAATAATCCTGCTCAGAGTAGGACAACTGCGCAAGTGGGCCGCCCACTTGGCGTGCCCTGGCCCAGCGCCTATCTGCGACAATCAGGGTGACCCGCTGCTCGCAAAGTCATCCCGTCGGAGGGGGGCGGTGCTTGGGCGAGACGACTCTAGTCTAGTGAAAGGGGAGAAGCACGCGGGCATCTGTAGAAAGCCACTGGAGGCAGGCAGACCCGAATTCTATGCCTTCGAGCATCCCTGATGTACAATACAATTTAAATTGCATGCATTTGTCAACACTTTATCCCCAATGAGATTAAATACTTCGTGAAGCTTCCATAATTGGTTATTAAGTACTTCTATTGATTCCCAGAAATCAGATTCAAATATTAAAAATTTTAAAATGTAACTGTAAATCAGAAGACATGTGATGACTGACTTCTTTCACAAATGTTTCGCTTTTCAGTTGTGCTTAGTTTACCGAAAAAAAAGACAAGTTTCATCTGCTCTTCACTGAGACGAAATGTATACTTTCTGCGTTAAAATGACGCAGCAATATTCCCCTCGTGCGTTCGCACCAGGTGTCGCGTTTATTCATTTTATAGCTGTGTCACTCTCTCGCATCAGCTCTGATAGATAATCAACTCACGCGGTAACTGCCAGGGTGGATCAACATGCCGTTGGACCACGTGAGTCCATGTGCAATATTAATAAGACCAAGCGGGCGGCCGGGCATCTTACTTTTTAAAGCCAATATGGAAAGCATGTTTTTGAGAGCAAGAGTACTGCCAAGAAATAATCAACTAAAGCAATCTCTGACAAGGAGTTACTACGTCTCTCACGCAACGGCCAATGATTACGCGGAAGGAGATTCAAAATTACAGCGAATGCGAACTTTTAAAATAAATGAGTGGGTGGCCCCTAAGAGGCTTGAAGTCAAACAAAAAAACTTTCCATTTTCCTCGCGCAAGTCGTTCGAATTTGCCGACCTCAAGAGAAACGCGTCTCACGTGATAATTTCATCATACGACTCGACTTTGCGGCGAAACTTGTGAAGAAAGCTAATAACGGTAAAAGACGTTACGGACGGGTGGCGGCAGCTTCCTTGCTTCAACGTCAACGTCAATAGCAAGCACTGGAAACGGTGCAACGCTCCAAGGCTGCCGGCACCCCTCGTGACTCGTCACAAAAAAAATGAATAAGAGTCACCCATGTCATTATTCTTCCAGACGTCTTTTCATGCCGCTTGAAACATACTACCGCTGCCGTGTCTTTTGATTTACGAATCGGTTCTTTTTATAAAACTGATTTATTTAATGGAGGACAAATATTCTTACGCAACCCAGATATTCACATTTACAGCACCAGGGGCGACCCATAGAGTGCAGGTTATATCTCGTACCTTCCCCTTCTGAATATCGGGGTTCAAATCCCGGTCGACCCACGTGAAATTTGTGGTAGGCAAAGCTGATTCGAAGTAGGCTTTCTGAGGATGCCCGCCATTTACCCTGTCTCGTTGTTCCATCGACATTCATATAAGAATATCATATTCCTAAATCCTCCAAAATGAGCCTCTCCCACACTCCGCTTTTAATGCAGTGTTAATTAAGTTTAATTTGTGTAGTGATAGGAGTAGTTGTTAGTTTGTAGTTAATATGTATTTTCCTACTTTAATTAGCTAATTTCTTTAATACATAAAGCAATCAATTTCATTGCGCTTCAATTTATATCTGTATCAATTAATGTACACAACTGCTGAGTCAATGATCCTCATTATTCTGGCATTCTAGCCAAGCATCATCCTTGATCGAAAGCTGATTTTGTTCCTTGACATACTCCTGAACGTGCAAAAGTTTCATATACTTCCTCCGGGTAAAAAGTAATTCTATTTTTGATGTATGTAAATAAATAACACAGTGTCTGAACCCTGCCACTATGCATCGTTGCTTCTATGAGCCGCGCTCGGTAACGAGCTCGAGGTTAAGTTCGTAGTACAGGCTGTTATGGCCGCAGAGATGCTGAATGTGGCACTCTACCCCTCCACAGCTCGAGTACTGTACGAACACGAAGTTGGGCTTCTGCAATGTTTCGCTGTTGTGTCTTCTTATTACGGGTAGTAATTGCACAACTTGCAACTTGCTTTCTTGAGGTGAAAACTGTTGTTACACTTACACCGACGACTGCTACTGTTTCACCAGAGACACTTTGCAGATCTTTTCTACGATTTTTGTATTTTGAATAATCTTCTATATTTTTTACGCATGTAATAATAGCTTCTCTTGCTTATGTCTTCTAGATAGATTTAATTGTGTGTGTACTAATTTGTAGCGATCAAAATGGAAAAAGAAAACCAAACATTAGATGTAGACAAAGAAAGAAGTAATTTAACATTTCAACAAATATCATATATCACAATGTAAAAGTACGCAAGCCGACAAGAAAAACAGTACAGACAAAAGGTGATATTCACGAATAGAAGGCTGTCTAATGGAAAATATTACATGTTTTTTCTCCCGTTTCTACTTTTCTTTTCTCTTTTCTAGGGTACTCTTCTTTTATGAAACTATATTAGTTCTCAAAATATATCCAGCTTTATCTAATAAGTGTTATTTAATTTCCAGGCTCAGGAAACGTCTGCATTGCCTTGCTTCCACAAGAAGATCTATTGTTAGTAATACTACTTTCTCATTATAACAGCCCCCTTCAGTAATACAGGTAACAGTACGGCTTGGGTACAAACATGGATTGAATCTCAGGGGTCTATTAGACGTTTATAGCATGTGATTGAAA
Organism: Teleogryllus occipitalis; assembly: GCA_011170035.1. NCBI lineage: Eukaryota > Metazoa > Arthropoda > Insecta > Orthoptera > Gryllidae > Teleogryllus > Teleogryllus occipitalis. The sequence goes on from BLKR01000346.1 coordinate 478,538, forward strand.
TTTTCAATCGCAAACCACATAATAATTTAATTTAATATTTAAAAACTTAATTCCATCTATGTCATTTTTACCAATAATGTCGCAATTTCGGGAGTGGGTTGAAAGTTCGGACGCCTATGATGCAAAATAGAAGAAAATTTGTGGAATAATGAACTCCAGAAATTTGTGTGGGATGACAGAACTAAGGAGTGATATTTTCCCTGCCAACCAGAAGTTGGAATGGAGGTCTCAAAGAACATGTTAAATCGGCCAAACGTAATTAACCCTCATTGAGGCGATCTTGAAAGACATTACTGTAGTGCCTGAAGTGCAAATATCAAGTTGTGCCTTTTCACAATGTTCTGATTTCACATCAACAAACGAAGGGTTACAAGTCTGAAGAATGCTAACGACAGTTCCACCACATCAACACCAACAAATTTAGAACATCTAACACTGTCACATGCCTCTTTCATGTGCGTCCTTACACACATGAAACATGTCGGCCAACTTTGCCGTCAACGATCCGCGCCGAGCGTCATCACACTCCTTCAACCATTTCCTGGTTCACGTGCTGGGGCCTTTTTTCGGCGTACAGCTTAGCTCGCAAGGGCGTCCTTGCGCAGTGTCTGCCCTTGCCTCTATGTGCCGACATGGTGAAAGTTGCACGTTTGAGGCTTCAATGGTTTGCAGGTGAATGCCGGCGTGGTTCTGCTTTCTCGTACGCGACCAGTAGACCCCGCCCGTCTTTCCTCCTAAACTTCAGACTGCAACTGCAACGAGCTTCCAAACAACCAAAACTGTGCGTGACATGCGGAGGAAAAGTATAATCTGCGCATGAGTCCTTTCGTCCCACCATTTTTTGGACTTTTTGTTGAGCTGTTAATACTGGTTCCTTAGGAATATGATTTCTACGGCCTGCTGTAATTACATATATCTCTATTGCATGAAACTATGTTCCCAACTTTAAAAGTCAGTTTTAAAACAAACTACTGAATCGTAAATGAAGAGGCAAGGCAATGAAAAGAGTTCAAGCTGAAAGAAGGTAGGATCGCACGAGTTTCGCGGATGATATTTGCTCATTGTTCGTACATTTACACTGCGTTCATAACTGTGTGGGATCTACACGAATATAGTGTTTTCTCAGAATATTATGCCATATCTCAGGTGGAAATGTACATTCGCAAAATAAACTCAACGAGCAGTTTGAAGGCGGATTGAATTTGAAAGAATTTTAATTTCTTCGTAGTTTCAGTTAGATCTTGAAGTATACATTCATATTGAAGTTGAATAGGTGAAATTATCTTCGCCACCATACAATTAAGGACTTAAGTTAATATTTATAAAATCATTCCTAATTCCTAAAGATAAATGGATGGACGTCATTTTCTTAATCTTTTGTCAAAGTTGACCTCTTTAAACTGAAAATCAGCATTGAATGTTGACTTCATCAGCATCAGAAATAGTCGTTTTTCGAAACGCATCCATCTGAATGACCACTTTATTGATTGCCTTTATTCACCTTTGCATTTGCTTTGCAACATATCAAGAATATTCATTGATTGAAATGATAAAAAACCATTACTTTTCATTTTTGTTATAGTAAACTATTTGCTACTTTCAATATGGCAGAAACTCAGTCATCAGGAATGAAAACAAATGGAATTCTCTTGTGTTTTTCTATGACATCAGTATCTCTATCGCATTGCATATGTGTGCCCTGGTTCTAAATATTTGTAACCTACAGATTCTAACATTACCTTTTAGATTACACACATCAAAAATTTAGCAATATTTCTATTCCCGTTTGACCCCTACAGCAGTCACTGTATACAATTAGATGTTCTCCTCAGTATGATGTTTTAGAAATTCATTCAGACATGAAGCTATCTGAGGACCACGAGATGCAATGGACTCGTCCCATATAAACTTGTTGGTCTTGTCAGCTGCAAAGTTACACAAAATATTGTTTATGTTCATCCATGACATCACATCTCGTCACATATGCCACCTTTAAATTAACCAAAGTGCCATTTTGACTGAAAAGTTCAAAACTTCATGCAGGGATGCCACCACCAGATGGGTGTACACGTACATCACATTCCCTAAGCTCTTTGACGCATGTAGAGCATGCATACTGCAAAAACTCATTTTTTAAAATTCTGTAACTTGATCTATGTTTTTACTGAGTGCCTCGATGGTATTGTAGCCAAGATAATTTCACCTGTTAAACTTCAATATGAATTTTAATTTCTTACATCATGAAAATAATTTAGTCTTAGATTGATTAAAATGGCAATGCCTTTTCAGGTTTGACTGAATTGAGAAAGAAAAACAATTTTCTACCTTGACATTTTGATACCTCATCACTTAATAAATATATCTTTAATCTCCAGTACTCACTAAACTGACTCAACTTCTACGGGGCATTATCAGTTTGTACTCCAGCTCATCTGGCTGGCAAAATAATACATTTCGGGGAGGGACGCGATTTTTTAAAATGTTCAACTTCGTAACGTATAAGTCATTAACGGTTATGCAGACCACTGACCTGAATCGAGTATAGTGCTTAACTTCTTTTTCACTCTTTTTGTGGCATATTGAAATGAGAATCCGGATGATGGAACTATATCGAGGTAACATCGCACCTGCCGGAACATGTGTGGTAGTGTATTGCAAGAAAGTGCGTGTAAATAAGGGGTGATGATAGGACAAGGAAGAGGGAGGAACAAATATAGGTATAGTAAGTTTAGTAAAAAATACTGTCGATATATCATCATTTCGAAAATGTTGGCTATATTTTCACCTCCGTAGCTTCTCGTTTGTCTGATACGCTCTTTGCTCTAACACTACTCCATCTCCAAAAATATCCTGCTTCACTCTGGGCAGTGTAATCTTTTACGTCCTTCTCTCATCACGTAATATTTCCCTTCCTTTGGGTGATTTGATACCCGCAAAGCTTGGTATTTTGTTTCTGAAGAACAAGAATTACTCCACTAATTGATTATTTCGGGTTTCCGAGCTTCTATGGTCAATCCCGTAAGTGTATTGCATGTTTTTATTATAGGAGATGGCGGGTTTCTTCCCTAGCTATGGTGAGATCCGGTAGCGACCTACACGTCGGCTTGCGTGTTTTCCCCTACCCAGATATCTCCTACCAGCGATGAATCGCCCCAGACAGAACAAGCGGTAAACTCTCGATGTACGAGGTAGTGTAATACATGTACGTTTAGTTGTGTGTAACTGACGGGTGAGGATAGGACAAGGAAGAGGAAGAAACGATTGTGTGTACTTGTTGCCTGATTTGTAATGGTACTACACCGGCACTCCCATGATGTTGATCGGAGGAAACTATCAATCAGAGTACTCGGTCGTTAGATTTCTCCTCCAGGCAGCAAATGAATTCGATCTAACTAGTGTCGAAAATAGAATCGATGTTTGAGAAGTCAAGATGACCTGAAATTCATGTAATGGGAAAACATTTCTGTAATCAAGCGAATTCACTTAACATTTTTCTGAAATTACACAAATATATCATCTAATATATTGGTTATAATTAATTAATGTAACTTCGTTAATTTAACTCGACTCAAATTTAATATAATTAAACACCTGTGAGATTATTTCAATTGTAATTATAAATTGTAACACTTTATTGTTAATTGAATATTATATTTGTGAATGGGTCATTGTGGTCATTGTGATAAAATGGGTGTTGTTTTATTATCCGTTGGTGATACGTCGTTAGTGAAAATGCAGTCCAAACTGTCCAATATAATTTCGCAAGTTTTTTTGGTTTGATGAGTTTGTCATGTTTTGTCACAGGATATTCGAAATCATGCAGTAAATACATTTCCACTACAAGTTTAAATATAACATATTTATACATTTGGAAATGTTTTCTTATTCTTCTTTTTGTGCGCAAGGACACAGTGATTCTCATTTAACTCTACAATCCCATTAGTCTGCAAAACTTTCAAAGAATACAAACTAGAAGTCGGTTTACAAGAAAAGAACTCATAGAAAAGGAGCACAAAATACAAGTCATTTATGTAAATTAAGAAAATCATTCGTAAAATACTAACGTATTTCGTGCGTGGACACAACCAGTGGTGAAATCCGTCCAGGTTTATTCTACTACACGAATGTGATAGAAATGATAGAAACAAAAACAACATGATATTTCTTGACACTAAGGGCATAATTTGAATGAAACTCGAAATGAATTCTTTTATGAATTCTCAAAATTAAAATGAGGGGAGGGGTTGGAAGATAGTTTCGGAACAGAAGAGAGAAGAAAGCCGGAGGCAAAACACACTGACCAGACTGACAAGCTACAGGAATTGTTGCAGCACAAAATAAGGAAAGGGTTTGCCTGGCGCCAAAGTCCTCCTCCTAACTGGGCAAACACGCACGGACCTTTCGAAGCGACGGGCATAGGACTCTCTTCCGGTGATGGGACTGGGAAAGATCATTCCCGTAAACGCACAATCCGACGGAGGGGGCGTGCAAGAGGTGAGCGGCGGGGAGGGAGGGTCCGGGTCAGCGACGCGGGGCGTGGCGGGCAGCGGCGGCGAAGAGGCGCTCGTCGGGACGGCGCGTGGCGGGGAGGGCAGGAGCCAGGGCAGGAGCCAGGGCAGGGCGGGGGCAGGCGATTGCGGGCCAGGTCACTTAAGCGAGCGGCCCGACCTTTTCTTTCCGCTGTTCACGTTAACCTGCGACCGCCCATTAGCCGGCAAATGCCCCTAACTCCCGCGATTTACCGGCCCGATAGCCCTCCAGCGGGCGCGGTCGATGCCGGCGGAGGTGGGATGGGGACGGTGTCGGGGACGGTGACGGGGGCTTGGGAGACTCCGAGCTGAGGAAGAGAATGGGGACAGGGGCGGAGACGGGAATGGGAACGAGGGTGAAGGCGGGGATGATTGGAGGAGACTTCGAGGGTGGCGGGGATTAAGGAGATGGGAACGTGGAGTGGGATGGTGGCGGTAACGGAGACGAAAGCGCGTAAGGGGTGGGGACGGAGATGGTCAGGAATTGTGGCGAGATGGTGCTGAGACGGAGTGGTGACGGGATCGAGTGGGAGATGGGGTGGGGATGGGATATTGGGAAAGAGGACGCGGACGGTGATGCAGGCGGGGTGGAGGTGGGAGAGGCGGGGCAGCTTCTGAAGAGGCGCGTATGGAAAGTCTCGAGACACGCGACAAGGCGGCTCCGCTTTCCGAGCCGCCGCGTCCGGCGCCGAGTCGCGCCCGTCACGCCCCCTTTGCGACGGCCGCGCCCCGCCCCCACCCGCCTCCACTCGCCCCACCTTTATCGCTGCCCCTCGTTTCCTGTAACGAGGCCTTTGTTCTTTCGTCGGCGTGATACGATAGAACCGCGTCAGATATGCACGAAACTAGGAACGCATCGGTGTGTTCAATGAATGGGAATTTTAGTAATAGGCTGGTGCGGGTGAAACGAAGTCTGATTCTCATTCTGTCGAAGCGTCTTCGCAAACTGGCGGCGAGGATTTTCTGCAGACTCAAGGTTTTGCACGAGTCCCAACCTGTGACTTTATGCAAAGCTCCGAGAGGGTGGGGAGAGGGCGCTTTCAGTCCGGTGTAAAAGGCGGGGGGGGGCAATAGGGAGGGAAACAGCGCTAGTCGCCGACCCGCTCCCTCGGTACTTCTCCATTTATCTGGTGGGCCGGAAGAAATCACATTAACTCTGAACACGAAGGTCGGGTTTACATTGACCAACCCATTATCTGAGATCGGGAGTCCGGTACAATACTGGCACCAAGGAAGGCATTATTACTGTAAACATAGTAACGGAGTTAACAGGCGATGAAATTCAAACATACGTCCTGTCTTCTTTGAAGATCGCTCTTGAAGAAATACCACTTGTCTCTCGTACACAGTAAGTACACTTTTATCGCATCAAGAACATGGAATGAAGAATGTCCCGTGAACGATTGCATACTCAAGGATTTAAAATATATATTAAATTGCATGCAATAAGAATGAAAATATAAATTAAATTTTTTGATATTAGACAACACACACTCTATTCTTTTTCTAATTTTCTCACAAAATATAATCAAGGCAACAAAGATGTTTACAGAATTACTGAAGCACCTCCTTATCAGTTGCAAAAGTACTAAAGCAGAGTTATAACGCATCGTGCAACGCAGCGTGGTAAGATCTTACTTCAATAGCGATGGGTATTTACAAAACCTGTCACGAGCAAATTACGTCTGCGTTTCATCTGCGGAGAAGCGTGTTAAATAACTCATGTTTTGTGACTTGCAATGTCAGGGAGAAAGGAATTGTCAGAGTTGCTACACCGCAATCAGAACTTGGGGGCGCGGCGAGCTGATTGACGGCATCGGTGAGATCTCGAACAGCGAAGTGGCGAGACGTGAAGAAACATGAAGGGGAGTGAAATGACGTGAATAGAGATTGAATGGGGCACGATGGAACGTGAAGGGGAAAAGGAGAGTGAAGAAACGTGAAGGAGCGTGAAGGCATGTAAAGGCCAGTTGATGGTTTTTGAATGGTGGGAAGGGCGTTGGAAGTGGGAGTGGAGAGAGGGGTCTGGAGGGGTCGTGAAGGTGATACGGGCGGGAACTATGAGAGCGTGCGGGGGAAGGGTGTGTCGGGACATAGATGGGGAGGGCCGTGAAGGCTCGTGAGGGTCGTAGAGGGGCGTAGAATAACTTGAAGGGATGTGTAGGTGTTGGAGGGGTGGGGCGGCAGTGGAGAAGCGATGCACAGGGGAAGCGTGTCAGCCCGAGGGCGGCGGCGGCGGCGGCTGGGAGGGGGTGGGCGGAGGAACGATGGCGGCACCGGCTGAGGAGCATGCGAGCGAGCCGCGGTCGGGGACGGGCTGGTGCGGGAGGGTGAGGGGGAGCGAGTGGGGCCGTAAGAGGCCCGTAATGGCCACACAACGGATGCCGCTCCGGGCTGCTCCAGCAGCCGTTAGCCTCCGATTGCAAGGAGCCCATCACATGCCCCGCTGCCTTCACGCGCCCGCCGCCTGGCGCTCTTGGAGCACGCAACGATGCCCTTTTATACATTCACCCGGCCAGACAGGCGCCAGGTAGACGGCCGGCGGAGGGGCCAAGGCGGCGGCGAAAACGGCTCATAGGAGCCCCGGCCGTGGGCTTATCAAATAAAATGGAAATGGTTGACGTTCTTGCTACGGAATTATATTTTTATGGAGCAATTTAGTCGTATATAAATGCAAACAAAACTTTTAACAACTAATCTACTAATATTTTATGGTATCAAAATTAGTCATACATAAAGCAATTGGTGTTACGGTGGTGTTAAAAAAATTAAAGTGAATATTAATTTGTAACCTGGAGGGAAATTATATTAACACTGAGTATTTGGTCAATGAATTAAGAATATTTTTATTTAAATTATTTCCCTTGATCCATTGCGCCAATATAGAGGGTGAGCCGCATCACATTAGCACCTCCTGCAGTTTTTGAATGGTTGAAGATATTGCAATGCATTTTTCACGGAAATGTTTTTGTATTACACGAGAATGAATAACATTTGTTATCAAATATTGCGAAGAATGCTCCTTTCTATCCTTGATCATAATTCAACTTATTTTGTTATACTAAAAAAAGGAGAAAAAAGTGTGCGGATTGTGCTCGTACTCGTACTTCATCCGCATACGTCATATTCATATTTTTACAGTTTTTGACGTTAAACGAATAAAAATTAATAAAAACTGATCACTCAACTCAAAAGAGACTCTTGGCTTGCATTCAGAGGTACTTGCAGTGCCAGCACATTTTCTATTTTTGTGGCATGCAAAAACAATACACTTATTTTAGCCATGAGAGAGTGTTAACATGTTTACACAAACCGACAAGGAAATATTAAAATATTTCTAGATAATGATGACTTAATGCAGAATGGCAGACTATCAAAAAATAATAAAATTGGAACACACTCTTCCGTTCACGTTTACATGTTTTACCCGAAGTGAATATTTTCCAAGGCTATTTTGCAAAGTACATAATTTCTACATGCCTACTTGCACCTCTTTTACGACATATTCTCATTATTTCACGTCAAAATATTCTTGTCAAGTCCTAACAATCATATCAATTCCAAAATGATGAAAAGAATTTGTTGATCAATAACTAATAATATTAGCTTTATGATGATAATAACCTTTTTCAATGTTTTTTTCTGTGTGTATTTGTGATCTCGTAATAGTATTTTTCTACAGCCGTTTTACGTGAGCAATAACCCTCAATATATTCAACTGGCCAGTTCATCGCGACCTTCATCTCAGAGCCTACGATTTGATACTTGTACTTCCGGGCAATTCAGTGAAATGGAAGATGGAGCGAAATGAGATTGCGGGCGGTATCCTAGGAACACTGCAGCTCCCTACAACTCCATCATACGTCCAATTACAATGCACATTATTGTACTTTCAACTTTTCGTAAATCAACACTAGTGTATGTCCATAATACACATGTACAAAGAGTCACTGCGAAAATAAAATTAAAAACAAACACGGTGCTGATTTGTAAGAACTTCGCGATTGCAGGGAAAAGCGCGCAAAAAGAGCAGACACAACCAATAATTTATTTAACGGTAGAAATGGAAAAACACAGTACGAATCGTAACGAGAGTGGCGCATTGAGTGAAACAAATGACCAACTCAGTTCCAGATCAATGGAGATAAAATGGACTTCGAAGAATTTTACAGTGGTTTCTGCGAGCATATTCGTTTTTTAAATTATAGAAGACAAATTCAGTAAAACATCGACATAATCAAATGGTATAAATAAAATGTTCGATTTTGATACCCAAAGTAGTGTCCAAAAAAAACTAGAACTAGGCATAAAAACACTTCACTTGGCATATGTTTCATGTGTTTCCAGGTCAGGTGTGTTTATTTTAAGCGTTGTAGAGCAACATAGTACCCATAGGCAAAGCTTTCGTTTGGAAGATGGCGGCCGACAGGCGGCTGCGAGGGGCCAGCTGAGCATTCCGCCGGCTGCGTCGTCCCTCAGCGCAGTGATCGCCCACCGTTACGGGAGGTACTAGGTTCGAGTCCCAACGGCAGTAGGATTTTCGGCACTGGCGTATCAGCTAGGTCCAATTCAGCCGCTGTTTGGAGGCGAATTCTAGCGGCCGGCTGCAATGATAGGTAGTTTTCCGTGGTTTGTCCTATCAACGCCAGGTGAATGCTGGAGCTGTACTCTAGTAAACGGTTCACGGACCGCGCGCAATCTTTCCTTCCTCTTCTTTGTCCTATCCTTACCCCTTACTTACACACACATATATTAATATACACTACACTATTGCACATCCCGGAAGACCGGTCGGGAGCTTAAAGCTTTCCCTGGCTCAGGCGGTGCCCCGCTGGTGCGAGATATCTGGTAGGGTTAAACCCCGTTAGCCGAGGGTAGGTCGGCACCGGATCCCGCCACCGAACGGTGGAAGATCACCGCCGCCTTATAGGACGTTGACGCGCCCGGAATCACTAACAATGAATTAATCAACCCGTCCACCCCACGCACTCGCCTTACCAGCAGGCCTCGCCCCCATCCCGCCCACTCAAGGCCTTGCCTCTGCCGCCCCCACAGCTACGCCCCCGCGCCTCCCCCCCGCCCGGCACTCGCTTCAGTGACTGATGTTTCCGAGCTCGTCAACAGAAATGGTCTTTAGTCCATCTAGTTTGGTGAATCTTCATATTCCGAGAAGTGGCGGTGTTCCTCTCCGGCTAGACGGAGAGATCCGGTGCCGATCCACATGCCAGCTTGGGGAAATTACTACCCGGGTATCCCTCCATCGGGGCTCTGCACCAGCCAAGTCAAGCCTCGGTCTCCCGACATATGTGGTAGTGTAGAGCATGTAACTGTAAGTATAAAGGGAGATAATAGAACAAGAAGAAGAAAAGCTCGTGGTATTTGGCCCAATTTTTCAGGGTTATTGCTCTGGACTCCCATTAGTGTTAAACAGAGAAACTACGAACAACCACCGAACAGAACTACTGGCTGCAGAAATTCTCCTCCAGACAGCGGCGAAAATCCGCCACCGCCGGTGCTCGAACCCTAGGTTCTCTCTGTCAGAGCCACTGCAGACGCAGCTGTAGTGCTCTTTCTTAGCTAACGCAGCCCGTCCCTGCACTCGGGTTTTCCCTGCTTCCTCCTTCCCTCGTAACTCCCACCGCCTCCGCCGCCGCCTCGTCGTCCCAAAGCCACGCCTACCCGCCAGCTCCGCCTCCCAACCGTCTCACCGTCCCGCATTCCCCGCCGCAACGCCGCCCACCGCCGGCCCCGGACCGCCGGCGTGAGCGCGCGCCGTGCCCTGTGATTTCCGGACGGCGTTCGCTGCGTTCGGAAACACAATCAGATTTGAATTCCGCACCCGGGCGGCAAATCCCGATAAATTGAACGGCCTGTGACGGCTGACGGCCTTTGGGGACGTGCGATCCGCACCGCCACCACCGCCGCCGCCCCCGCCGACACCGCAGGCGCCGACGTCGCTTTGCCGCCTTCTTATTATGCCTCCCCCCTCACCACTCTCGGTCCGTCCGCCCCCTTCCCCCGCTCTCCGACCGTCTCGCTCGATCCTTTCGAGGGAGCTCCTTGGGGATCACAGCGCTCCAACGAGCGGACGGGACCTGGGAGCGGAGCGGGGAGCTTCGGGACAGGTGGGTGGGATAGGTAGGGCAGAATTAGGCACCCGCGCGCGCAACCCTGTAAAACACGTCCTGGGGTGAATTTTTTAACGAATATTCCGCGCCGTGCCACTCCCTCCGCCTTCTGGGCTGGAACCAAATCTCGTTCCAGGATTTTTGCTTTTGACGGCCGGCTGATTATACTTTCATTACAGCCGGCTCCGCCCCTCCCCGCTCTTCCCGTCTTCCTCTCCTCGCCGCTGGCGTCCCCGCGCGCCCTCCCCGCCGCCCTCCCCGCCGCCCTCCTCGCCGCCGACCGGCCGGTCTTCCCGGGGTTATTACCAATTAATGCATTTTTCATTACGATCTACGCCGTTTCTTCTTGTCTCGTCCTGTGGCGTGGGACTTGGATGAGGCGGGGGAGAGGTGTGGGCAAAGCGGGAGCGAGTAGAGGGGAGGCGGTGTTGGATTAGGACCCCCGGTGCCTGGGGAGGGGGTGACAGCTGCGGAGATGGGAAGAACCGCCCCGGGCAAAGACGCGGGAACACCATGAGACGTTGGCCGGAAGGCCTTCGTGGGACGGAGGCTGCACGTAAGGCGAACGGAGGAAGCCCTCTCTTAAGGAAATGTCTTATTCCACTTTTCTACTTTACACTCTCTTTTTGTCCCCTCGGGGTGGCAGGTGTGTTTCAACGCCGGTTTGATCCGACCAGTCGAGATGAAGTTCTCGACGGGGATTTCCATCCACTCCGGCGTAGAGCTAGACTGAAAACTTCGGCAACTCTGGCGATTTCCCATCAACGATCCTTATCCCATCCCCACTTAAGGAAGTACATGTGCGCTCCCGTTTGGAAGTAGCGCACAGCCATTCATAAGTGTAGATAGGACTCCTCAAGGATATGAACACATTATTAGGACAGAAAGGCATTTTTTCGGTGGAACAAGCAAAAATGAAAGTAGAGCGGAGAAGATTATTCTATTGTTAAAGAAATGTAAATGAAAAAGGATAATACACGAATGAAGACAAGACAGTAAAAAAGTCGAGTATCACTAATTATTTAAGTTCATAATATTGCATTAAGATGTCAAAAGTGATTCGTCACTTCCAATGTTAAGCAATGGTTTATAGAAATTGATCCAATAAATATATTTATTTAATCAGAATAACAGCTTTATTAAAAATCTATTTTAATAATTTTCATACATCTTTCTATATAATATTCACACAACGTTCTATTTACTTTGTCTAAATTACCAAACCTTTTTCTCCCTTCTTTTGAATTTGTGAAACATGCGAAAAGGTTGATTGGAACTATAAAATATGTATGTTGTAGCTTTTAATAAAACGTTCCTGTTTAAGTACTTTGTAACATGCGAATACATAGTTTTTCCATGCTATGTTTTTAAATGTTACGTTTTCTATATTTCCTGGAACCTAAAACAATAGAGTATAAAAGAAGAAATGAGCGTGCAATTTTTGTTCTTTTTGGTCGTAATGAAGTGGACGATACGAGAAAAACACTGCGAGTTTCGGAAACAATGACTATGAAACTAAACGCTGTTGCCATTATGACCTTTGGCCTACGGCCTTTCCTGCACATGCCCTACAGTCTACACTCGTCGGCCTGCGCCAGGAATCCAGCTCATTACTCCTCAATCCACTTCTCACAGGGCTAATAATCTCGTTCTCAATGAGCACTTAAATTCTAACAACAGCGCTCTCGTGCGGGATGATAGATCTATGGTTTTGTACAATGTTAAAATTATATGATGAGAAAGATATCACATTTTCCTTCATTGATCCTATTAAATACACCGACATAAATTCTATTTATTTAACACAAAAACAGTAAATTAACTAGAAAACACATCGGAGGGAGGAAAGTTATTGAGTTGAAACAAACGTTCCTTTGGATACTGACCAATATTCGGGTAGACAGATGAGGAATGCGGGTTGCAGCTCTGTGCACTTATAAGGGGCCTAAAATGTTCAGTGTTCCGAAATATACTACATCTCAAATGCACGAAATGCAAAGCACCTCGCTGAAAAGCGGGTGACAGTTCTCACAAAGGAGTGGTGTGACATACGAGTATAATTTCAGACGCTTGTTGTCGGGCGATTATTATAAAACGAACTGCCATCCCAAACCCATAAATCAAACACGAAAGCAAGGGATCGTTTCAGCATATACAAATGAGTACAGTGGATTTGATTAAAAACTCCCGATATAATTGAAGTCACGGAAATAAGGAAATTTCACAATAGTGTTAACAAGTTGCATGCATGGAGTCTTATACATGTATGACGTTCAGGTATGCAGCGGAGAATTGTCTGAAAACAAATTGATAACACTGCCATGACCGTTCACACGTCATTCGTATACATAAGTGAACAAAAAATAATGGGATGAAATTTGTTCATTAATTTAAAAAAATGTACGTCACCGACAACAATATTAAGGAAAGTCAACCTCTCCTCCTCTGCCACGCGCCTCCTCCATTGCCTCGACGTGGCGTCGCGACGCCCACGCCGGGCAGCGACGCCGTTCCTTGCGTCGCGCCTAACGCGGCGTCTCCTCTCCGCCACAACCATCTGGTCCGCCCCAGCACTCACACCTCGCCTCATCCAGCCGCCACCGTTCTTCCCACGCCGCACCCCGCCCGACCATGTCCACCTCTTGTCCACCCGCGCACTCAGCCTCACGCGGCCCTGGCCTCTCAATCGCCCACGCTGCGCCAACTCCGCTTCGCTCCAACCAAACGCGGCCTTGGTCCCCCAATCCCCTGTGCTGCGCCAACTCCGCTTCGCTCCAACCCAACGCGGCCTTGGTCCCCCAATCCCCTGTGCTGCGCCAACCCCGCTTCGCTCCAACCCCACGCGCGGCCCTGGCCTCCCAATCCCCCGCACTGCGCCAACTCCGCTTCACTCCAACCCCACGCGGCCCTGGGCTCCCAATTCCCTGCGCTGCGCCAACTGCGCTTCGCTTTAACCCCATGCTGCCTTGGCCTCCCAATTCCCTGCGCTTTGCCAACACCGCTTCGCTCCAATCCCACACGGCCCATGCCTACCAATCCAAAATGCACTGCGTCCACACTGCTTCGCTCAAACCCCACGCGGCCCTGGCCTCCCAATCATTTGCGCTGCGCTAACTCCACTTTGCTCCAACCACACGCGGCACTAGCCTACCAATCTCCCGCGCTACGCCAACTCCGCTTCTCTCCAACCCCACGCGGCCCTGTCCTCCCTATCACCTGCGGCCTGGAATCGAAGCCGTGGTTGCGCCGTGGAAAGCGAGCTCAGAAACGAGCCACAGCGGGCCTCCGATCAGTGCCGCCGGCCACTGGAATCCTCCTCTACAGAGCAGATGCAGTCGACTCAGCTGTGTAGCTAGTGTCGAAGAACCTTTCACCGGCGGGAATCGAACCCTAGGCCATGGCGGTGAATGGCACATGAGTTGATGCTCAAAACTACTTACGTCGGTGTTCGTTGAGGTCGTGCACCACCCCTTGACACCCTGTGCTCCCCCGCTCCGCGTCGCCGCCTCCGCCTCCGCGTCTCCTTCGCTCGCATCTCACTGCTTCCTACTCCATCGCGCTGCTGCAACGCATCTGTACTCCGTCCCACATTTTCAGCTCCGCTCGAGTCACACGTGCCATCTCCGCACTATCCCTCCCCGCTCCACATCGCTCATCGCCTCGCTCCTCTCCCAACCGCTCTGCTATATCCTCCGTCCCTCGCTGCCATACATTGTCGCAAGTATTCTCAGTCTCTGCTACTGCTTCATGGAGCGGGATTCTTCCTGCGCATCGGCCTAAGCCTCCATGCTTTCGCGTACACTACCCCGCGCCATCCCGCGCCGTCACAGTACGCCCAACACCACCTTACCGCGCTTCACACCAACCAATGATGCTACGTTTCTACTCGCACTGCCCCGTGGGGCCTCGCGCCTTCCACATACCCTCACGCCTTCTCACTTCCCACCAATCGCCGTTCGTCGCCATCGCTAGTAGCCAACCGCTACCTTCGCCACTGGGCTACCCCAAATACCATCCTACATCTTTCTGCGCCCTCCCGCGTGGTTCTAGTCCATCCAAGGCCATCGTGCGTCATTCCAACCGTTTTAAAACCGTCCTTCTATAAAGCGAATCGTGTCACGCAGCTCTACACAGTTCAGAACGTATCCAATCTCTCTGGACGCACAGAGTCTTCAACTGTTGCACGCCTTCTCGAATTGGTAAATAAGGAATCAAACCGCCCTACTGTGTCCACAGCACTCCAAATGGTCTCGAATCGTGCCACACCACCGAAGACAGCACAGCAGCGTCCCACACGGCCCTCAACCCACATTGGCCCAAACTCTTCCACACCTCCCTGGAACGCCGAACCATCGCCGAAACGCCATCACCTCGAACCGCTCTGCACCTTCTACACACACACACACACACACACACACACACACACACACACCGCTCTGAACCACCTCACATCTTTTCAAAATGCCCACACTGCCCCGAATCGCCCCGAACCGGCCTGAACCCGCCGCTACAGCCGCCAGCTGCCCACACCGCTCCAAATCACCATACACTCCCTAACGTCCCCACAGTGTCGCAAACCACTCCTAATGCTGCTTGGTGCTTGACGTTGCCGAGTTCCACCTCCCAACCGACTCGCGTCGCCCACCGCCTCCCTGCCTCCCCGCCCCGCCACGCGGCGCTGCCATCGATTGCGGAGCGTCCGAGCGCCGCCGCCACGCTCGCGCCTAGCAACGCCCCCCCTCCCCCCGCGCGTCGCTTCCCCCCTCCGCGCCGCGCCGCTCCCCGCCGCGCCGGCGATATTCCAATTGCCATTTATCATCATTGTTTTACACTTCCAGAGGGCATCTCTGAAATAACTTAACACGCCGGAACACGGGATGCACAGCGCCCTACTGACCTTTCCAGGTGAGCATCAAGGGGTCACCGAGGCCTGCTACAGAACGTGCTGTGAATTGAACGTACTGACGCTTTCAGAAACGACATAGTACGTCATAATAATGATAATATATACACGCTCTTAATATTTGTTTGACAGATAATTGCTGTCGTATGTCAATTGTTTTGTAGTACTGCTGCAAGTCGCGTGAATGCAAGGAGAACAGTGTGTGTGAGTACACCACTCATATTCGATCATATTTTAATGGGACCGTGCCTGAATACCAGGTTTATATCTTTCTAAATGTATATGTCTTTTACTAAAAACAAAGAAGGAAGGGTTTTTGCGTGCCCTGATTACAAAAGCAGTTTCGAGAATATGTCCGTATTTTTCCTTTATTTTAGAGTTCGCGCGAGATAACTGGGCACGACGGCCGTTAAAATGCGAGCGCTTGCCTGGAATTTGACGGTCGTCCGAGTCCACAGATTACACCGCGCGAATTGAACAACAAAAAACAGCAAAATATTGGATAAGTCCCGTGGACAGGATTCTGGTCGATCAATGCTATTTAATATTAAATTGTTTACGCTCTAACATGAAGTAGTGTTTTCCCTTTACTCAACCTGCATGATTTTCTTTCACAACGATGAAACAGCACAATCATAAATTAAAAATATATAGTTAGGTCCTTCATTAACTGGCATTTAAGCATGGCACGCGCTTCTTTTGACCTACAATTGATGCGAGTAGGCTCGATCACAGCAAATTAATACATTGCTAGAGATTTATATTCGGTGTATAAATAATATTGAGTTATTTAATAACATAGAACTGTTCGTATAACTAACAAGTGGTTCCAATGAAAAAGCTGATCTCATTTTCCGATCCCCACCTCATCCGTTAAAACATTCTCTTCGTAGAACTATCGCTGTCGTTAATATTCATACCATTGATTTATTATCAAAAGCGAACCCCGCAGCAAAGTCATTCTACCTTTTGCCCGTTTTTCAAATTACGAAATAAAAAGCTGATGCGGCCAGAGAGACGTAGAGTTATGTAATGAGATATTTAAAGGAAACACAAAATTGTTGGTAACAGATAATGCTTACAGGAACTTGCTTACAGGAGTTGTTACGTGCAACTCCAGAAACGAAAGACAAATCTTTGACGAGTAGTAAAGATTGTTATTTGGCACTTCGAAGGAACGCGAAAAAATTAAACGAAATATACTGATGCCAAGCAATGAATTCTAAATTTTCAGACAGGTAAAAAATTAAGTTTATTCTTCTATTCGTCAGTCTCTCACAGGTAGTCGTCGCGTGCGGACGTGTTTTGGAGTAGCTCCGCGAAGTGAAAGGCAATGGGTGTGGACCTCGCTGTGTACCGAGCGCGCGTCGGGGCATGGGCTGCGCGTACCCGCCCTGGTCGACCGGCTTCGGCGCAAGCGGCGTACTCGGGCTTGCGGGAAGGTGGCGGCGTGGCTCTACTCTGCGCAACTATTTTGGCCACACTCCTCGTGATAGGTGGTGTGGAGCAAAATCCTGGTCCCGCAGTGCAGGTGGCAGAGGCGTCGTGCTCCAAGTGCGAAAGGAGCGAGCGGAGAATGCGAAGACTGGAGGCGGACTTAGCTCAGGCTCACAAACATATTGGAGAACTGACGTTAAGGATCCGGGAGTTAGAAGACGTCAGCAAAGGAACGGAAGGGAAAAGTGTACTTGAGAAAGAGAAGAGTAACGTGCGTCCAAATAGAAGTGAGCCTTTTCAGACAAATGCTCCGTTCAGTAAGGTGAAAGTGCTAGGCGATTCAATGCTGCGACACAGCGGCGGCGTTTTGAAGAAAAAAGGTGCCGACGTATCTTTCTTCCCCGGCGTAGATATTGAACAAATGACCTCTGTAGTTCATAAAGCTAAACCAGATGAACAAACAGAGGTGGTTTTGATTCATGTAGGGACCAATACGCGGAAACGGCAACCAGTTTACGACACAATCAACCAATGTGTCAAACTAGGGCATGCCATTAAAAGTAAATTTAAAAATGCGAAGGTCATTGTTTCCGGAGTTATGCGCCGGAATGATGTCCACATTACTAAAACACGGGACTTGAATTGTGGCTTGCGGTGGGCATGCGAGAAATTTGATGGGCTGTTCGTTGATCCCAATTACTGGCTCGGGCACGAAGACCTTGGACGGGACGGCCTTCATCTCAACTCCCGAGGTGCATGGAAGCTGGGATGTCTTCACGACCAAGTAATACAGTCGCATTTACTTGGAAAGTGACCGGAGGAAGGAGTAGTAGTAGCGCCATGTACAGTGATGGTTTCGAGAAAGGAAGCGACGCGTTTGGTGACTGCTGCGGGGGAGGTGACGGAGACTACGCGTGTGACTGCTGCGGGGGAGGTGACAGAGACTACGCGTGTGACTGCTGCGGGGGAGGTGACGGAGATGTCGCGAGTGACTGTTACGGGGGTGGTGACGGAGACGACGCGTCTGGTGACTGCTGCGGGGGAGGTGATGGAGGCGACGCGTGTGACTGCTGCGGGGGAGGTGACGGAGACGACGCGTGTGACTGCTGCGGGGGAGGAGATGGCAGTGACCGCGGCGCAGGAACCTAGGAAGGATGCATGGGACCTGAACACTGACTTTCAGGTGAGGAGAGGCTTCACTAGATTGTTGCAGGTGAACTGTCGTAGTATCATGAATAAGGAAACCGAACTGTGGAATTTAATTGAAGCATGTGATCCTGATATCGTGATAGGAACTGAATCTTGGCTTTCGGACGCGGTAGCAAACCCGGAAATTTTTCGTTCAGACTACCTTACGTTTAGGAGAGATCGCGAAACCAGAGGCGGTGGTGTTTTTATTTGCGTAAAAAACACTTTTAATATCAAGTCAAATTGGGTTGATAAAGAATTTGAAATGATGGGTGTAGAAATTTTTTGTTCGGGAAGTATCTTAGAAATAATTGCTTGCTATCGTCCGCCGGGCAATAGTTATGAAATCTTAGGCGCGCTCTACGAAAGAACAAAAAATATAAATAGCCGTCATGTAGTCATTGCTGGAGACCTAAATCTCCCAGACGCAAATTGGAAAGGGATTGTTTGCGAAGGGAAAGTACAACAACTAGTTAACAGACTTGTCTGGGACAGCGGATTAGCACAGGTAGTAGACCGGCCCACCCGACAGGACGCGATTCTGGACATTTGCCTAATTAGACCGAAGGACTTATTTTTGTCGTGTGACGTTTTAGAAGGCATAAGTGATCATAAAGCCGTTTTAGTTGATTTACAGTTAAGTATTTCAAGGAAAAATATTGCGACAGGTATTCTAGTGAGGGAATACAAGAAAGCGAATGTAGCAGAGTTTCAAAATTACTTAAGAGAACGGTATGGCGAATTCCTTAGTATAGGAGGAGGAATGGAAGAAATATGGGAAGCGTTTAAAAATATTCTAGTAAATGCCGAGCAGGCATTTGTACCAAGTAAATTGTTAAAAGCAAAATGCGATCCGGAATATTATAATGCGAAAATCAGACGGTTGAAAAGAAAAACCAGAGAAGCGTTTAGCAACAGACACTGTAGTGAAAACCATATGACATTATTTCGAAATTATTCAAAAGCTTTGAGGAAGGAAAAGAAAATCGCAGAGGAACATCATTTAACTCATATTCTTGATGCGGAGGGCAGTAAAAATTGGTCGGCATTTTTTAAATACGTTCGTAGAAGGAAGGGAAATAAAGATGAGATTCCAGTTGTTCGGGTTAATAATTCGCCAATATCGGACGATTGTGAAAAAGCTAATGCTTTTAACGCGTATTTTAGCTCCGTTTTCAAGCAAAAGTCAAATTGTATTCAGATACCATCACTGTCAGATAGAAGTCTTTTTCATATTAATGTAAATACTTTGCGGAAAAGAATAAAATTAATGAAGAGAGGGAAATCACGAGGCCCGGATTCTATTTCCACGGACGTCATTAAATTAGGTGGAGAGGCTATTATACCATATTTAATTAGGTTATTTCATGTATCGATAAACAACGCTTGCGTACCGGAAGATTGGAAGCTGGCTCTCGTCGTGCCTATTTTTAAAAGTGGCGACAAGACATTACTTAGTAACTATAGACCGGTAAGTCTTACATCAGTCGTATGCAAGCTTATGGAACATCTAATTTCTAGCTATATCAGGAAAGAATGGGAGGACAAGCAATGGCTTTATCAAGGTCAACACGGTTTCAGGAATGGTTTTTCGTGCGAAAGTCAGCTAGTCTCACTTTTACAGGACCTAGCCGACGTAGTTGATGAAGGTGGTAGGGTCGACGCGATTGTAATTGATTTTGCCAAAGCTTTTGATGTTGTTCCACACGATCGTCTTGTAAAGAAATTAATAGATTCGGGTTTAGACACTAGAGTGGTAGCGTGGATAAACGAACTACTTCGTGACAGGACACAAAAGGTCCGAATCGGAAATTACTTTTCAACTTCGCGAAACGTCACGTCAGGAATTCCACAAGGGAGTGTCATCGGCCCACTCATGTTTCTTGCCTTCGTTAATGATTTACCGACAAGTTTAGTATCTAATGTACGACTCTTTGCAGATGACTGCGTAATTTATAGAATTGTTAACTCGGAGGAGGACGAGAATATTTTGCAGCGAGACTTGGACAAATTACATATCTGGGCGGATACAAACGGCATGGAAATAAATAGTTCAAAGAGCAAATCCATCACGTTTGGTAGGGGTCGAAGTTACAATGAAACCGCATATAAATTGAATAATAATATTATACCTCGAGTCACGTCTTGCAAATATTTAGGAGTTCAGCTAGACAGTAAATTGACATGGGAAAATCAAGTAAATTTCGTTGTAGGGAAAGCATGGAGATCTTTGCATTTTATTATGCGGATTCTCAAAAAGAGTTCAGTGAGTGCCAAAGAACTGGCATATATGTCATTAGTGCGACCCATATTAGAATATGGCGCGATATGTTGGGACCCATACAGACTTTTGCAGCAAAGAAATCTAGAAAAGGTTCAGCGTAGAGCTTCAAAATTTGCTTTCAGGGGTACCAGGAATAAAGTATGGGAGTCACTCGAAACAAGGAGAATGAAATCGCGTCTCTATGCTATGTATAAAGCGTACACAGGCTTTCGACCGTGGAAAGAAATTCAAAGTCGATTAGGGAAACCTACATATTTCGGCAGAGCGGATCACATGCACAAAATTCAGACAAGAATTCAGAAAACGGACGTTGGGAAATATTCATTCGCGAATCGAACTATTAGAGACTGGAACGACTTGCCTGTGACAATCTTTGATCCCTTTCCTCATGATGTCAGCAAATTTAAAAATAAATTAAATTCCTAGATGTTTATATGTGTCTTATTACCTCCTATGTAAAGTATGTTATATTATAACTATTATTATTATAACATTATTATTATTACTATTACTATTATTATTATTATTATTATTATTATTATTATTATTATTATTATTATGTGCAGTGGCGTGTAGTGCAGTGATGTGAAGTTGAGGGAAAAGAGTGTGTCAGAATCACATTAAAATGTAATTGGCAGTATGGTGAGGTGAGACGAGGCGACGTGAAGTGAAATGAAGTGATGTGAAGTGAAGTGAAGTGAAGTGGTGGAGTGCTATGGAAGCTTGCACGGTGAAATGTTTATGTTAATTTGTAAAGTGTGTAAAATTTGTAAAATTTTGTATAGTTGTTAAGTTTTGTAATGTTTAGTTAGTGTATTCTGCCACCAAGTTCTGGAACTTATTTGCAGAATTAGTAATAAATCTAAACAATTGAAATGCCATCGTTTAATGTTGAAACAAAGCGCCAGGAGTTTACAGTGATACTGAATTAAATAAATATATATATATATATATATATATATATATATATATATATATATATATATATATATATATACATGTATATATATATATATTTGATTAATATAAACAATTAAATTAAGTTATAATAGGATTTAGAATTCAATTACATTGCTTACAGTAATAATTCCAATAGTTTACTTGATAACTCACATGATTAATAAAGCATGCAAGTGTTTACAATAAACATTAATATAATTTAGTTTAATTGTACAAAGTCACATTATTACATTAAGAATAACATTAACAATGCATTGTATTAAGAAACTAGCAGATTACATTACAGTGGAAAAAACTTACAATTAGTGTAACTCACATTATCATACAGTAATAGCTGTAATTGTTAAATTTGAAATTTAAGGAACCACCAACTTTGTGTTTTTGTGCCATCAAGGAGCCAAGAGTCACCCGAGAAGCCAACTGAGAAGATTTCACATACTTAGATTATAAGCTCTTTCTATGTAATTAGATTAAGTATGCTTACATACGGGTAATTTTTTGACATCAATTTTCTCAGAATTGGTAAGTTCTAAAGATCATTGTGTGATCTCATGGCCATGAGAAGGTTCTAAAAACCTGAAAATTTGTTAGCAAGAGCTAATTTTTTGGATTAATAGTATGAGAGAAAAAATTAGCACCTTATGCAAAACATTTTATTGTTTTCAAAACAGGTATTTATTCATTACAAGGAAACTATTGATTTTGGTGGGCTCTACTAACAAAATTTGAAATTTAGAGTAAATTTAGGGTTGAATGGACACCTTGCTTGCCTTCCTAGCTCTAAAATAAGAGTTTTTATGGCAAAATAAAATATTTTTGGTGTGAATCCCTGGCTTGCTGGTAGATGCCGCCATCTGTGTATTAGTGCCTCGCAGGTTGCCTAACCACCAAATGCTGTATATCGATATTTCCCCTCTACCCCCCCCCCCTATACTACCGAGGCTACACCCCTTCACGAGACAGTATAAAAGACGTGCGCCTCGCTCGCACAGTGCCTTTTCCCTTTAAATTTTTAATCGTTGTTGCTTTGTTACGGCTGCCGCATATGTGCTGTTTTGATTTTACTATGATTCTGTTGCTTACATGAGTCCACGGCAAACTAAACTCCCAGCGCACTAGTTTGGTTTTTGCCATCGCCTAATTTTTAGGACTTGTCTCACCCGAAAGGTCCGGCTCTGGTTGAGTCGTTATTTGATTTTAGTGTAAATATGTATGAGTGCTAGTGTAGCGTTTTAGGTATGAATGTTGTTTTTGACATGAAATTGGATCTTGTACATTTAGTATTGTAAATTATGTTATAGTATTGTTATGAAGCAAGTGTATTCCTTTAGTTGCTGTTGTTGTGTCGCATTCGTAGCTGGAATATATGCTGGCCTACGATTGTTAAGGAAATTTAATTGTTCAACTGTTCATTACATGATTGTGGTTAATGTTTCAGTTTTCATGCTCCATTTGTGAACAATTCGGCGTTCGCCCGTTTTTTCTCTTGGGAGCTTCGTTAAAGACGGCAGCTGGGCCCGTACAGCACAAGGCTGTGGCTCATTGTTGCTGCTTTCGTCTTTCGCCCCGTGAGCGATTTCTTCGTCGCTCGGGCAAGAGGCAGATTGGAGTCTGGCACCAAGGCGCCGACGTGGAAAGGCCACCGGCGTTCGTCAGGGTCGAGACCGCCTAGCCTTATACAGGAATATTCATGCTTCATGTTCGAAATTGTGAAATTTGGTAACAGTAAAAAGATCCAATTTCATGTACTTGGTAGCTACGCACTCATACAAGTTTTGTAATTAAAGGGTATGGTTTTGTTCGTAATTCTGCTTATCATAGTGTTCTTTTTTGTATTGAAGGATGACTAGGTAGCCATCCTTGTCAAATTTGTGTATTATGTATTCGGTTTCCTCGCCCTAAAATGGGCATTTTCGAGGAAGATCAGAAATACTGTTATTCTGCATTGGTTCAGACCCGTGTATTGAAGCGTCTTTTCCTCGTTATTTTTTTGTCATAGTTTTTTGTATAGAGGCGATTCGCCTGTCAATTTTGTGAATATTGTAGTTCTGCATTGTCCTTTTTGCAACATTATTAAGTTTCTTGTTCGCTAGAAGGACCATTGTTTGTAAATCTTTTGTTTATAATAAATTGTGTTCTTGGTTATTTTGGATTGTCATATCTCCACTTCCGAAATCCTGTAAAGTTATAGATCCTGTTTATTTTAAAGCCTGGTGCGTCCTTTCGAACAATTTCGAATGTGACGACAATCTTCTCGAAGCCGATGGCTAGGAGTTCTGTGTTAGCTCCGCGTAATTTTTTTATTAGGCAAGTGCATGGTCACCTCGCTTATTGGCGAGAACTTGATTAAAAATTAACTTTGTGCTGCCCTCAGCAGCTGGCGACCGTATTAGTGTTTTTACATTTTGCTTATTCACGTATTTCGCCACTTCCCAAATATAACAGTAATAAACTTACAATAACTTCAATGTATTAGGTGTTGTAATAATTGTAAGTGCTTACAATATCCTGATATGTAATTACATTATTTACTATATATTATTAAATAGTACATTGTCTAATTGAAACTGAATGACTGGTACAAAGTGGTCACCCTTGTAGAGGTACAAGGTTTTTACTTACAGAAAAGTTAATGCAATTCAGATATCTTATATAGACACGCACTAATAAGATAGCATTTAAGCAATGTTTTGAAGTATTTATCATTAGCTAATTTCGTGGTGACTGGGAGATTATTAAAAAACTGAGCTGCAAAGCAGAAAGGATCTTCATTAGTTAGACTTGCTAGTGAATACCCTGTGATAGTTCCTATGTCTCTAGTATGATAGTTATGTACTCTTTATTCCTCACAAAACGTTGATTCTGATTATTTCTCATTAGTAGTATGTTTGTAAGAGTAGAGTTCTACAACAGTCAGTAATTCATATTTAATAAAGAAATCTTTACAGGACTGTCTTGGATTCACTTTGAAAATGATTCTGATACATTTCTTTTGTTGGATAATTAATCTATCCAAATTTTGGACAAAGATTTTGCTCACTACTTATTATTAATTGAATAAGAAATTACAGAAAAATCCTTATTCCATAATCTAGTTTTGTCTACAGTTTTTCATGAGATACACTTATCATGTGCCTTTAAATGATCAATGGATATACCTGTTAAATTTCAAAACAAACTTTTACAAAGTGCATCCTCTCATCAACACCCGAGAAGTCATCTTCGCACCCTAGAAGAATATCTTATTTGTATCTTAGTTAGTTTTGTAATTTAAGTTAATTAGTTTACTGGTACATATCATATTTACATGATAAAATGGGAAAAAATCCCTCTAAAGGTGTACATTTTTGTAGTCTATGGCCATAGACAAATTCAGAGTGATGTACTTTTTAATACTGTTTACATCTAAGACAGGTTATTTGGGTCCAAAGCAAAAGTGGAAAATTATGATACAAAATTTTCATGATATAAAACAGGTTTTTGTTTATTGTAAAAATTGCAGATGTGCTAGCCCTTCAGGCTAACAAAATATGGAATTTACATAAAATTTGGGATATTATAGATACCTTGTTTGGCCTCACAGCGCCAAAAATAAAATGTTATTAGCAAAATAAAAATTTAATTGTATGCAGGCATGTAGTTCGCCTGCCGCCCGCTAGATAGGCCTAGTGCGCATCATGAGTGCCTCACAAGTTGCCTATTCAAGGAGTTTCTATATTCTTTGCTCTTTGTACTAATATCGATTTGTGACTTGTCACATCTCGATGCGTGTAGTTCCCTCTCCCCTCAGGGAGAAGCTATTTAAGCGCCTGCGAGCGCTGACTCTAGGGCACTCTCATCTTTTAAGCTCCGACAGGTCCATTTTGCTTGGGCGCGTCAGCCCGACCGCGCGTCGTTTTTATCGGCTTCGGCCGGCAGGTAACATGGTAACGGGTGTCATTAGGTTGTAAGCTAATGTAATGAATTTTTGAAACGGCATTTATGCCGTATTAGTGATGGAATTGGATTGGTACATAATGTATTTAGGTATGAATATTTTGTAAGTCTTTGTTATGATGTTGCGCATGTGCTGATTTTTATCTTTTGTTTTGGTAATAACTGTTTCGCGTCGAGCCACTTCTTGTTTGTTGGCGGCGACTCAGTTTTTGAATGTTTGTGTCTCTGTACTTGCCAAATTGCGGCAGACAGATAAAATATACGCATGCCGTGTCGTGCCTATAGGAAAAGGCGGCGGTATTGCGTGTGATTGCGTGTCATGGCCTATTCCGGCGCAATCTCATGTTGGTAATAGTGAGTGCACATTTCTAAATTGTGTGTTTATATGTTGCAGCTTCACTAATAGCTTCAAGTCTTGAGTAAGACGCAGGACGCCTGGGACCTCTGAAGCACTTGTTCTACGGCGGAGCTAGTGCCCGTACGGTTCGACCGTGGCACATTTTGTACGCTCCGGCCTTGGCCCCGTGAGCTCGCCTATTGTTCGCAGCTCGGGCAACAAGCTGCTGTCGGCAGTGGTCGGCGGTTTGTAAAGCAGCTTTTTGGTAGAAAAAATCAGCACAACACACAGATGTGTGAGGTATTAAGTGTAAGCGCACTAGAAAATCCAATCCAATTTCATCGAGGTATTAAGTGAGACACCTTGAAGGTTACCATGTATGTTTCATTTTATGAATTGTTGGTATCGGGCATTTATTATAGTTGGTATTTTCATTGTTGTTCCCAGCTCAATCGAGCCTTTAAACTCTGTAATTCTGTTTGATGCCTTCTTTGTGTTCTGAAGGTATAGTTTCAGATTGTTACAGCATGCAACTCAATTTGTTTATCTTTTTTTAATTGAAAGGTTCCTGCGTGAAGGCCTTTGTCAATTTTGCTAATGTAATTAAGGCGTCGGAATTCCTAAAGTGGATGTTTGTTTCGACGCTACTTGTAATTCTGTGTAATTAAACTTTTGTAGGTATTTCGTGAACTGGCCTCGCTCCGTTCACTACATTTTGTGCTAAAATTCTATGTTGGTAATTCAGTGTGATTCCTCGATTGTAGAAGTGTGTTTTTTCCTACTCGAGGAATAATGTGTATGACTTATTATTGATTGTAATAAATTGGTTAATGTACTTTGATTGTTTCCTCTTAGTGTTCATTAACCTTTCTTTCCCGCCAATGTGGAGTTCATTCAATAAGCTTGAATCTGTAAGCGTACTCCCTATTGGAATATACGCACTTCATTTCGAAGTCAACGCCCTAGGAGGTTTTCTGTGTTAGCTCTGCTGAACCTTAGGTTTAAAAATACATGGTCAGCCGGCATATTTGTAAAGTAAGTTATTTGTTCCTGATTAGTTCAGGTGGCGACCGTGAGTAAGTTTGTATTCGCAGATTTTGCGATTTTGTGGTATTTGACATGCCGGCTCTGATAAAGTGAGTAACAGGCACTTATTTTGTCATTAAATGTAACAATACCTGTCATTTTCTTATTTGATTCCAAGTTTCCAATGATTTCACAATTAAATTCCACAACAGCAGTGGTGGTGGAGAAACTCTTCCTGAGGCCATGTTGTGATTTATTAAGGATATTATTAAATTCAAAAAAACAATTAAGCCTTGCTAATATAACTTTTACATAGAGTTTTCCAAATGCTGAAGTTAGGCTTAAAGGATGATAATTCCGAACATCTTGTGTATTATTATTCTTAGCAAGTGGCCTTACAATACTAATTTTTAGGAATTCTGGGAAAATAAATACAGATAGAGATGAATTAAATAAGTGATCTAGTATATTAAGAAGAGCAGGCTTACATTTTTTAAGAATTATTGAAGATATTTCATTATTCCCCGATGAGCAACTATTTTTGTGAGAATTTATCAGTCGATTAACTTCATTAGCATTTGTATGTTGGAGAAATATAGATTTTGAAGTTCCAGAAGTAACTAGTCTTACTGCTTAGAGTGTCCCACTTTGAATTTAAGAATTGCCAGTTAAAGGTCCTACAAATATCAGGATTTAAAAGAAGAATGCCTTCTTGTAGTAAGTAGTAGGTTTTTATGAGTCCATGTTTTACCATTGTTTACTATATTCCACAGTGTTTTCGATTTCTTTGTTGAGTTGTGAACTTTATGAATTAATTGACAAGCTTTCTCATTCATCAGTTTTCGCCAAAATTGCTTTTTATAGTTTATACTTCTCACTATAAAAGGCTTTCTTAGTATCTCTGAACATATTACACATGCATTTTATTTTATTTCTAAGAACAAGAATTTAATTAGGTAGTTTAATTTTGGATTTCTCCACTACATTCATTTGCCTCTTAATAAAGGGACATGCAATATTCAAATGATAATCTAATGTACTCAGGAACAAGTTTCATTTCTCATTGACATCATTACTATTAAATACTTAAGTCCATTCCTCTTTTAAGAGGTATTCATTTAACAAATGTAGTTTAGTATCCCTTGTGTCATGGGTGAAAGTACAAGATTAATGAAGCAGTTGATTATTTCAATGATTTGTGCAGTGTGATTAGATATATGAAAATCAATAATATGAGAAGAGTATTTATTCATTTCAATGTTTGTAATAATGTGGTTGATGGTAGAGCTGAAATGGGTTGTAACGTGTGTTTCCCCTGACTCCACATCATGAAAATTGAAGTTCTTTAGTAAATCATGTAGGGGATTGTGTTCGATATTAATGTTCAGATCTCCCAAAATAAATAACTTACAATTGTGGTTTCCTAAGAGTTAAGTTAAAAGTTCTTCAAAATGAGTCGAAAGTCATTAACACTAGAATTTGGGGAACTGTAATTGCTTATTATTTTTATGTTCCCTTTCATTGTATTTACATCTATACCTGCTACTTTAGAAGTCATTTCAGTACTTATGTGTCTAACCCAGTCTATTGATTTGCAAATTAAGTTATTATGCACTATTATTGCAACACCACCACTTTTATTGAGTTTTTAGCAGAAACATTTGTGAAGTTTATAGTTGGAGAAGTTAATCGTATTAATTTCATTGTACTTAAGACCATGTTCAGTAAAGACTACATTTATAGAAGTTCCTTTTCGAATTGTTTCAATTTTTTCTACTTTGTTGTGCATTTATTAAATGTTTTGGTGAAGATCACTGAGAACACTATCTTTTTTAAAATTTCTATCACAGGTGTGTCTCTATCTTGTTTGCCCTACTAAAGTACATCTACGGGGCAGCTTCAATTGGTTTCAGTAATCTCGAGAAAGACGATTTAGCCGATGCACCCGCCGACCGACCCCAAAGAGTGTGCTGGCGCGTTGATTTGGCCCTCGTGGGCACCTACCCGGTCGCCAGACGCGACACGAGGTATAAGAGCAAGTGTAGAGATGCAAGCCTGGATTTAAGATTATTGCTCGTCCCGAATATTCCAGCGCCCATGGGTCACAGCCCAGCACCCACCAGTTTTAGATGGTGGTGTACCGAACTTCACCAAATGCGCTGCAATAAGCTGCAGCCGAGTCCTTCTATCGAAAACGGCTTCCACCCCCCGATGCTCAATGAAAGAAGTGAAAGAGGTTTCGTGAAAATTATTTTTAATATAAATAAGATATTTTGCACTGAAAAAATATTGGATGCCTTTCTTAGGGCATGATGAGAATTAAAGATTATGAATGAGTTTGAAATGCAAGAAGTAGAATAATTTATATTTACAAACTTGAAAATTTAGTGAAAATAATTTAACACTCATGTATCTTGTTTTCTTTCTAAACAATCAATATACAAGTTAAAATAAGAAAAAGTGTTAGCCTTATCATATTGAAACTTAACATTTCACATAATATTTATACACATCATGAAGTGCGAACAAAAACTTGAATTAATTATGTCTGACAATGAAAATGAAAATAAATTTTGATGATTAAAAATAAAGCCATACGTGCTTGTCCATAAAATTTAAATTTTTATGACAGTGGTAAGCTTTAATGATACAAACTATGGGTACTCAAACAGCACATACTTTCTCACATTATTTCTAACTCCCTCACTACATTATTACACTACATAATCCTGCAAAGTATTTTAATCCCGCAAAAAAGCTTATTTTTGAGAACATAATTAGTTTAAGTTAAAAATATTTATTTTCAACTTTGTAGTTTTGAAACGTTAACTTTTTACAATTTTCGAAAAATCAGTAGGGTTAGCAGCATACGGAACAAGCACTATATTTTTACCTCCCTTGATACATATTCGGAGAAAATTTTAAGAAATAAATTGGAAGCGGTTATTCAGAATGCGTCTTTTTTGACGCAACGCGTCTCTGAATCCGTTTTTCGGACGCTTGCTTTGGAGGATTCCTCCGTTATTTCCCTTGTGAATTCTCGTCACGTCGTAATCAGTCAGCGCCTTTTATCCCGTCGCCCAGGGGCTCGGCGTCGTTAGTTTCCGGGGTTCCTAAACGGGCACCCAACCAGGAACCCGCGAGGTTTCGAATCCAATTAACCTCCTGAATTTTCAGGGAGTAGTAGAAAAATTTGGCTAAAGGCGCTGATGTTTTCGTTACCAGGGCCCGACAAGAAGTTTTCCTGTCGAAAATTCGCCATTTTTCGATGCAATACTTTATGTTCTTAAATTACACACAAATATGTTCAAAAAGTTTTAAAAAAGCATACAAAGTTCTTCCTATAGAGGTGAATAGAGAGACAGCACCTGTTGTTCACCTCATCATTAACCTTTAGGTACGAAAGAGAAACTGTGTTCCCGGAGTTTTTCAGTTCAGCGCGCTGCAGTGGTATGAACGGGATGTTTCTCGCCTGAAATGCAGATGCGTCTGAGAACCCTTTTCTGTCGCTTACTGAAGATGGCATGCTGAGAGGCGGCGATTCCCACGTATTGGAGCCCCGCTCTATGCATGGCGTTGATAGAGAAGGGTCCGGGAGCGCATGTGGACGGTCGAGGGTCACGTGCTCTGACATTCCGCGCGTTCAGAGAGCGCCGTGGCTTCAGAAGCAAATTAAGAGGATTATAAAAGCTTACATTCACCTGGAGATAGCGTTCTAACACAGAAGAAATATAAAAAGAAGGGGAAGAAATCTAAAAAGAATAAGAATAAGACGAAGAGACTTCACACATTGTGAAATCCGAAAATCTTTCTTCAGGTCTGAGAAGTTTGTGTGAAAATGAGCATCCTTTTTTCCGCGGGAAAACAAGAAAAACATTACATTTTTAGATGTTTTTTCAAACATTCACTACTTTTATCGGTAACACTTATTTGTTTTTGAAATAGTGGAAAACGAGCTAAGGTGAAAAGTAAAATGGAATTTAAAAAAATTGTTAGTAATTTTATTATAATTGACCTCCGTAAATTAAACTTAATACCGTTTGCAATCTGTAATAGATATTAGGTTTCGCACAGCTATTAACTTGCACAGTCCAGTCCACAAGTCCGAAACTGTATTCGGCCACAGACACAGCCAAACTACCAATTGCAGATATTTTATTCCAGGATTTCAGAGAGGACTGCGGGACCAGTCTCACTCTTCTATAATAATCCCTGCGATTTCTCTCTTTCACTGTGTCGTTCGAGATGGTCTCAGTTCTTCAATGCCCAGATATTTGTAAGTTTTACTGGCTCAAGATCTTGAATCACAGTATGCATATCGACTTCAATGTTGTCTGACGTCATTTTTGCACATTCTTTAGGACCAAACTTCATGCATATGTCATTGCTAAAATCACAGTTGACTGACAGCTTCTGGGAGAGAATCGCTTCATTCTTAGCAAACACAGCTGCTCCGATTATTCGCCTTTTACGATACGGGGAGATCCCATGGTGCTATTATAATAACCTCCGACACCACACGGGGTTTATTATTATTATTATTATTATTATTATTATTATTATTATTATTATTATTATTATTATTATTATTATTATTATTATTATTATCACTATCACAATTTAACCTGTTTCCACACGTGCATCTCGGTTACCATGAACAAGAGATACACGTTCCAACTGTCATAATCAGCACTGGATCAACCATCAATGTTCAGAAACTTCCTCACGATGTTACATGTGTCCAGTATTACAATCTTTTGCATCTGGATGTATAACCCCTTCTTCAGTTGCAGTTCAGCTAGGGATTCATGTAGGAACTTAGGAATTTCACCAGTGGCGCCCAGGATTATTGGTACAATCGTCACCATTTCCACGTCGCTCCACATTTCCTTTATCTCGTTTGCAGAGGTTGATATTTTAGAATTTTTAATATTATTATTATTATTATTATTATTATTATTATTATTATTATTATTATTATTATTATTATTATTATTATTATTATTATTATTATTATTATTAATAATAATAATAATAATAATAATAATAATAATAATAATAATAATATAATCATTAATATTATTATTATTATTTACTTTTTCAGAGCTTTCTGGTACATGTGTGGGGAGTCATACAGATATTTCTATCAAAGCATGATTTCTGTAGTACAATACTTTTATCAAACATATCCTTATTTTAAGAACTAATTAGAGGGTAAACATTTCTACAAATATAAATTTATACACTTAGTTTATAAATTAAAAAGTAAATAATTCTTTAACACAAATTTATTTAGGAACCCATAAATCTTTTGCCTAAGAACGCGTGCTCAGGATCACAGCTTTCTGTAGATTAATGATAATGTTCATCTCGATCCCCAGCTTATTCAGAGAGTGCTTCAGGACGGTAGGTATCACACCTGTTGCTGAGAGGACGATCCACCTCCAATATCCACAGCTCCTTTACAACTTGTGTAAGTTCTCTGTACTTTTGAGTTTTCTTTTTGTGTGTTGTGTCGAGGTTGTTGGTATCTACAACTGCTATGTCTATCAGCAATACTTTTCTTTTATATTTACCCCCGAGTATTACATCCGGCCTGTTATGATGGACTGTTCTGTCGGTCAGTACGCTTCGGTCCCAGTATAATTTATAGATGTTGTTCTCGATGATATTTTGTGGATGGTACTTGTAGTAGGGTGTATCAAATTCACTTGCAGTTCCACATTTCCTCGCAAGTTTGGCGGGGATGATTCGTGCTACAATATCGTGCCTCTGTTTATAATCCATTGGGGCCAGCATACTGCAACCCGTAGTTATGTGCTGGATTGTTTCTTGGCACACACCACATGCCCGGCAGATATCAGACGGCACTTCGGGGTCTTTAATAATGTGCTTGAGATAATTTATTGTCGCAATTACATGGTCCTGGATTGCTTTCAAGAATCCTTCAGTCTCGGGGTAGAGATATCTTATTTTAAGCCACTTGTACAACAAGCAGGCGTCGACATTTGATTTGGCTATTTCTGTAGGATATCTACCATGAAGTGATTTTTGTTTCCATTGTTCTAAGTCATCGGCTTGTGTGTATTATTCGTGTAATACATTTTGCTGTTTAAGGTTGAGTGGGGTATAGTTGTTGTCTACTTGCTGTATTACTCTGTATAGCTGAGTTGACAAGGCTTTCTCATTGGAATACTCTGATGTCCATTATCAGTTTTGCATGGAGATTACCAATATTTAAGATGCCCCTACCCCCTAATTTCCATGTTAGTGTTGTTCTTTGGATATAACTTTTTGGATGATGATATTTGAAACGAGTCATTTGTACCCTGATAATCCTCTCCAGTGAGTCCAAATCAGTTCTGGTCCATTTTATAATGCCTAATGAGTAAGTAAACACAGGAATGTCATATGTATTAATTGCTGTTGTAAAATTACGAGAGTTGAGGGAGGTCTTGTGTATGATATTCAATCTGTTGGTAAACGCTGTTTTTAACTTCTCTTTTATCTGACTGAATGATCATTTTATTTTGCTGTATCCCCAGATACTTGTAAAACTCATCCATTCCCAACGAAGTGATGATCTCTCTTGACGCAGTTTCGTGATCTGTGCTGTCTGTGACTTTTCCGCTTTGAATACTTCGTATTTTGCATTTTTCTATGCCAAAATGTATGCCTATATCACGATTGAATCTTTCAGTGATATATATTGACATCGTGAGATCCTGTAGTGAACCAGAGTATGCTTTATGTCATCCATGTATGCCAAGTGAGTGATCACACACTTTTCTTGGCCTTTCAGTTCTAATCTCAGTTTGGTGTTGTCCAATAAATATGACAGGGGGTTAATGGCCAGGCAGAATCAAAACGGACTGAGGCTATCTCGTTGAAAGCTGCTAAGTCCTCGCTGAATCTACAAACTCTTTGTGACTACTCGCTCGTTCCTTGAATGAATGTGTATTCTCGCACACCAGTAGTTTATTACAGTCTTGAGGAATTCCACAATCATAGGGTTTATACCATATATTCTAAGGACATGGATGATCCAATTGTGAGGAACTATGTGAATGCTTTTTTATAATCAATAGAACAAGTATACAGATTACACTTTATTCCACATACCTGAGACATGATAACACTGTCTATAACTAATTGTTCTCTACTTCCCAATGAGCCCTTGCAGCTGCCTTCTTGGGTCTTCGAAATGATGTTATTTTGTGTGAAATGGTGTTCGATCATCGTATGTAGGCAGCCAATCATGATCTTGTATAATGCATTGAGGCATGTGATTGGTGGGGAATTCCCTGGATGTGTGGTGTAATTTGTTTTTGGTTTTAGTAATGTCATTTGGGTTTGATGGTAACACCCTCACTCAAGATGTCTGGCGTTTCTTTCAGATTTTTCAGGTAATGATTCAAAGTGTCTAGATCTTCTCATGGCAACATGCGAATCTCTTGAACCAGATGTTATGAAACCCATCGGGCCCAGGGCATCTCCAGTTAGCCAGCTTACGAATAGTAGCCCGTAATATATCCATCGAAATTTCACTGGTTACCATGTGTCTGATAGTAGCAGTAGGGTGCGAAACATCACTCATTCATGATGTGTCTTGAAAGTGGCCTTCTGTTGATCATATTTTTGCTCAGAATCGTTCTATAGCCGACTTCACCGGCTGCTGAATGCTTTGAATGTCTCCTTTCAATCTCCTCAAAACACTGTTTGGTTTCTATTGAATGTTTCGTTATCATTTTTTGGCTTTGAACTCTTATTACAGCGTCTTAATCTTTGGCTGTATAGGCTAAGTTTTTGTTTCAAAGTATCAATATATTCTAGGATATACTCATTTTCAGGATTCTACGCTGCGCGTTTGCAGTGGTTTCTCATGATTTTTTGTGTTTTTCAGTTCGTTTTTGATTTTATTTCTCCTCAGAAAAGCTTCCAAAATCGCTGTATCTGATCTGAGCTGCTTTGTTCTCTTCTCCAGCTTTATCTTGCAGGGTAGCTTATGCAGTTGTCGGTGCGCTTGTTGTTCTCGACTTTCAATAATTTTCCCACCATTTGGCTTTACAATTGCTATTGCCATGCAATAAATATTTGAATCAACTTGGCCTTGTGTTATGTTCTGTACTTGTTCCATTTAAGTGGGAAGTATATTTTCATCTGCCAGTTTTATGAAGTGTGCCAATTTCTTGGAACTGTGTTGTCTTGGTATTCTTGGTCTTGTTTGATATGCAAATCCCCAATATTTTGCTTTTGTTATCTGATATTGCTGGCGGAGTTGTTCAAGCAGTGGAATTTCAATAGAATCTTCAGAGTGTTGGTGTTCATTTGGGCAAGCATCTACTTGCTGGATTATCGCGTCCGGTTGAGGTATTTGAGGCATTATTTCTATAAAGGACTCTATTTTTTCTTCTCGCCCTTCATTCCGTCGCATCTCTGTCTAAACTTCAGGTTTAATTTCCTCTCTCCTGATACGCGAGACGTAATTTTCAGACTTATAAATTAATGCTCTTCGGTCTGCCACATTCTGTTAAGTGATTTAAGTGTGGGTAAAGTTCCATAAAATGTTTATATAATTCCCGCCGGTAACCTAAATAGACTGTTTCGCAACGGAATACCCTCACTTTTCATTCATGACGGTAGCCCAATGTAATCTCCGTCGTGGCAGGTCTGCCTGAGTGGTCCCGAGTGATGTCCAGGAAACACTGTTGGCAGATGCAGCTGATTGTTTTGGGTGCTGCGTTCATCGGCTGTAGTAGCTTCGGGTGACCCGGTGTGTGCTCGCCTGTTCAACAACACACCACTAGCGGCTTGCAAACTGTCTCGACCGAAGGCTCCTGATGTGCCCTGGTGCACCCCAGACAGCGGCGTATTTTCTGAGGCCTTTCTTTTCTTAATTCGACTTTCCTTATTGCTATGAGTTGCCATTGCCCTGTTTGCCGTTACCTATAAATTAGTAACGTTGCCCGTCCCCCACGTGGCATAGACGTTCTTTGCTCGGACGCAAGGCTGGATTTCGGGGACTATTATTATTATTATTATTATTATTATTATTATTATTATTACTATCATTATATTAAGATTTTTAATAGAGGTTCTTGAAAAAAGTCGAATGGTTTTTAATTATTTTGTCATGAGAACTATCTGAACCTTACTGTAACTCTTGTTTCGCAAACCCGCACAGCTTCTGATTTGGCAAGGTCAATCCTTGTTGTTCCTAAAATTTTACGGTAGCAGCGACTCTCCCACCAGCGAGGCACCGCCGCAGCCGGGACTACCTCTAAGCTCCCGACCGGTCTCCCGGAATATGTGGTAGTGTAGTGCATGTTAGTGTAAGTGTGTGTGTAAGGGGAGAGGATAGGACAAGGAAGAGGAAGGACAGATCGCGCGCGGTCCGTGGCCCGTTTGTTAGGGTACTGCTCCGGCATTCGCCCGATGTTGATCGGAGAAACCACGAAAAACTACCGATCAGAGCAGCCGGCCGCTAGAATTCTCCTCCAGACAGCAACTGAATCCGACCTAGCTGAAAAGCTAGTGTCGAAAATCCTGCCGCCGTCAGGACTCGAAACTAGGACCTCCCGTTCAGAGGCGCTGCAGTGACATCAGATGATGCTCTGAGCTACCGCTCCCGGCGAGTGTTTAAAGAACCGCACGTTTAGACGGAGTATTTCCCTCTGGCCACGGAGCTTCGATAAGCGACGGTTATCAGTTAAGGAGATCATGCCTGGAGGGGGGCAGAAAAGTCGAGGGAAGTCGAACAGTAGACACTAGACAGGAGATGGCGAGTTGGATAGAGACATTTTTGATGAGAAAATTAATTCGCGATATAGTGCACGCGAAAGCTGTGGTTTATTAGCGGCGATGGATGAAGTAAAACATTTCGAAAGTGTTTGAAGCTTGTGAAAATAATAATGATGTTTCACAAATTTATGACACAGTAAGAATTAAAACTAACTCCGGTGTGAACGGAACGAGTCAGAAGGTTATCTGGTGATTGGACTGTGAACGGAGGCGAGCGGAGGGTACGAGCAGCCATGGTGTGCGAACCGCATCTCACGGGCGGCCGGTGCCGCTAGCCGAGTTCAGGCCTTGGACCTGCGACCGAGAACGGCGCGCCGGATCACGGTCGCTTCCCCCGACGCTGGCGGCAGGCGCCGCTATTTTCGAGGTTGTCATCGCAGAGGTGGAGGGCACCAAGCCACGCCTCTACGATAAGTACTCCGAGGAGGATTTATTTGTTACTACGTTGCCTGAATCATTGAAGTTGAATATAAAATGAACCGATGAAAAAACGAGATTTTGTTAAAAATTTGGGGATTTCAAGAACGAACTAGGCATCGAAAATCGAGGGAATATAAGGGCCACGCGATACGTGGAAAATTATGGTGATTTTTCTTGTCAGTGGTGTACATTGTTTGAGTCGAGGGACTTATGCCAGAGACGGAGAATTGAAGAAATTTAACTGCACAATACCCATCGTTTAAATTAAGAATGACACATCATACAGGTTTAGAATAAAGACATACCATTAGAGACTTAAGATTCATGTCAGATAGCAAGAAAATGTGCGATTTGTTTGTGATGAAACTATTCCTGGGGGTGGGATATTATGATAATCAATGTGTTTCGTAATTAATGTGTTTAATCATTTTGGGGAGTACATTGTACGATGTAGTGTTGAATTTTCATGTTAATTTATGTGGGATGAGAAACTATCTGCTATCAAACGAATTTGGTTTACCTATCATTGAGTATGCTTTTGTAAATTTTCGAGTGTTTTGTTTTTCAGTACGACTTCAATCTGAGACATTAGACTATCATTGCAGTTCGTGGAGAACATTATCTTTGTGTTGTTATGGTTTTTGTTGTTGAAAATATTAAACGTACAATGGGAGGGCAAAAAGATAAATGCCGAAATTTTGAAAAGAAAACAGAACTTTCTCTAAAAGCCAAAGCCAAAAAATGGAAAATAAAATATTTTGGACATACTATGAGTCGAACAAAATCTCTAGAAAAGGATATTATGCTTGGAATGATAGAATGAAGCGGAAGAAAAGGGTGTAAGTGGCACAAGTGAATAACTAATACACAATATCACAAACAAAAGGAAAAGGCAGTTCGAGTCCGAGTGAGCAATGAACAAATTGCTAGCACCCTATTGCTGTGTATATCCAGATAGGTCTAACAAGGGATGGCTTGCGATCTATGTTCTAGTACTATTTCTCTGCGCGTTCAGACCCCGCGAAGAATTGGGACCTGAAAGGACATGAAAGGAGAGATGCTCACAGCCGCTACTTGACCGGGACTGGAGCCGACAAATAGACATCATCGCACTGAACAGTGTGTTTGATACCTGCAGTCTTTCATGCGTACATTCTGCCATTATTAGGGAAGAACTCGCTGAATTATCGGCGCGTCCCCTCCCAGTTTCGGATAGCAAGAAAAGCGAAGCAATGATGTTCAAGTAATACAAATGCAAATATCAATGTTCAAAATTAAAACATCTTTAAAAAACCTGGTTTAGAAACATCGATCAAGTTCGTGCGGAAGATAATTTGTTTTGACAGTGGCCGTGATTGTGTTTTTATAATTATGATTTAGGGCAAAACGGCAAAAGAAAGTAAAAAGAATAACAGCGAAACTAAGCCTGAAAACTATCGCCCAGGGTCATCTTATGGAGTCACAACTTCCTCAAATGGGTACAGGAAGGTGGGCGAGAGACCTTACACCTAGAGTGCTTGCGTTGGCCGCCTCTCTGTGTACGGTAGGACATACGTAGGAAATGCCAGAAAAATGGGGTCATTTCTTGGGCTGAAGATAGTCTACTGGATGAGGATGTTACAATCACCGTTCGCTTTATTCGAACACATGTATTGACAGTGGTATAATGCAATATTATTTCATATTTTAACACTTTTATAAAATTGTGATTATCGGTTATTTTCATTCACAACAACTCATCAAGCACGTCGATAATAAACATCAGGTTTCATAAATGTTTCATTTTTTTACGAAATATGTTCATGTGTCTATATAAAATCTATGTTTTGAAAATATCAACATCAATGTTGCATCCCTATTCTCGACACCTAGATGAGGATCGCCGATTTAATACGTTTGCATTCTGATTCTCTAATATGAGGTTTATCAGTGACTGGTATGCTACGTTTTACTAGTAGTATATAAATCTTATAAATTGAATTGCTACCCGATTAAATGTTACTGATAAGCGTGTACGATGTTTAGAAAAATGGTATCTTAATGTAGAAATGTAAAAGTTGCCGAACTGTATAACAAAACAATTTATCCCCCTCATAGACGGATATTCCTCTTCTAGTGTGGTGTTCCTGTCTAAGGGTTAAAGTTGTATTGCTTTTATGACAATTTAATGCATTAAAAAATACATATATATGTCACAATACAATGATTTACACTTCATCCTTTTACATTATCATTTACGTAGTTTGTATCAAAATGACGCGCTGGGAATTACTAATTCCAATCTTCAAGTTTATACAAATATAACAGAATCATTTTATATCAATATAACTTACTAAGTAAGCTGGGACATGTCACGATTCTTAATATTAGATTTTAATGTTTGTTACAGTGTTGGATTCAGGATGCATCTCGCCTGCGCGCTATTTTACCACTTCTTCAATTTTGTCCGAAAGTACGAAAACAGTTTTAAAATTTTACTTGGGAAAACAGATTCATCAGGTGAAGTCTATCAAGGACACAAACGTCGTTTTGAGATCGAAAATCGAGTCGCAGGATAAAAGAGCTCGTGCGTAATTTCGGCTCATTCTTTCTCGTAGTGGAATGATAACGGAAGATCTTAGAAGTAAAATGTATGTAAAATAAGATGTTAGGACATGGAATATTGGTGATATCTACACAATTAGTTCAATTTTCTTTTTGAAATCAGTTTCCAAATCGGAATTGATATTTTGAGTAGTGTCTCAAATAACTTTTTGATGTTATGAAGACGGAAATATGTGAAGAAGATATATAGTTTTATACGACTATTACAGATGATATGAGACCGTTTGGTTGTGTTACAGCATCACTAGTTTGATAAGTGGAAAAATATATTGAGATTGAAAGGAACGAAACCATACACCGACTGCCCGGCTTGCCTGCCTGAGAGCACGGCCTCCTCCCGTGCCGCTGGCCGCCGGGTTTGGCCGTTCGGCCGCGTCGAGGGAGCCCTCAAAAGGGGCGGGTGACACATCTGGGGGGATCAGGTATTTTTTCCGAAATTTCACTTTACGCCGCTCCTATTCATCCGATTTGCATGATTGACACGGCGTTGGATTCAGGAAGCACGTCGGCATCGCGCTATAAGCCCACATTTTTTAATTTCTTCCCGGAACTATAAGAAATAATTTTAAAATTTTTTTTGGAAATATTTTTTGGAAAAACGGCATCGTAGCGTGAATTCTATTTTAAAAAGGAGTCCAATGCCGTTTACAGATCGAAAATCGGACAATTTGTTCAGACGTTATTGATCTAGTAAATTCCGTGTGATAGTGCTGCGATCTATTGATTTTTCCTATAAGTATTTTTCGGTGCATTTAGCCTTAAAGCAGATTATAAAACTTACATATATTTAAATATGTATAATTTTTAAAATGTATAATATGAATATTTTATTCCATTAATGTTTAAAATTTTTTTAATATGTCCTCTAAAAGGTGGCGTCTTGCAACAAGTCAGGTAATGCTGTTGTAACACGCAAGAGAACTTTCCTCCGGTATGCGGTTTCTGCTTTCAGCAGCTTAATTTCGCTCAGTATTTATTTTGACTTGTTGCACGTCTTCTTGATTTCAAAGGCATCACAGAATTTCTATGAATGTACAATTTTCGTGTTCATTGAGTTTTGAACGGACATTTTTCCAGTCATTATATCTGTCTGATGGAAATTTAGTTTTCTTTTGGAATAGATTCGAAAATACAATGCAGCACAAGAACACTTTTTTTTCGTCTCGCAGTATCCCAAGCACGTAGGGGTCACTTTCTCCGCATTAGCAAGCATATATTCGAACATTCTAGATGTAATACCTCTCATTTTCCTGTCATTATATTCCTCTCTCAATTTGAAAAAAAATGCAACTTTGTTTTGTTGAAATCCGTGTTCGACAAAATTATTTTTTTTGAATTTCCATACAATAGTTGATAGATTAACAATAAACTCGATAATGAAATTCCACAAACATGTGTGTAAATTAATTCACGCTAGATGCCGGCACGAAAAATGAAATATCCGCTAAATTTCACGCTAACCACTAAATCTGTTTTCTCCCTCGCTAACTACAATGAAACACCGCCAATACTGGCGAGAATCCGCCGATGTGGCAACGCTGTCTACAACAGGGAATTATAAGTTCCAAGAATTTCGATAAAGATAGCTGGAATCGATGTAACACAAAGACTCCAATTCGGTATTTGTAAATAAATTTAATTGTACAAGTAAGACTTCTGAAAATACAAACATTTTCACTAAACACAAGTGATGTAGCAGAAGATATTATCAGCCTGTTAATAAATTAATTTGCGAGTAATTATTTTGCACAAAAACGCTTAGAATACAAATTTAAAGAAATTAAACATCGCCCTGGATCATAAGATGCCCTTTAGACAATTTTTGCCGCCCCTAAAAGTTTTCCGCCATAGGCACGTGCCACTTGCGTCTATACGTAAATCCGCCCCTGGTAATGGTAGCGCCAGCACATTTATTTGTGACTGCATCACAACAGTAAGTTCATTACGTAACTTAGTTGCATAATTGCATTGACTGTGCATCATGAACGTTATCACACCGTCCGCGTTTTGAACTCATCGGCGCTCTCTGTTTAGTTATAATTAACAAAACGACTACTCGATATGAAGTTGAAACAAAAGATTTAGGATACAGTGACCACCATGCAAAAATTCTTACCGTTATAAGAAATGCGAAAACTGACGCAAT
The DNA here is from genome assembly GCA_011170035.1 of Teleogryllus occipitalis. Taxonomy (NCBI): domain Eukaryota; kingdom Metazoa; phylum Arthropoda; class Insecta; order Orthoptera; family Gryllidae; genus Teleogryllus; species Teleogryllus occipitalis. Next base: position 520,237 of record BLKR01000346.1, read on the forward strand.
AAAATTGCACGTATGAGGAAATAGTTTACTAAAAGTAAAATAAAATTATTCATAGATTATTTGATGCACGAGTCATACAAGGCGGTTTATAATACTGTTGACAAGAACGATAAATATAATGCATTTTTTTTCAGCGCTTTCATTTCATTTTACAACTTGCTTTCCTCATCAAAATAGAAACTTAAATATTTCACGGAAAATCAATTCTTGAATTAGAGAAGGGATTATTCAGGGACATCATGTAAAAACAAGCGAAATCTATCTTTAATATCTAAACATCATAACGTATCATAAGATTTCCTCCTCTACTTAAAACAAAATCATTGCAAAGAAAAGCCATAAGGTAGGCTAAAATCATGAAACGAGATCAGGATATTTTGAACTCGAAAACAAAACAAAAACTATGTCGAATATAATAAATAATACGACCAAATCAACTAGACACCTTGTAGAGAATGTTGTTTTAAAATATAAAAGAAATGTGAACGATCCGGCAACAGTGGTTAGTCTCGTTAACCAATACTTTCGGGAATTGCTGCCGATATCACTAAGGGTCTTCAGCCACAAAATTGAATATCAGACTTTTCCCCAAAATCTTTAGACATGATGTTCGTATCCGAAACGTCTTCCTATATAGTTCTCAAAATAATTGGTAAAATGAAAAAAAATAATATTCGGTCAGTTGAGATGAATTTCTGCATTTTTTGTTAACGACTGTGCGCATGCCATTATACACCCGTTACTCACATACTTAATGCATCTTTATGCATCGAAACTTTTCAATATATTTTCAAAACAGCTAAAATTAAGCCGCTCTTCGAAAATAGCAACAATATTTAAATTCAGAATTATCGGCGGATTATTCTTCTGCCAATTTTGTCAAAAATATTAGGGAGACTTTTTACGTACGAATGGAAACCTTTTCAGTAAACAAAACGTGCTTCCAGAGTGTCAATATGGAATTAGAAAATCAAAATCTACGGAAACAGCTATATTTTCTTTTCTTAAAGATGTTGCCTCCTCATTGGATAAAAACGAAGCACCTATTGGATTACTTTTAGATCTTTCAAAAGCTTTTGACGTCCTTGATTATGACATTTTACTTACACAATTACCTTCATTGGGAATCAGTGGTATTGCCCTAGAATGGTTATGTTCGCACCTTAAACAAAGATCTCAGAGAGTAGAAATACCTTACTGAAATCATGGAACATTATGTACACACCTTTCAGGCTCTTCGCCAATTGCACGTAGTGTCCTTCAGGGATCAATTTTAGGCTCTATTCTCTTCCTACTATTCGTAAACGATATGTTCTCGACAATTCGAAACGGAAAAACAGTTCTTTGCAGATGATACGAACATTCTTTGCAACAAAGAAACGTAAATATTATTACAATATTATATTTTCAAATGGGTTCCGTAATAATAAATTAATATAAATAAAAAGAAAACTGTTTTAATTAAGTTTTCCATTTCAAATAAACAATTCTGTGCTGCATTCAAAATGAATGGTGTACCATTGACTGATGTTAAGGCAACAAACTTTTTAGGTCTCTCAATTCAGTGAAACCTTAAATGGAACGTCTGTTTAAATAAATTGAACACAAAATTAAGTTCATTTTGCTACGCGTTCAGAATTCTTTCAAATTTAGTCCGCCTTCATACTGCTGGTTGTGTATATTTCGCAAATGTTCATTCCCGCCTGAGATATAGCATGATATTCTGGATAAATACATCTTTTTGCTCCCAGACTTGTAGATTACAAAAAGGAATTGTACGAATAATAACCAAGTCCCACCCACGTGATTTTTGTAAGCCTCTCGTTATTAATCTAGGAATTTTACCATTACCTTGTCTGTTTAGTTACTAATTAGTGTTTTTTTTTCAAAAATGACTTGCTTAAAAGCGGGTATATATTTTGAGAAAACGTCGATATACATAACTATAACACTTGTCGTCGTAATCATATTTATGGGATGACAGTATCAACAGCTCGTTACGAAACGTTCATCTACAATTCATGTACATGATTTTACAATACTTTGTCAGATGACATAAATTTGATAGAATATGTTAAGTCCCAAGTAAAATCGTTTCAGATGCTGAACTATTTCTATATAATTAGAGACTATACTGAGCTTCAAAAAGAAAGGAACATTAATTTTAGCTGATATTTGATGTATTATTTATCATTTTGACTGTATAATTATAAATAACCTGTAACAAGTATTGTACCGCAGCTTCTGAGTCAATGACCCTCCTCTCGATCAGGTTTTTCGTCCAGTTTCCCTGATCCTTTGAGCAAATGCAGAAATGGCCCCTTGTTTTGTTTCTGGTCATCAATGTAACTTCATTATCTGTGCTCGTCTTCTAGAATTCAGTGGAAAATATAGTTATTCAAATTATGGTTCTCCATGTTGTCCGGCAGGAAGTATTCCTTGACGCACGACATGATGATGGATAAGAACCCAAATTTATTGCTAATTTACCCTTGAAAATAGATTTTATTACATCGGGGCGAATATTTTATTAACAATCCTTGCAAAAAACGCTCTTTCTCTTTCTGCATTCAAAATTCAAGTAGCATATGCCTTAGGGTAGGGATCACAGAATTATAAAAACGTGCATAGAATTCAGTTTTCACCATGACACGTCACACACAGTTTTTAACTGTTTTGACGTAAAATAAATAAATAAAAAATAGATCTCGGTCGAGTTGTGTGGATTTTCGAAGGGCAGAGTATCCACAGTCACCATGTTACGCTTGTGGCATGTAAAAGAACCCTGGTGGATGCCCGGGAAAATTAAATCCCTCTGATATCATCGTGGCCTAACGAGATCTCATTTTTTCCCAATCAGACAGTTCGGATGCAGTTAACAGGCCCCGACATCTGGCGCATTTAGGGGACTGCATCCCAGGCCCATTCAGGGGACCACAGGGGAAAGGCGCCTACTCCATAACGGTCTCCAGACCCGCGTTGGGGATATGCTTCCAAGGAAGCCTAAGTCGAAAACATTGGTGCAGAACAACTGCCCAAGCGCAGTCTACCCGGCAATGGTCAAACACGATAAATACATAAAAATAACAATACTGTAATGTATCGCGCTGAACTCATTATTTCTGCATGCGCTCCGTCGGGCCATTTCGCCCTACTTCACGCACCCAGCACCTTAGCTTCCGAATTCGTCACACGCATATGTTATGTCGTGCGTGGGCCGTGAGTGCCGTAAATATTTGACCATTCGCCACGTTGTCAAACCGACATTCCTCCATCGCGGGTTCACCCATCATCACAAAGGAAACATTGGAGTTCTCTTGGCGCCGCTCCGTGAGAGTCGAAAGAAGACGCCCGCTGCTGTCGATCTACGTTGCCGACATCCCGACTGACATTGCGATACCAGAAACACCAAACTGCGGAAACTAAATCGCTCCGAGCATCTTTAATGCTTTAGGATGCATTATAACTCAATCACAGTTGCATACGCAGCAGCTGCTTCTCCGACTCTCCCCCCAAAACCTGAGTGGAAACAATGCTGGCCAATAGTACAGTTTCTGGGAGAGAGATCACTAATGTAAAGAGTTCTCTTATACAAAAGCACACTATTCGCTAGAGAACCTTTAGAACATCCAAATGTAGACAATAGAAGAATATTTCGCACACACGTGATCAGTCAAGTGCGCGTCAGCTGCCTGGCGACGAGAAGACTGGACACTTTAGAAAACCTTCCACAGAGCGCGGATGAAATTCTGACATATTCGCCGTAAATATATTCGCCGAGTCAGGACGAAAGTCTCTTGACACTTTACCGGGAGCGGTAGCTCAGTGCATCAACTGATGTCATCTGTGCATCAACTGATGCCTCTGACCGGGAGGTCCTAGGTTTGTGTCCAACGGCGGCAGGTTTTTCAACACTAGATTTTCTGCTAGGTCGAATTCAGTCGCTGTCTGGAGGAGAATTCTAGCGGCCGGCTGCTCTGATCGGTAGTTTTCCGTGGTTTCTCCGATCAACACCAGGCGAATGCCGGAGCAGTACCCTACCAAACGGGCCACGGACCGCGCGCGATCTGTCCTTCCTCTTCCTTGTCCTATTCTCTCCCCCTTACACACACACTTACACTAACATGCACTACACTACCAAATATCCCGGGAGACCGGTCGGGAGCTTAGAGCTTGTCCCGGCTGGGGCGGTGCCTCGCTGATGGGAGAGTCCTGGTTAGGGGGAAACCCCACTAGCCGATGGTAGGTCGGCGCCGGATCTCGCCATCCAGCGGGGCAAAGATCACCGCCATCTCCCGAAAAAATCATGCACTACACTAACGGGACTAATAAGCAGAGCAGTTGACGCGCCCGGAAACACAAAAAAATCAATCAATCAATCAATCTCTTGACACTCTCGGACACCACTTCGCCGAGAACGGTCAAAATTCTATTGACAAATTATCAAAGTCACTTGGCAAAAAGTCCAAAATCGAAATATGCTTCAGAAGCTCCATTGCACATGAATGGTGCAGCAACATGTCTCCTTCATCGTGCCTCCCTCAAGAAAGCAAAGGGAAATCACGCTAATCCTTGAAGTGCACGTTTGAACTTGCACGAATGATGCGCAGCGCACTTCTTCGCTCTCGCAGTAAGAAGAAAGGGGTGTTTTTCGATGAAAATAGTTTCGCTCTCTCGACTAGCGGAAACGCTATGGATACGATATGTACGATACGATACGATACGATATGTACACCCTACGATATGTACTCGTACTTCCAATCTGTATTTCTAAAAAACATATTTCTTGAATAATAAATCAGTAATTCCAAGTAGAAACTTGACGTGTCACAATGGAATGACATTTTTAAATCCGGTTCTTCATATTGTCTTTTAGTTCCCTTCCCTGCATTTCCTGGCTATGATGTTAACTGAATCTGATTCTGGAATTCGTCTAGTTTTTAAAACATTAATTAAATTTGACCATATTTGCCCCATTTTGCGTTAAGGTACTTTGTTTACGATGATGCACGTCTAGTTTTGTTAGCCTTTCTACCTACAATATTAATTGTATTTTATTTTCCTTCATGATCTGGTACTGAAAGCTCTTTATTAAGAAGGAGGGATCTGTATGGTGTTTTTTTTAATTATTTATTTAAGGTCGCCTTATAAACGGCTAGGTCATTGGCGACCACAGTTACAATAATACAGTAGTTACAAATATACAAATATACATTAGTTGCACAATTTCATGGGATACACACATAGAGCCTTAATATTAATATTGTACATGGGACAATGAATAGTCATTAGCTAAATACTATTTATGAGATTAAATTTGGTGAGGAGTTCTATAATTTTCATGTGGCTGGAATCAGAATTGAATATACAGTGGAGATTGTCATTGATGTTGAGGTATGTTCTGACAGCCGACATTACCTGGCAATCAACTATAATGTGTTTAGTTGAAACTGGGAGGCCGCAATTTGGGCAAGGGTCAGGAGTAGCCTGTTTTAGCAGGTAGCTGTGACTAAGTTTAAAATGTCCTATACGGAGTCTTGTAATAACCACTTGATGTCTTCTGCTAAGTCTTACGGATGTGACGGGAGATTCCTCAATACTCTTCCTAACTGCATGTAATTTGGAAGGCAACATTTTCCAGTTCCGGTCCCAAAGTTTCTTAACCGCATGTAAAAGGTAGTTTTTGAGGTCAGGAAGTGAGCCGCCAGCTTCAATTTCAATTTCGGGGAGAGAGATTGCTGCTTTCGCTGCTGCATCAGCTTCTTCATTGCCTTGGATGCCTATATGAGAAGGAAGCCAAGCTATTGTAATGCGGTAACCTTTAAGGAAGGAGTGATAAAGCTTTTCTTGGATTTCTTGAACCAGGGGATTTAAGGAATGACTGTTGCGAACAGAGGATAAAACAGATAGTGAGTCAGAAAAAATAACAATATCTGAGCTAGATGGTCTTTGGATGCTAATATCAATAGCTTTGATAATAGCCCAAGCTTCACATGAGAATATGGAATAGAAGTCCGGGAGGCGGTAAAGATACTTAAGGGGTGGAGTAATGGAAATAACAGCTCCACTGGATCTTGATTGTTGCTTGGATCCATCCGTGAAAAACTGGCTATGATTTGCAAATTTATGCTGAAACTCCAGGATTAATTGCTTTAGGATAGGCTTAGGGATATCTGGATGCGTAAATTTGGTAGCTTCCGTATTGATTGGCAGGGAGAAATGGTCCCAAGGGGGAAGAGGGTTGAGTTTCCTCTTGATGATATCATGAGCCTCAATGCCAAGTTCATCACGGTACTTAGCAAGTCTAACACACAACGGTTTAGGATAGTTAGGATGATTTGCAAATTGGAAGGACTTAGAGAGGTTACAGATATAATTAAGTGTGGGATTAGGAGGAGAACAATGAGAAGAGTAAGCAAATTGTAAGCACAGGAATTTTCTACGGAGGTCTAAAGGAAGGAGGCCCGCTTCGACTAGTAGGCTAGTACATGGGCTGGTCCTGAAGGCACCCAAACTTAGGCGGCATGCAGAATTAATTATAGGGTCCAATGTTCTTAGTAAATGGTTGTTGGCTGAACTATAAGCCACGACTCCATAGTCTAACTTTGGTTGTATCAAAGATTTGTAACAATTGATTAGCGAAATAACGTCCGCTCCCCACTTGTGTGAAGATAACATTTTAATTATGTTAAGTCTAACAGAGCAATCCGCTTTGAGGGAAGAAATGTGGGATTTCCACGAGTGCTTCTGGTCGAATGTTAGACCCAAAATTTTGCTGGTATTCGTTCTTCTTAGGTTATGATCACCAATTTTCAGGACTACTGAAGACAAGTTCAATACTTTCCGAGATCTCGTGAAGACCATAAATTCTGATTTTGTTTTTGATAAGATGAATCCCGACGACTTGGACCATTCGTTAATTGTGCTGAGGGATTCTTGCATTATAGATGTGATTAAATTAATATCTTTGCCACTACAGAGGAGGGTGATATCATCAGCAAACAGAAATATTTTCACAGCGCTTTTTACAATATTGCTCACTTCATTTATGGCGATGAGGAATAATAACACACTTAACGCTGATCCTTGAGGAAGGCCATTTGACATTTCAACTTGCTGTGATGTTTTATCTTGAACGCGGACTTTGAGAAATCTGTGTTCAATAAAGTTCTTTATGAAAGCAAACATATTGCCCTTTATTGGCAATGTAGAAATGATAGATAGTAGTCTGGATTTGTGGACCATTTCATAGGCCTTTTCGAGATCAAGCGAAACAACCATCGTATGGTGGTGCCTGCTAAGCGCATCGCAGATTTCTGAATCAATTCCCACTAAGTGGTCATTGGTGGAGCGAAAAGTTCTAAATCCACTTTGGAAAGGAGACAAGAGGCTTTTCGATTCTAGTAACCATCTTAAACGGTTGCATACCATCTTCTCAAGAAGCTTACACAGATTGCACGTTAAAGATATGGGTCGATAACTAGCTGGGTTGCATCTGTCCTTATTGGGCTTAGGAATCGGAATAACTATAGCTTCTTTCCATTGGTCCGGAAAGGTCTGAGTGGACCATATGACATTGTATATCTGAAGAAGATGGTCCAGGGCCTTCGCTGGTAGATTTTTAAGAAAACTGTTGGGGATGTTGTCAGGGCCCGGAGCAGAATTGTTACTTTTCTTCAGCACATAAAGAAGGTCGTCTAAGGTGAAAATTCTGTTATAATGGTCATTGTTGGAACCAACCAATGAAGAAATAAGTTTTTGAGGCATAAAAAATGTTGAATCAAGAGATTTCAAAAGCTCCGGATCATAGTTGCAGTGGCTGGAATTCTTAGCAAAAGATACAGCAAGTAAATTACTGGAGTCTTGAGGTTGTGAGTATTTATTACCGTTTGCGTCTATTAGCATGAATGGGATGGATTTCATCGGTGCGCCACTAATGGACTTGATTTTTTGCCATAACAAAGAGGAGGGAGTCTGTCTAGTTATTGATGATGTAAAATTATTCCAAGATTGAAGTCTTGTTGTTTTTAAAATTAAGCGGGCTTTAGCCCTAGCTTTCCTAAAGAGTATTCCGTTTTCAATGGTTTTATTCTTCTTATACTTTCGGAAATATCTCTTCTTTTCTTTGATGGCCGCAGTGCATTCCTCATTCCACCAAGGAACCTGGTGTTTCCTTATTTTTCCAGAACTTAGAGGGATGGATGAACTGGCAGCTAATGTCAACATATTAGTAAAGTCCTGAACTGTTTTATTTATAAGAGAAGGTGGATACGAGTCTGGTTTAGGAAGGTTATCGACATTATTAATTATGATGTGTTGGAATTGTAACCAATTTGCATGGTTAATCAACCATTTAGGGTGAGTTTTGAGATTTTTCGCCAATTGTCGGTCGGAGAAGTTGATAGAGATGGGATAGTGGTCACTATCATAAAGTTGATCAAAGGTGCTCCAAGTACATTTTGTAGCAATGTTACTAGTCACAAGACTCAAATCTATTGCACTCTCGGTGCCATTGCTTGCATTAAATCTTGTAGCACTTCCGTTGTTCAGGAGGATTAAATTATCATATTTATCGAGCCATTCTTCTATAGATTTGCCTCTTCTGTCAGTTCTTCGAGAGCCCCACATAATATTATGGCTGTTAAAATCACCCACTATAATAAATGGTTTAGGAAGTTGCATGACAATGTTGTCAAGTTCGAGAATATTCAATGTTTGGCTATTCGGTAAGTAAATATTGCATACAGTCACCACTATATTAAGCTTGATCGATACGGCCGCAGCTTCTAAGGGAGTTTGTAGTGGAATATTATGAAGAAAAACATCTTGTTTCACAAATGTCGCTACTCCCCCGCTTGCAATTAGAGAGTCTCTTCTGTTGCAGAATACACTTTTATATCCACGTAACGGAGCACATGTATTGCCTTTAAAGTTGGTTTCTTGTAGGCAGAGAACTTGGGGACTGAAATCATTGATGAGAATTTTTAAGAAGGACATTCGGGAGTAGAAGCCATTGCAATTCCATTGAATAATATCCATGAGGAAATACAGGAAATATATGGTCGTAGTATTACACTGTAGATGCCTGGGAAGTATCCATATCAGAATCCAATGCACTTTCAAGTTTTTTGATTATTCTGGAACATCTGTTTTTAATACCTTTGTTAGGAAGGGTGGTATAAATATCCCGTAACATTGAAATTATAGGTGAAATATCTGGAGAGAAGTCTTTAGCAATTTCTGCAATGTTCTGGGAACCTTTAGATTTGTCAAAGAAGCTTAACAATTCATTCATCGATAACGGGTATTTAATTGGGCTCTTTTCAATCTTTTCTTTGGTCACTGACCATTGAATGTCTTCTTTACTATCTGAGGTGGTTTTTATTTTTTTTAGGGGAACACTATTTTGTTTCACAGGGGGGTCTTCTAAGTCTAAAGATATCTCCGAATCAGAGAGGACAGTCTTTTCAGTAACGAGATCTCTTGTCACATTAGCAGGAAGAGACGTCGCTTGGGAACTACTAGTAGAGAGTGGCCTTTTAGTTCTTGATTTTACCGTGTTTTCCGTTGGCTTCTCTGCCTTGGATTCCGAGACTGAAGTTGTAGGGAATGCCGGTAAAGGATCTGGTTGTGAAACACTTGGGAGATCAGGGAATTCGTTCTCGTTAATGACAGGAGCGGGACCGGGGGCAGGAGAAACGGAAAGGTCACCGTCTGATAAGGGAAAGGTTGCTACCTTCGGGCTGATAGCTGCTTGCGGTAGGGGTGAGTTGCCATTTGGGCAGTTCTTAGCAAAATGACCTTGCAGCTTGCATTGAAAGCAGGTAGGGATATCAGATGAGATGTATATCCAATGCGGTAAACCATCCAATGTTACTTGGAAAGACTCCGGGAGTAGTTCTTCATGTTCCGGTGCTATGTAGGTTTGTCTTCTGAAACTCATGATATGGTTTAAGTTTGGGTTAGAGAAACCTGCACGAATAAAAGACATTGATGCCACAGTTTTAACACCAAATTCTAATAACTTATCTTCTAGTAGATTGTTAGGGATACTCGGGCAAACATTGGAAAGAATTATTCTTTTGTTGCGTGAAATTAGCGGTCTTATAGTGAATTCATGGTCAGATACAATTATTGATTTAACTTTGAAAACTAGATCGTCAGCAACTTCTTTGGTGGACAAATAAACACAAAGCCTGTTATTAGAGATCTTTGATGCAAACCGAATATAAGAAGGATTAGTTTTTCCTGCAAGGGCTTCAATGAAGTCAACTGTCGGTCAATTAGCAGAGTCAATCACAATTGCATTTTCTTTCTTAGGAAACAGGGAACTATTACAAGCTTGAACATAACTCTTACTTGAAACAATACTTGGTTGTTGATTGGGATGGTGGACTTCCATGATGGTTACGATGTTGTTGCTCGGATGCCAAGCAGCAACACGATGGTCAGAAACATACGCACTTCGAGCTTCTCGGTGCGTGAAAATGAAGAGAACACTCACTAAAACACTGAACTTCACAAATCTGGGAAAACTCGTCACCCGAATTTGCACACAGTTAAGGAACAACTATTAACCACAAAACCAAAAAAAATTATAACAGCTTTCGTTCTTGACGCTTATCTTGAACGGCCACGGTCATAGCGCGCGAAGGAAGCACAGCGGAGCAGCGAACGTCCGCACACCGCCGAGTCTCAACGAGCACTGGCTGTATGGTGTTATTAAACACATTAAAAAGAAAAAAGGAAGAAAAGGTTTTTAATCGCTAAACTCGCAGTGATGAAATACCGTATGATAACGAGCGAGCGAGAGAAAAAGAGCGAGCGAGGAGGGTGGACACGTAGGCGAGAGGAGAGGGACAGATGAAGAGCAGAGGAGAGGGACAGACGGAAAAGAGAGGGGGAAACGGAACGGAGGGACGAACAGACGGGGAGGCAGACGGATGTTTATGTAAATATGACAATATATATATCATTGAATTCGTCTTTTTACGCTCGTCAAAATAGAATGAAAAATGTGTGTAGTTTCATTTGAAAAAAAAAAACTTACTTTAATATCTAATGTAAATACGATTATAATTTGCAATTTTTATTTGTCATTTTTTACGCTATTTTCAATGTTTTACCCTCTCTATTTCCAACTTTCAACGCTCTCTATTTTCATTTTAATTTTTTACACCATTTGTTTTTTTACATCTTTTATTTTTAATTTTGTACGTTTTAATTTGTAATTTTGTACATCTTTTATTTAGCAATTATTTAGCAATTTATTTAGCAATTTTGTGCGTCTTTTAGTTATCCGTTTTGAACGTCTTTTAGTTATCCGTTTTGTGCGTCTTTTAGTTATTCGGTTTGTGCGTCTTCGTTTTTTAATTTTTCGTTTTCTTCTTTTAATTTTCGTTTTTTTTTCTTAATTTTTCATTTTTATATTTTATGTGAATATTTTATTTAATTTTTTCTTTTATTGTTATAAAACAAGTTAAAAACGAACCTACAATGAGGAAAGGTGTATTCTGTGCAGGTTTTACTAAATTCTGAGTTTCCTAGCATAATTCGTCTATATGAGTTTTGGAAACGGATGGAAAGAAGAGTTTTTGACAAGCATTGATAAGAAAATATTCGCTCCCGTGAAATGGCGAGCGATGTGATTTGGGAAGGGCGAAATCTACAGGGTGAGTCACGTAACTTTAGCACATCCTGTAACTTTTGAACGGTTGAAGATATTGAAATGCAGTTTTCACAAGAGTGCATGAGAAAATAGGGCTAACTGATACATGTATTTATTTCTATTTTATCACTTGTATTTTACGAGATATTTGAGGTAACTTTTTTTTCAAATGGAACTATACATATTTTTTCAGTCTACCATGAAGAGCGTAAAAAGACGTATCCAATGATATATATATTGTTATATGTTAGATAAGGATTTTTTTGAGAAATTTTAATTCTTTTGCGGCCAGTTTTTAACGGATATTTTGAATGTAACAGGCCGCCACCGAAGGTCACGCAGCGCTCCCGCCAGCAAGCGCGCTGTAGGGGAAGGGAAGGGATCTTCGTATTTCAAGATACAAAACATCCCGAATATTCTGAACGCTTCTATCATATCAAGGTGTCAAAGCTTCCTCGATTCACCGTAGGAGGGGTCGGGGAGGGAAGAAACGGTCCTATGCCTGCGGTGAGGCGCATACGTTGACAGCCTCTCCACGTGCGAAATACGAAGATAGGCTTAGGTCATCTCTTAGGTCAGATGGGAGATAGCTCGAGGAAGGTCACTAAGAAAAGGTTCTTTTCAAGTTGAGAGGAGAGGAGTTGAAGTAATAAACAATTTTATTACAATACATACTTACGATAAATCCTCATTTTTAATCCTTCCATTTCTTAAAAAAGTCTGGAAATGGGGAAGGATGGAAAGCAGAGTTCAGGGAAAAAACTACAACAGTTTTGTGAATATTTGGGATATGTTTTGTATCTTGAAATACTAAGATCCCTTCCCTTCCCCGAACGCGCGCTTGCTGATGGAGCGCTGCGTGACCTTCTGTGGCGGTCTGTTACATTCAAAATATCCGTTAAGAACTGGTCGCAAAAGAATTAAAATTTCTCAAAAAAATCTTTATCTAACATATGACAATATGTATATCATTGGATTCGTCTTTTTCATTCTAAAGTGCCATTTATATGTTTTCTCGCACACCTTGTTTTCACCTTTTGTAACATTTCTTGTGAGTTTGTATTTTCTGAATTTAATAAAGCGGACGCTCCGTCGCGTCGGCCTCCGGCGGATACTAGGACCCTCGACCAATCAGGGGCCGCCGTTGCGCGTCACTACGCAACGGCGACTACCTGATCGGTTGGGGCGCTCCTCAGTCGCCAGCCGGAGCTCGAGGCGAGCGGGTGCGCCCTCTTTATGATATACTGAAAAAATATGTATAGTTCCATTTGAAAAAACAAAGTTACCTCAAATATCTCGTAAAATGCAAGTGATAAAACAGAAATAAGTAAAATCAGTTAGCCCTATTTTCTCATGCACTCTCGTGGAAACTGCATTTCAATATCTTCAACCGTTCAAAAGTTACAGGAGGTGCTAAAGTTACGTGACTCACCCTGTATGTCAGAACTATCACATACACTTTAACTCTTCTAAATACTTCTTCAACGAGGAAAACTATGGCATGTGATATACAACTGATTTCCACGCATCTGGATTTTAATTCTTATCTAAGACAACTTTTGCGTTGACCACGGATAATACAATTATGTTCACGCTATAATAAGAGATTTGTAACATTTAGTGTTGTCACGGCAACTTAGTCCGTTGCCGGCAACCGTTCCGGCGCGGCGAGCGCATCCGCTGGCTCCCGTCACTGCGCTCCCTGTGGCCACCGAAATGGGGCTACATGTTCTTGTTTGAATCAACGTGTCTGCAAGGTCTTCACAAATCACGGCAGGTTCTTTCTCTGTTTGTCTGGCCGTGGTCACCGGTGGTTTCTATGCCAATCAAACGATTTTCTTCAAAATTCATTTTCCCGATCGATCTGGCCGAACTTATAGCCCTGCGGAACGGACTGCCGCAACCGTTGCAGAGTTCGGTTCACTAATGAATAACTGTGATCGTTCATGTCCAAATTCGTGATTTGAGTGTTATCTCATGACAAATATAATAAACTAAGAATAACTATGAGCTCAAACCTGTGACACCAATTATTTATAGGTATCAACAAAAAAGTAAGAAAACGGCTGCTATGCGCAAACCGGACGGTTAATTATCTTTTGAATTAAATTTAGATTTTATTATTTCCTCTTGAAATAATTTATTGATGGAAACAAAATTGATTTTACTCAATTAACGCAGATTTAACTCATATCTTATTCTGGACTTCAAATACTATTCTATCGATTCTTGCATTCGACACAACCTCTTTACTAATCAGTGGAGTTATTTATGTTCACCATTCCGCTTTAATTTCATTAGAGGAAATTGTGTTGTTACGGTAAACTATCTGCAATAGCTGTAAGAATCTTAATCTTTGTGTACTTCCTGATGAGATCTGGATTATTGAGTTGCAAAATGAGATATCGAGGATCTGTAAAAATGATCTGGGATGAAAAAACTTTCTGTTGCGTTATTTAATATTCCACAAGTTAGATAATATATCAAAAAACGAACAATACAAAACGTAATTATTCTCTTTTACCTCCTTTTACCTTTAATACGTCTCGAGGATAAGGATATCGGGAGTATAAAAGTCAAGTTTATGGAAAGAGTAAACTTTATTCATGACCATATTCATTGAAATTATTTCTGTGTATTTAAATGTTTGAACATAACATACCAAGATAATGAATCATAGCAAAAAATATGCAATAATGACAAGTTTTTAAAAGACATAACAAAATATAATTTCTAGTTTATTTATTCATCTCTTATCAACAGTTCCTGGATTTATATGAATGATAATATTTATGTATGGAACGACATTTTTTCTGCCTTCTTACGGATGAAGACGGTGGAATAAATGATAAACAGGCACATATGATGTGCATTACTTACCAACGAATTTACTTCATAGTCACCTAACATCGGAAAGTATTATAAGGCAAAGTAATAATAGCTATCAATGTGAAACTGTGCAATCAATGTGCGCCGTTGATTAGGTGTTACAACTAGAGAATAGATATCCTTTATCACCTCATTGACCCCTAAATACATTGCTAAAATATATTCTCTTTGAAACCTTTCTCTTATGTTAAATGTTAATGGCTAATGGATATGGAACTTGACTGTAATCTGCTAATATTAAAAAGTGGTTACATTTATCGAGTCTTTTCGTAAGTATTTGTTACCAGAAATATCTAATTAAGAATCACAAATCCTTTTATGAAAATATTTGTGTAACTGGTATGTAGATAACAAAAAATATGTGTGATTGGAAATTAAAACCAACATGAAAGTTCACTATCTAAATATATGTAAGTGAAGAAAAAACGATGTATCTAAATGAACATGAAATCTATCCTACTAGCTGCACTTACACTGAATGTTTAAGAATCATATCCAACATGTAGATCAAGAACCGTATCCTACTTGAATTACTACTTTAATGGGAGAAACATTGTTAACTTAACTTAGGCTTGATTACATACAAAATCAATGTATAAAAAATGTTTTTTGAAATTTAATTTATTTTACAATGCAACCCAGTAGTTAATTTCCCCTTTTCTTGTCAGAGCTCAAACGTAAAAATCACAGAACCGGTTGGTACCAGTGTATACCTCCATCCACGCAACCTGATACGAGCAGATAATGATGAGGTGAAAACCTGGCAGAATATACTACATTACTACAATTAAATGTAGAGATTTCGTGCAGAACACTCGGTTCTCCACCCGACCATGAAACAAACTGTTCATCGCAAAAGGGTGAAAAGCTATGCAATATAATACAATTGCCCGAGGGATGGCAAATTATTCTCCCATCGGGAGATAAGCTAAACTCTTTGAATAAAATATCATCCACATCAATTTTCTTTTCAGCATAATGAGTTAATCTTCGAATATGTTTTTCAACATTTTCATTCGAAGGCATCCCACTTGCAGCAGACGATGATGAATCATCTGACCCCGTGTGCAAAGCAGCCCTCCGGGCGGGCGGCTCCGTATCCTGGATGTCGTGCGCGCACACCCACTCTAGCTTCTTCCCAATGCTCCAGCTTAGACTCAACGCACTCCAGCCCTGGGGGTGAATCTCCAGCGCAGACACCATGCTGGGGCGATCTGCATGCGGGAAGTCCACCACGGGCTCCACGCGGTTCCTTTTCCGGTTTCGCGAGAACGCGGGCTCTCTCAAACGCGATGGCGACTGATTCAAGTCCCACAAAGGGCGTATGCCCGGATAAAAGCCAGCGAGATCTTCAGAAACTTTGTTTAAATCCAAATCGTGTACTATTAGTAGATACCCTTCCGTTGACGAGATTATCAATTTTGAGGCGTCTGGATGAAGCCGTAGGCGACAGAAATCAAGGCTGCCGAATTCTTTGGGACGAACTCTTCCTGTTTTATTGTGGAGATTCCAGAGAAGAGTAGTTCCATCAATTCCGGAACTCACAAGAATATCGCTTTTTGATGAATACTCTATATTTCTCACAGACCACAAGTGCCCAAACAAAGTTCGAACTCTTTGTTTTAAATTCCGAACATCCCATAACGCTACTATGCAATCTTCACTGCCTGATGCGAAGGTCCAGGAATCAAGAAATTTTACATTAAAAACGCATCCCATTTGTGGGTTGTTCAGAACTTCAATCTTCTTCTGATGGAGAGGATCAAACATGGCAATGCAACTTTTTTCACATCCTGCCACTAGAAGAGATCCATCAGGAGAAAAGTCCAAGCTATAAACTGCTCCAGGAACTCTATTACTTGCAAAAATTGTTTCATTTTGGAAATCATATGGCAAAATGGATGAATACAGTCCTTTGTAAAAGGTGTCTGCGTGTCCTAGGAACGATCTTTGTCCTAATTCTCTCCTTCGAGCCCACGCTGGGTGACCAAACTTTGCTGCACACCTTGACATGAGGTAAAAATAAGGTGTTCCCAAATAGCTTTGTCCACTTTGACTAAATAGATTTCTTTACAAGATAATCACAAAGGTAGGTCTCTCCGTGCACTATATGAGAAACAATCTAAAATTATTATTGTGTAGTGTTTTCCGTCTTTTAGAACCTTCTTTCCGTCGGCCTGCTTTCTTCACAAGCGGAGCGAAGTGAGTCTTCAGCAGACACCTATTCTTCGTCGAGGGTGTGGCTTGGCAGTGCCTGCATGAACAAGGGGGCCTACAGCCACAGCGACGGACAGGGTAGCCCAGGGCACTGAAAGAGGAGCGAGGTATTAAACAAGCTGAAGCATTTTCAAAAGTAAAATAGCTATCCCGAATGCATATTTCCAAATATTGATTTCAACCACAAGTGAACTTGTGGTGCTAATACTGCCAAGAAAATGCTACCTTACCAAATGACTGATCTGGTGGGAAGCAGTGGCGGCTCTCATGGTACAAATAATAAAGAAGCTGAGAATCGAGGAGAGAGGAGAGAAAGGCGCATGTCCTAATCAGCCCACTAAGTAATGCCTAATGGTGGTTCTGCAGGGATGAAGAAGCTTAGGGAGGTCGTTTTAGTGAGTAAAAATCTCACACTATCGTTTGGTACTGGGCACATGCTGTCTTTTGAAGATTTTCACCTTCCCTCGTAAAAAAATGTCTGATATGGAAATAGAGTTGGAGATTCTTTACGCCTTCCATAGCATATTTATCTGCGAGTCCAATTCGGACGAGCCCTGGACCAATACCCTTCTCATCCCATTATCACCCGATCATCCCCATCGGCTTAGGTGGCTCAGGGCGCCAACTGATGCCACCGCAATGCCTTTCACCGGGAGGACCTAGAATTCGAGCCCCGTCGGTGGCAATCACGACGGTGGCAATGGCGATGGTTTCAACACTAGGACAATTCTAGTGGACGGCTCTTGTGTCTTCTGCGGTTTCTCCGATCAACACTAGACGAATGCAAGAGCAGTACCTTAACAAACGGGCCTCACAATTGTACACGGGTAACGAAGTGTCAATTCGCCATAAGTGTCTCAGACTAAAAGAATATATGACGTTCTCACGGGTACTTATCTTTCGACCTTCCACAAAATAATTACAAGATTTGTCGAAACTGCTAACAAAAACACATAATTGTGTTGTAGGCTAAGTCAACCAACACTTCACCTTTTCAATCCATAAAGTTGGTACTCTGGCACAAGAACCAAAATGGCGTCGGTGTACAATAAGTAACGTGTGTATATAACCCCAGAAAGGAAAGTTTTTTCGGTGAGAATAACCGTGTTGTAACTAGGTTAATGAAAAAGTATTAGAAATGTCTCGTTTTGTGCGAAACAAAAACTACTTCCATTGAATTTGCACTTTCCAACACTACCTTCTCGTAATGTTAGCAAAATTCTGTGACATAATCTTACACATTTTTATTTCATATTGATGGAAACATTTCGTATTCGTATTATTCGTATTTTGTTTTATATGACATAATTCTGAAATAAAACTCCCGTTTCGAACTTCTCAGTGGCATTTTTCTGGGCTTGTTAACACGTTATCGTTGAATTTGCTAAAGATTTTTCAGAGTTTACTCCACCCACAGAATAAACGTTTTGTTTTCAGTCCGAAATATTAAGGATTTGTACAAATCATAATATTGACGTACATTTCATGAAATACTCCCTAAATTGGCTCAACATTTAATTTGTGATGTTTCGTTGTTATAGCTACGTTGTCCTGATATTTCGGCTCGTGGTTTCGAAAGTTATGGTAACTTTCCACAATGCAAATGCATTAGTTCATACAATCCAGTGATTTTTCATCGCAAGTATCTGTTGTATGCTGAATTTTTCATGATGGCATGCCATTAAACATGAACGTTCATCAAATTTGAGAGAGAAAAATAGCTGCTTGCTAACTCGAGTCCCCTGATCTGAGGAAATATTTCCCTTCTGCACTCTAGTCGTATTATAAGTTCGATGATTGTCAAGTGCTTTTATGCAGCCGACAGCCGGTTACCCTATCCGTTCCGATTGGACGCATATTCTACCAAACACTAGACACCAACATACTTGCGAGCTCCTCTGAGCTGGGGTCAGCAGATCGCAAGGCTCATCGCAGCAACACAAATCTGAGGGACCAGGTACGAACAACCATGCCCAAGACGGAACTCTAACCCGCGACCATTTTTTATTTGAAGTCAAAAACACTTAAAACTATGTGTAACGTGCTACAGGGAGAAGTGAATTCTGTGCACATTTTGATAATTCTGTGATCCCTACTCTAAGCCATATACTACTTGAATTCTGAATACAGAAAAAAAATTAGAGTTTTTACAAGAATTGTTAACAAAATATTCGCCCCGAAGTAATCAAATATATTTTCAAAAGTAAATCAGCTATAGATTTGGGCTCCTATCCCACATCATATCCTTCGTGAAGAAATAATACTTCCTGCCGCGACAACGTGGAGAACGATAATTTGAATAACTATATACCCTACTGAATTCTAAAAGACGTGCACAGATAATGAAGTTACATTTATGTTCAGAAGCAAAACAATGGGGTCATCTCAGTATTTACTCAAAGAATCAGAAAAACTGGACGAAAAACCTAAACGAGATGGGGGTCAATGGCCCTGAAGCTGAAGTACAATACTTGTTACAGGTTGTTTAGAATTTTAGAATTCAAATGGTAAGTAAAGCATTAAATAGCATAGTAAAAATTAAAGTTCCTTTCCTTTATGATGCTCGGTATAGTCTCTAATTGTACAGAAACCGTTATACACCAGAAAAGATTTTACTTGGGACTTACACATTTGTATGGAATACATGTACATTATTTTACAACACTTCGCCTGATGACACTAAACGATTAAATTCGATAGATATATATAATGCCGTAGTAATTTGTTACCGGAAAGTTTGAAACAAGAAACAAAGCAAATTCACTATATTTGATGAAGAAACTGACTTCTAATGAAGTTATCATGGTTAATTTTTTTTAAGCAATAATGCTTCTAAAATAATTTTTAAAGAATTCGCCTTTGACTCTTGCAAATCAAACATCCTCACAATTTGTGCCACAACTTACGCACAACATGCTAGACTGTAGGGCCTTGACAGAGGCAGAGTTGCCGCGTTTCTTTGCCTATGTCATGTGCGAGCAGCCTGAGCTAGAGCTGTCGTAATAGAACACTAGATTTGAGTTCTACACTTTTTTCGGTCCGATAACTATGCTCCAGGATTCTTTTATTCAGGTACAATTTTGATTTTGAGGTAATAAAAGCGAAGAAGATGCGTTCAACTGATATGATTCTCTATGTCCTTCATTTAGTGATTCCGAGTTAGTGGCAACAAGGTAAATTACGTTGCTAAGAAAGCTTCTATTAGAAAACCTCACCTGTTGTTATCGCCACGTGTTTTCCGAACGTCAAGCAAAACGAGTTCGGCACTAGGTGTAATAATCATAATGGAAGGTTATTCGCACACATTTCTTGTGTCAAATAATGTTCATGAGGAAATTTTTAATCTCCCTCTTGATCTCTAACTACACTCTCTTAAACCATGGAATACCCTCGTTCTCGGAGTTCATATCTGTTGTCCTTCCCTTTCGTTTTGAAATTCTCAGTGTCGCGAGTCAATTCGTGAATCGGAAGAAGTTAAAAGTTATGATTCTTGGAATAACTGCTGTGTTTCCGTTTGCTATACTCCGACGAAAGCTACAAGTACAGATAGCAAGGATATAACAGACTGAATTTTTCAGAAACTGAATTTTTCAAACACAGTAGCTTAGATTCCATAAGTATTCGATCAGTCGTTCAGAAAAATCACGTGGAGATATGCGTGTAAAATGCAAATATTAGTTGCAGAGTGAAAAGCCTCAGCATTTGTTAACCCCATTACATTTGTTGTGGGTCCATCATATACATACTAAAAACAAAATCTTTCCTCAGTCATGAGCGCATTTGTAATAATGACTATCTCAACATTTCGTCGAATTCAACGAACGAATTAATTTTTTTTTCTGATTACCTAATTTTCCGATTACCTATTAATGTCGTATTTTTTGATCGTTCGTATTATTCTTTAATGTAGGTAAGGTAACAAGGTAACATTTATTTCAATTCTAGCTGCCAATAATAACATTAATTTATATAGTTCATGCATCGCTTTTACTACGTTACTCTCAATTTATTCACTACTATATTTTAATGAAGCAGAAACTACACATACCTGCAAATCTGCACGAGATGTTCGACCAACGGGGTTACTGTTGCTGAATGCCGGGATGCGGTTGGCAGCGTCACTACGTCACTCAACAATCGAGCCCAAAGAAATTTGATATGGTGTGAATTAATAACTCATTGTTGGGCTGTACCTTTCTATCTGTATACCTAACACGTTTTATGTAATTTTAAAATTGACGATGTCGAAACTTGTTAAAACTGCGCATAAGGATAAAGACAAAGTTTGGTTCCCCGAGTAAAATTTAGCAGAGCTTTCGTCATTATTAGAATTATAAAATGTTACGCATTTGATTGAGATGATCTGTTGTGACTATTTGTATAAGCATTTTCTGTTTATATATAATGAAAAATAATACTGAGTTCAATTGTATAAAATGTGTGAATAATAAAATTCGTCGTAATATTTGGGCAAGCTTTGAGCGAGATATCCCTAAATCTTACCGCATAAGAAAACACGTGAAAATAGCGTAGCTCACTCGTCAAAGCACTCAAGCCGATAATAAACGATAGTTGACCAACTTCCCCGAAATTTCATTAAAGCACGGCGACACGCAAATAACTCTCGTGCATTTTCTAACAGATCCCGCAATTCGGATTCTTTCTCTTGTTAAAAACAAAGAAACAAGAGAAAGTGAAACTGTCTGGATAACTGTACACATTTTGGATCTTTTCCGTTATACGTTTTAAATTCATTGCCTCGTCAATTTAAATATTTGATTTGAGTGTCTGTAATATTCAATACAGCATATTATATTGAAATAGATTGATGAGGAAATATTATGTTAAAAATTCTCCTTATGACTTAAAACAAAAAATGTAGAATTAATATATATGTACTTAAATAAAAATATGTTAAAATTAATTACAAGATAATTACATAACTTATTAAAATGAATAATGCGATTTATTTATTTCCATAAATAAAATTTTGACACTTCAAAATTTCATTTCTTTGCAAAGTAAAAAATTGTTAATAATGATATCTAAATTTCAAATACCCTTTAGTTATCAAAATAATAATTTTAAAAATATATAACTTGAAAATGTTTTTCTTCAAAAAGATTGTGAAAGATATAGAAACATGGAACAATAGGTGTACAGCACAATACTGTAGTGTTGTATTACTCTAAATAACACATCCATATAAAATACAAGCCTGTAGATAGAAGGGACGCATTTCAGAAGTTGCAAGAACTGAATATGGACCAGGAGGAAGAAAAGATAGGATGATGTAGAAAACAATGTCCGGAAAGTATTAAGAAACGTGAAATGAAGTAGGCGATTGGGCCTGACATTATATGGACCAAAATGAAACAACCTCAACTATCTTGAATAAAATAAAGAACATTGAAATTGCTCGTTCTTCAAGGTTTGCATTATTTGTTATTAATTATTTATTATCATTACTCAACACACTTTAAATTTATGACTTTTCTTACATTTTATTGGACAAGATTAACTGTAAATAAAGAAATATTAAATTGAGTGCATCTCCTAATATTCATTATCACCTTATAACTTACACTGTAAGAATTTTTAAAAATTATATTTTATAATTCTATTTATATGTAATGTATGCTCAGGGCATTTATTTCATTGATGTACTTAGAGCACGGTAATGAGTGTATTGTAATATTGTGTATGAAATTCAATATTTGTATTTCACATCTCGATGGAAGCAGTGAAATAGGAAAAGATTATGAACTTTTACACTAAAATTAATGCATATATTTTTATGTCTAATTGAGTTAAAGTTTGCCCAACCCTGTGTTTTAAAAGAGCTAAAATTTAATTTAGTGTGATGCATGCAATTTAGGAAATCCTGCCACTGGAATGAACTAGGATGAAAATGAAATACAATGAAGTAACGTTACACAATTTTATTACAATTAAATCAGTATTATCAGTACAACAAAGGAAATATGCATAAACAATTATATATTGTAATTATAAATCAAAACAATCAAAATAAATGTATATTTTAAGAGAGGAAAAAACCATACAAAAAACAAACAAAATTTTTACAAGTACTAATAAATTTGGCATTCTTTTATTTTAATAATATCCATGTAAAAACATCCATGTCAAATCAAGAAATCATTCAATACCTCTGCCCAATAATTTGTACTATTTTAATTAACCATATATACATATTTATATTTACATTCATCATATTATTATCTATTCTGCAGTCTCGTGAACTAATATTACTACTAATATTAACTTTTTTTTATTTATAAAAAAGAAAAGTTATCAATAATTACCTAAAATAATACTTCAAGGTTAATTAAAAATTATTAATTTATTTTTATTCTAGAATTAGAAAGAGTAATTTGTTTATTTTTTATATTGTATAAATATATTAAATTGATAAATGATCATGAAAGGTTAATCATTTTCTAATATATCTAGTTTCTCAAAATAGAATTTAATTTTGTTTTTTTATTACAATATTTGTAGTGTATATAGTCCAACTGCAGCAGCTGGCATGCATTTCATAAATACTAAAAGAAATACAGTATCCAAGATATTCAATTAAGTTATTATTCGATTAAGTTATCCTTATTGCAAACAATAAAGCAAGAATAAAGCTTTATTCTTTACAAATCAAACACCTCCTCCCAAATATATCTTAAACATTTCCACTGAAATTATTAGACATGTAAATATATATATATATATATATATATATATATATATATATATATATATATATATATATATATATATATATATATATATAAAAATTTTGTGACGTAACCGAATATTTGATTCTTGAAGAAACATATTTATCTCAAAATAACTTCTCCACAGAGAGCATGTCGCAACCGGTCGCGCCTTCCGTGGGCGGTCGAAGGGTCAATTAGTTCCGCGCGTCTGTAAACACGACCTCTTCGCGTCGCCCCGGAGAAGCGAGGGCCGCGATGTTTATTAACACGCCTCGGGACCTCCCCGGGGACCACAGACTGCGCAGCTTGGAGGAACTTGGAAGACCGCCCAGAATTGTTTACAGGAAGTGTGCGAGGGAGAGCGTTCGCGAAAATTCCATCAAAATTACCGACAAGACGCGTAATCTACCTCCGTGAAGTTGGCCGGAAAAAATCTGCGATTTCAACCAAACTTGGTATATCGTTTGCCCATCATTTGCCCAGGTTTGCCCACCAAAAATTTTCGTTTCCCCACCCACAGAAAAAAAGTTACACGAAAAACAAATTTTCGGGCCAACTACACGAGGGCCGGAAAAAATCTGGGATTTCAACCAAACTTGGTATTACGTTTGCCCATCGTTTGCCCACCCCCAGAAAAAAAAAGTTACAGAAAAAAGAAATTTTCGGGCCAACTACACGCTGACCGGAAATAATCTGGGATTTCAACCAAACTTAGTATATCGTTTGCGCATCGTTTGCCCAGGTTTGCCCACCAAAACTTTTCGTTTGCCCACCCACAGAAAACCACCAAAAATTTTCGTTTTCCTACCCAAACAAAAAACTTACACGAAAACCATTTTCGTGGCAAATCATATTTGACTAAAAAAACAGGTATTTTAAATATTTTAGTAAATCGTTTGCCCAAGTTGCTATTTCCTAATAGAGTATCTGCGTTTACCCACAGAATATTTTCATTTGCCCAGGCACAGAAATGGAATTCAAGGCAGAAGCGTTTATTTAACGGTGTTTCCGAGTTACGTTTTTGTTAATATAATTGACACGGCTACCACTTACCTAAAAGAAACAATGATAATTTTCAGTATACTATTTCTCAATAGTGTATTGACGTTTGCCCAGTGACAATTTTCGTTTGCCCAGGCTCAGAAATGCAATTGAAGGCAGAAGCGTTTATTAATCGGGGCTCTGGCTTACGCTTCTGTTCATATAAACGGTCTGGCTACCACTTCCGCTGAAGGAACAATAATAATATTCAGTATTCTATTTTGTAATAGTGTAGTTTCGTTTGCCCAGTGACAATTTTCGTTTGCCCAGGCTCAGAAATGCATTTAAAGGCAGAAGCGTTTATTTATCGGTGCCTCCGACTAACGTTTTTGTTTATATAATCGACCCGGCTACCCCTTACACTGAAGGAACAATTATAATATTCAGTATGCTATTTCTGAATAGTGTATTATCGTTTGCCTAGTGACAATTTTCGTTTGCCCAGGCTCAGAAATGCAATTAAAGGAAGAAACGTTTATTAATCGGGGTCTAGGTTACGCTTCTGTTTAATTAAACGGCCTTGCTACCACTTACGCTGAAGTAACAATAATATTATTCAGTATAGTATTTCTTAAGAGTGTATTTTCGTTTGCTCAGGGACAATTTTCGTTTGCCCAGGCACAGAAATGCAATGAAGTGCAGAAGCGTTTATTAATCGGGGCTCTGGCTTACGCTTCTGTTCATATAATCGGCCTGGCTACCGCATACGCTGAAGTAACAATAATGATATTCAGTATACTATTTCGTAAAAGTGTATTTTCGATTGCCCAGGGACATTTTTTGTTTGCCCAGGCACAGAAATGCAAATAAAGGCAGAAGCGTTTATTAATCGGGGCTCTAGCTTACGTTCCTGTTTATTTAAACGGCCTGGCTACCACTTACGCTGAAGTAACAATAATAATATTCAGTATACTATTTCTTAAGAGTGTATTTTCGTTTGCCCTGGCACAGAAATGCAATTAAGTGCAGAAGCGTTTATTAATCGGGGCTCTGGCTTACGCTTCTGTTCATATAATCGGCCTGGCTACCACTTACGCTGAAGTAACAATAATAATATTAAGTATACTACTTCGTAATAGTGTATTTGCGTTTGCCCAGTGACAATTTGCGTTTGCCCAGGCTCAGAAATGCATTTAAAGGCAGAAGCGTTTATTTACCGGTGCCTCCGACTAACGATTTTGTTTATATAATCGATCCGGCTAACCCTTACACTGAAGGAACAATTATAATATTCAGTATGCTATTTCTCAATAGTGTATTATCATTTTCCCAGTGACAATTTTCGTTTGCCCTGGCACAGAAATGCAATGAAATGCAGAAGCGTTTATTAATCGGGGCTCTGGCTTACGCTTCTGTTCATATAATCGGCCTGGCTACAACTTACGCTGAAGTAACAATAATAATATTCAGTACACTATTTCGTAAAAGTGTATTTTCGATTGCCCAGGGACATTTTTCGTTTGCCCAGGCACAGAAATGCAAATAAAGGCAAAATTGTTTATTAATCGGGGCTCTAGCTTACGCTTCTGTTTATTTAAACGACCTGGCTACCACTTACGCTGAAGTAACAATAATGATATTTAGTATACTATTTCTTAAGAGTGTATTTTCGTTTGCCCAGAGACAATTTCGTTTGCCCAGGCACAGAAATGCAATGAAAAGCAGAAGCGTTTATTTATCGGGAATCTAGCTTAGTCTTCTGTTCATATAAACACCCTTGCTACCACGTACGCTGAAGTAACAATAATAATATACAGCATACTATTTGTGAATAGTGTATTATCGTTTGCCCGGTATCAATTTGCGTTTGGTCAGGAATATAAATGAAATTACAAGCAGAAGCTTTTATCCTTAGTTGGCTCGGGAGGCAAATCCGCGTCTTTTTTCTCCGGCTCTGCTAAGCGTTTGGCTGCACCAAAAATTATTATATTTTGCATACTGCATCTTAATAGTGTGTTATCGTTTGTCCATGATGAATTTGCGTTTGCTCAGAAACAGAAATGAAATTACAAGCAGATGCGTTTATTCTTAGATAGCCCTGGAATCCGCGCCTTTTATCTGGTTTTGTAAATCGTTTCGATAATGCAACAATTATGATGTTTTGCATTCTACATTCAAATAATGTGTTAATGTTTGCCCAGGAATATATTTTGTTTGCCCAGGCACAGAAATGAAATTAATAGCAGATACTTTTTTTCTTAGATAGACCGGAAAGCGAATTCGCGCCTTTTATCTGGTTTTGCTAAGCCTTTCGCTAAAGCAACAATTATGATAATTTGCATACTACATCCTAATTGTGTGTTATCGTTTCCCCAGGATTAATTTTCGTTTGCCCAGGCACAGAAATGGAATTAAAGGCACATGCGTCTATTTAACGGGGCCTCAGTCTTAGGCTTTTGTTTATATAATCGACCTGGCTACAACTTACACTGAAGGAACAATTATAATATTCAGTATACATGTTCTTAATAGTGTATTTTCGTTACTCAGTGACAATTTTTTTTCTCAGGCCTAAAAATGGAATTAAGGGCAGAAGCGTTTTGTTTTAACGGTGCTCCGTATTACTCGTTTGTTCATATAATCGGTCTGGGTGCCACTTACGCTGAAGGAACAGTAACAACAATTATAATATTCATTATACTATTTCTTAATAGTTTATTTTTACTGCTTTGCCTATATAAAATTAACTTCTGAATTTTCGAAAATTCAGTGTTCAACGAAATTAAAACCTGAGATATTTTTATCCGTTCTTTACTTTACTCGAGGGAAAAATCCAAACATTTGGAGGCAGTTTTAGTAATGTTTGAAAATGTTAAGGCTTCCTGAAATGTATCACAAAAAATCAAAATATTCGTTTTAAATTCGCAGATTCTTGATTTCGGTCAGATCAGCTGAGGAATATCAATTTTAGAAACGTTTTACTCTCTAATTTTCGCACACAAATGACTGTCATGGCAACATGACGCTCTTGCCGGCATAATATTTATTTATTAAACGGCAACAAAGACAAATATAACTTTGGAGTAATAAATGAATTTTTTTCCAATATGTTTTATTCGATTATGCCCGTTTCTTCATTCTAGTTTTTACGTAGTGGAATGACTAACATGGTAGCACAACCCTCAAGTCTCCATAACAATCTTTAGTTAATAAACGGTAACAATCAATTTCATTTTGGGGGAATAAATCAGTCGTATATGAGTACTAAATACTTCAAATGGTTTCATGTGACAGTGCTATGGTGGTTGTGCTAACCTGACACACATCGATTGTTATTATTTTGGATTATCACCATTCTACTGAAGTTATAAGTAGAACTGACTTAATTCTCAGACGATGTCCACGGCGCAGAGGGGGAGGACAGACGGATTTCTCCTTGTTCCTCGAGAGCCTTGACGAAATTTGCAACCCGCGTGGATTGCATATTCCATTATTCACTTCAAACGCACTCATCCGACGGAAGTAGCCGTGACCGTTCACACGCCTGAAAGCGGCTGGTGGAAGGAGGACTCTGTCGCCTCACAAATATTTATGATCTGTTATTCGCCAATCTGTGTGGGTTGTGGTAACATCTGGACGAGGGGCAATTGTTTCCATACTTCCTTTCTCTTCGGAGGTGGGCGGCTCTTTTATGACACTACCTGGAACGTGACCCAAGCTCTCCCACGCGGAAGCGTCGCCGGCAGTCGGAAGACTCGCTCAGATCAACATGCATTTTCCTATTATATAGTATATATTATAATAGTGTCATTGCATTACTGTATGAAGGAGGAAAGTATGTAAAACATCCACAGAAATAATCTAGATATTGTCTGAATTGTTGTATTTGAACTGCATGCATATATTGTATATTATTAACCCTTTAAGCGCTACGTTGTTGTGGCATCAGCGCCTCCCCGGGCCCTGAGTCACCCGGCCCGCTGGGGTCGCCTGTGGCCTGCATTCTTTTTGGGCGCACGCCCTTTGTAGGGGGCGCAGCGCGGGGAGAAAACTGCTTATATTTCCCATCCTTCTTTTTGATCTGGGCTTTGGACAGGCACTGGCGTAGTTAGAAATATTTTTTTAAAATTTATTTATAATTTTTTTAATTTGTTTTTTTAAGAAATGTAAGGCAGTAAGTGATTTAATATGTGTACACACGACGTTTAGCCATGATCCAATATCCGCAAATCAAAACGCCGAAATACAAAGCCGAAAATCGAGATAATATATTATATAATAAGCCGTATTGCAGAATTCAGTGTCAAAAATCGTGTCCAGAAGAGAAGCCAAAGTTCAAATATATAGGTGAAATAAGAAAATAACAGAAATCCAGAGAAAGCAACCAAAATCAAAGCGCAAGTCGAATGTAATAATACTTCAGAAAAACGCGAACGCACAGCAAGAAATCTCAACACAAAGTGAGGCACAAAAACCAGGATGGGTAGATTTTGCACAGAGATTTTTATTGCCCCAGCACCCTCCTTGGTGGAGGGTGCTGGAGCCATATAATTTCGCATGTTTTGACCTGCGCGCGGTCCAAGTACCGAGCGACTCCCTTTGTCAGTCAACGCCGGCCGGCCGGCGGCCTCCGCCACGCACGACGGGCAGATGAATTCGGCTTAAACACTCCTTATGCTCCCTCTATTGGTCAGAAAAAAATACTACAGCTACTCAGTACTTTTAGGAAGCAGTAGATGTCGTGCCAAGCCAATAGCTTGTACTGCCCCCTAGGAATAAAATCAGAAAGCAGACGAAACATCGTGCGCCGGATATTTCCGGCATTAGCACTCATGGCACGACCGACCCGCGCCGGATATATCCGGCATTAGCACTCGTGGCACAAAAGTCTTGCGCCGGATATATCCGGCATTAGCACTGAAAGGGTTAACAAGAATTTTTAATCAGCCGATTAACAGATGACCAGCTCTTAATGCTGCGTCCGACTAGTCTTTACATTTAGTTCCGGTAACGGATTAAAATCGTAGAGGAACCTTCTACACATAATAATAAATGTTTGCGACACAGAATCTATATTGAGCTGAATATACGAAATAAAACTAAACATATTCGTAACTAATACAAATCAAAGCTAGTATTATGTTCGAGTAAGAGTGCATAATTTGTATTTACAGCTTTACGGAATCTGTTCAGTATATCAACAAGAAGATTACAATTCAATGGTCTTTATGTGACATTCACATTTCAAAATATCCAGTACTACTCATTGAAGTATGAAATCAAGTATTTACTGGACACGTTCATAAAGGAATTTCCAATTTACATAAACAAATTAACAAGTTATATGCAATTTATAAATTAAGTATCATATGGTTAATATTATTAGATAAACGATTTTGTAAAATTACATCCATAAAAATTAATACATACAATATTCACAGAATGCATACAATTCAGCTATATAGTAACAAAAATATGTAGTCGTCACGGAGTAGATTTTAGAGAAAGGAAGGGACCTGCGGAAATAAATTGCCTCCACCATAGGATCAGATGATAACAGTTCAATGTAAACACAGGAGTGCAAACATTTATTGATTTTTATTGTCGCATTTCATTCGTCCTGAACCACTGTGCAGCACCGCGTATGACGGCGGTAATCCGTTGTTCCCCACCAGCCGGGAAAGAACTCCCATTTCAAATGGGATGTGGAGCCATAAGCGCGTAATATCGTTTCGCGTTGCAACGTGTCTCTGAAACGGTGGGGACAGTGCTTGGCTGTCACGATCTCAACGGCCAATATACCTCTAGCACTGGAAGAAGCTGCTAGGTCATGGGGCTTTCACACTATGGAGAACCAACTTGCAAATTTTATGGAACTGCAGGGGAAATTAGTATTCATCTTTGTCTACCAAACAAAAGAAAAGTTCTTACAGAAAAATTCTTATCACTAAATATAATTTTCATAGAAATAGAATACGACCGTTCGAAACTGTCATTTGTTTCAACATTAAGCAATAATAAGTTTTACTGTTTATTTTAATTCAATAATATTTAATAAACAATGTTATAGTTAAGAGAGTGACATCAAAATCCCAATTTCGGCTAAGCGAGAGCAGTGTTAGCTAGTGTTCCCTTAACAACTGTAATCATTATTGCAACTACTTTTCAATTTTTAATTTTCGAAAATTTTATAAGTTCAAGAAAAATTAAATTTACATTCTTTTAAGCGTTCCTTGTTCTTTCCGGGAGGAGGGAAATTAAAGAAAAAAATTAGAAAGGTTTTTGAGAATTTTTTAAATTAACTGCATTAATTTCAAACAGATATTACGCTAAAGTAACTCTACTTTCAAAAAATTGTTGAAGACCTTTTTGAAAGTGTTGATTGTTTCAAATATATTTTGTTTAAGACAAAAATCTCTACCTTCATTATTTCACTTTTGCAAAGTTAACGTTTTGCAATTTTCGAAAATACAGAGAGTTATATAAAATAAATGAAAGTGGCATCCATTTATTTTTGCATAAATTAATATGATGCATACATTTTTATACATAAGAAGAGAAATATAAAGAAAAAATTAAGTCTTTTTGAGAATACATTGACTAAAAATCGCATGAGGATGTTTAATAGAAAATTACGCAAAAACTACCTATATTTTTCAAAAATGGTAAATGATCTTATTTGAAGATGTCTTTAAAGAAGAGATTTCATGAAGAAAAATAATATTATATCGATCGATATATCTTCAATATTGTACATGTAAGAAGACAGCAAATGTTTCTGAAGTTTGGCAACTTGGAAAAAATCAGAGATTTTAATCAAAATGGGGCCTATATCATTATTGTAAGTGTCCTGTACTCCAT
This sequence comes from Teleogryllus occipitalis, assembly GCA_011170035.1. Lineage (NCBI taxonomy): Eukaryota > Metazoa > Arthropoda > Insecta > Orthoptera > Gryllidae > Teleogryllus > Teleogryllus occipitalis. The sequence goes on from BLKR01000346.1 coordinate 551,584, forward strand.
TCCATGGACAAAGTTTAATAACAAAAATTGGAGTATTTGGAAAATATTGTTGAGTCTTCATGTAAAGTACCCTGAAAAATCAAACAAAATATCCGTTTCAGATTCAGAGTGCCTCGAGTTCAATTTAAATCGATTGAGGAATATACATTAGAAGAAAATCGGCTGAACGTATTAGGTGCTATAGTCTACTATGGACAGGCAGTGGGACGGACGGACGTTTCGCCGTCAATCAATTTTCCTGTATCAAGGACCCCATTCTGACTAAACAGCGTGTTAGAAGAAGAAATTTACTACATAACGGAACAAGATATATCCTTTCTTCCGTAACAGAGCTTAGCAGTGCTGTGAGTGAGTAGATAATGTCCTGAGGCATGTAACTGGTTGATTGTTTCTGGCGGCAAACAGTTTGGACCAAATCTTGAAATTACTCTGAGAATTCGGTAATAAGGCAACATTAAGCACATTTTCCGGAATAATAATTGTTATTGGCTATGTCATTGGTATGATTTTTGTATAGCGGATCACTGTAATAAAGATTTGTTTTACGAACTCTTGTTGTGTGAGTTTTTGTTCACGACACCAAACTAACGGAATAATCTGTGATCAGCATTAATGTAATACATTGAATTAATATTTGAATTTTAACGTTGAACATGTTTGAAAAATTCTTTCAAAACTGGCTAAAACTTGATACCTGACATATTTTATTCGAAATTTAAAATTGAAATATTTTTCACTTCAATTTTGACTTTTATTTGAAATTGATACGGGCATAATCCCGCAAAATTGTTATTTTCCCCGTGCGGCCAGTTCATGAAAGCAATAACTCAAATTGTTTTAAAAATATCGTCCTTTCCAAGTGGGATATTTAAATATACTTACGTTGTACCTGCGACACATTTCAACTTTGACTGATGTAAACTGAAATTTTCAGAAAAATATTAACCTAGAAAACGCTAATATCTCAAAACTTTGAATTTGAGTTGTTGCCTTTTTGCATAAGATCATCGTTGCCAATTGCTTTTAAAAGCCAATTGAAGGGTTTGGGAATAAAAGATAGTAACCCTCAATGTTATAGTTTTTATGCTACAAAAATTTTCGTACACTTCCATCTGCTGTCCATGCACTGTGATTATGAAATAGTTCAAATTCTGGCGCATAGTTGTCTCCTGGCATTTTTATATATTTCATTTACACCTCTTCCAGCTAAAATGTTCACTTACATATAACTCACTAACGTTTTCACGTCGGTCACCATGTTTAACACACGAACCCTTCAGTTAGACCTGCAGACATCTAGAAAATTATGTCCGAAATCTTGTCTAACCACTGACATTGATATCGTTTGCTTTAGCAAACAACATGACTTCAGCCGCAGGAAAACTTCACAAAGTTATCGAATCAAGGTTTACGTGCAAATTTCCAAATCATTATTTTCTTCAGGTGTACATGTTCTACGCTCTAAATCACGATAATAATAGAATGTATCTCTTCGGACTGCTGTTTTCAAGAATAAGTTTTGCATCACGAAATTATATCATTTCTTGATGAAAAACTTTAACTGATTAACATTTTCATGCATAGTTATAAGATAGTTTTTACTTTCTCGCCTCACTACGTTCTCAATATTGTAATGCTGCGGAAGAAATCGGCGGTTTTCCCACAGAAAACTCGAATTGCCAAGCGATGGTACAGAAAAAGTGGGTACATCTTTTTCCTTGAGTGTAGTTCCTCTAACACGTTCTGTATTCAATATTCAGGTTTTGTTAGTCCTTGATGTCAAATATCGTTTGACGGCAAAACATCTCTATGTCTCTCCTTATGTTCGTCTGTCAGTCCGTTCATCTGTCTGTTCGTCTGTGTGTGTGTGTGTGTGTGTGTGTGTGTGTGTTCGTCTGCGTGTGGTCAACGCTAGTTCTGCAGGTTTCATTTTCGTCGAACTCTTTGAATTTTTAAAAATTGCAAAAGTTAGAAATAATGCGAGAAATTATGCGCTGTTTAAATAATGTTTCCTTATTATGATCAAGAAAAATTTAGAATTTTTTTGTTTCCAAACGATTTTTTTTAATATTCTAGCACCTTAATAAAGGTCTACAAGGTGTCTGCTCTCGAGTTCTCAACGCTTGGGCTACTTTTACGGACGTTCTGGCTGGTCGGACAACCTTAATAGTTCCGCGGCCATCCGTTTGCGATCTTACACCAGGTAGCCGTTTTTGGTGCATATTAGAAATCTTAGTGGTCTCCAATAACTTGGATATTTTAGCAGCAAAGTTAAAAAGGAATAAAAATTACATTTTTGGGATTAATTTGATGTCACATTCGTCCACGTAGATCGTATGAATTTAGCACTGTGGCAGCGAGACGCAACACACACACACACCACATAAATACATACACACACACACACATCGAACGCAAGCGGTTTTCTCGCGTCTAAACACTCCATTCGTTTCCAACTGCTTGGCTATGTCGAAACCGGTAATTGTGAAGTGAAAGGCAAAACATCGTATCCCTGTGTTCAACGCGAACGTATCTGGCCGGTCGGCCTAAAAGGTCTCGGAGAAACTGCAGCAACGCTAATTGAAGTGAAATTCGATATCCTTAACGTGAATCGCAACGTTTTGCGTTTCGTGTTGCAGTCTCGGATATCGAAATGCGAAGTACGTTTTAAACGCCGTGCGTGCAGCAGAAACGATTTTCATTGACGATGAAAATCTTAGGTGACTTTCTCAAGTGTTCACTTTTATCGACGCCAGAATACTGTAATTACTTCCTAAACATAAGCCAGTGCCGTTCTATCAATTCCTGATCGTTGAAGAAACACTTTAACAAATTGTTACACTCATAGAGATACTATTAGCTGGTTCATGAAAGGAATATTTATGAACATGGTGACAAATGCAAATGATAAGAACAGTGTACAAGTTTGGATTGAAAATGTATTCACAGGTCAAATTTGAAGTTTGGAAATTAAATTTTCTTAATAAAAGGCCCCAGAGAAGAACATTGCTGTCACCTCCATAATTCTCTGGAAGTATTCCTGATAAACGATACATATTTTGAAGAACTGATAGTAGGGCAGAAATTGTGTGACCTGCTTATGACCTAGGACCAAACATAATTCTGTAGGGAGACTGACTACTGCTTTAAATAATTTTTACTACTACATTTAAGTGAAAACTTAATACAGCCTCTTTGTTTCAATTAATGAGAACAGATACTACATGTTTCCCCGGCAAACATGAATGTTTCTTGTTGCGACTACAGAGCTGGAAATTAGTGTTACAAGGCAGTTTTTTGAAAAGAAACCACAAATTAATTGAAAAATTCAGAAATAACACATAATTTATTACTTAAAGTACCTATAATTGTTACGCACATCGTTAGACTCGATATTGCTTCTGGCTAGCTGGCAAAATTGCGTAAGAGTAACAAAACACTCTGGAGGTGGAAATTATTATTAAGGCACTGCGCTGTTAGCGCCTTTGTACCTATATTTAGTTACGAGCGCAGATGAGAATTTTTTACTCTGGACAATTCTGGTTGTTATTTTGACGATGAAAGTATTTGTCAGAGGAAGAGAAAGGAAAAATTCGCGCGTATAAAAATGGGACTGTCCAACCGAGAAATCGGCAAGAAGTTAGGGCGTCTGCTCTGTGATATAGATAATTTTGTCAAGCTGGGTACACAGTATGGCAGAAACGATAAATATGGTCCAGCAAGTAAGCTCTCAGATGGCACCAGATTATTAATTTTGCGAAAAATAAAAATCAGTAATTTGTATTTATCTCAAATTGTAAGTTATTTTCAATTACCTGACACTACTAGTCGGGTTAGATACTGGTAGAAGACCATAATCTTAATTCCAAAAGTGACTGACAGCTTCTAACCAATGCCCACAACGGCTAGATTAAAATTTTCTCAAAAGCATGTGCTGGACTTCAGAATGAAATGAAATTTTCAGCCACGAAAAGAAATTTGATGAGGACATCCTGATGGTTTTCAATGTTGCTGGCACAATCTCCGTAAAGAAAGAAGTCATTATGGGTAGACATTTTGGGGTCGGAATTGTCATGATCTGGGCACAATTCTGTGACAACGGTAAACCATATATTGCGTGGCTGAACAGAATAATGAACTCTGAGAAAAATATAGAGATGCTCGATTGTAAACTTGTTAGAATTCATTTGCAGTTGCCAAGCGGACACCGCAAATGATATCATAGACTTGTTGAATGTTGCTGGGTGACTGCAGATAAACTAAGGGAGATAATGCGACAGAATTTATCTGCAGACACCTGATGGTCACCACGAATGATGTCATCGACTTGCTGAATGCTGCGTGGACAGTCACCGACCTGTCGCTCCGGTATTCGTCAGCCGGTATTTGTATGCTCTTGATGTGAGGTGGCAAGTGCAGTGCTTCAGTGCCGTGTGGGTCAACAATGAAAATTAAATATTTCGAACATCGTTCAGTGCTAAAATTCCTCACAAAGAGAGAGAAGTAGCCTAAGGAAATCCACGAGAGGATGAATGTTGAATATGGTAATGATGCGCCTTCATAAGTAAAATTATGGTCCAAGCAATTTAAGTGGGGGTGAGAATCAATTGAAGATGTTCAACATTGAGGGCGGCTTGTGGAAGCAACTTTTATAGGAAATGTACCAAAAAGTGGAGACCATGATTTTTTAAGATCGTCGTGTTCTTGTCCATCTTATAGCTCATTTTAGCTGTCACGATTCATAGTGCCGTCAGACATCATACAGAATTGATGTCAAATGTCAGTTGTCGCTAGGTGCCAAGGATGTTGACTCTCGGGAAAAAATCATTCCACGAGCAATGTTGCAAACAGAATTTGAACTTGCTTAGAGATATTCCTGATAACTTTTACTTACGTACAACAGAGGATGAAATATAAGTTCAGCAATGTGATTTTGAAACGAAGCAAGAGTCCATACAATGGAAACACAAGGTGTCTCTAACACCCAATAACTTTCGTGGCCAGAAATCAGCCGGAAAGATCATGACCACCGTTTGTGTGACACAGGAGGTGTTCTGCTTGTAGAATGACAAGGAAACCATCACCAGACACGCCTACTCTTCGCCTACAAGAGCGCTATCTGAGACTGTCAAACAGAAACGCCACGGGAAGTTGTCTACTGGTGTGTGTTATTGCTCCATGGCGGATCAGCCTCAACCACAAGCAATCTACAACCCACAGAGCACCGGATCATCAAGGATGGTTTTGGGCAAATACAACGAATTGTAGGGTCCTGTTATACAGAAAAAAGTGGATAAATCTTATTCCTTTATAATAAATTACTTTCTCTAACACGTATTGTCAGAATCCACATTTTCTGGGCTCTCGATAACGAAAAGTTTGCTAAGACAAAACCTGAGTCTGCCTGTGTGTCCGTCCTGTCCGTCCTGTCCGTCCTGTCCGTCCTGTCCGTCCTGTCCGTCCTGTCCGTCCTGTCCGTCCTGTCCGTCCTGTCCGTCCTGTCCGTCCTGGCCGTCCTGTCCGTCCTGTCCGTCCTGTCCGTCCTGTCCGTCCTGTCCGTCCTGTCCGTCCTGTCCGTCCTGTCCGTCCTGTCCGT